>CM047875.1:19699172-19741327 GCA_026212405.1 Petrea volubilis
GGGAGTGATTGGAAGCAGAAATGGTGCTTCATCCAATATGATGGGGTTGGCCGGTGAGGCGAGTGCATAACTCGGAGGTAAAGAAGCTCTCCCTGGTCGGAGAAGGGTCGAGTAGCTGGTCCCGGAGTGGATCAATGGTCACAAGGCGCAAGGGTTGCTGTGCCCGATCTTCATGACCCAGGAACGGTTCTTAGTAAAGGCCGGGCTCTCGCCGGCTAGACTGGATATCGAGGACATCGTTTTTGGTTGCCTCCCCCTTTTTTTTTTTTTTTTTTTTTTTTGTGATCTCGTTCGAGTGTCGCCTCGAAGTAATTGTATTTCTGACCGGAGTTTATTGCTTTGATTGTACAGATCTAAACGCATTACAGATGGGGAGACTCAGGCATATGAACAAGGTAGCTGGTGAGAGGAGGAGGCCATCCCCCCCCCCGGAGGACAGGCGTGCTTTGGCGGAGGCGCCCTCGACAGCACCACCGGTGATGAGGGCGGCACAACAAGCCTCTACCGAGCCCCAGTGGCTATTGTTGAGGTCGAGGAGGAAACTCCTCTTGTCCGGAAGAGGAAGGCGGCCGATCCTGTGCCGAGGAGGAAGCCGTCGGGCCGGCCCCGAAGAAGAGGATCCTATCTTCGAGCAAGGGCAAACGCCCCGCAGATGGTTCCGGTTATACCTCCGAGGAGCCTGGAGGTTTGAAGTACGTGGATTGTCCGCCGAACCCCGATTTGGCCCCAAGTTCGGGGATCTCTCCCAGTCAAGTGTCATCAGCGGGTGAGGGCGACAGCCGAAAGATTGCCATGAGGAGCTTCCGGTCGTAGCGTCTTCAGGGCCCCGACCAGACTCGTTTGACCGAGCTCGCGACGCCGACTTGGCTGCAAGCATCGCAGGAGGACATGAATGCCCTCCAGCAAAAGTTTTTCATGGCCTTCGTCGGCTGGATGTCAGCCGTGCCGAGGTGCGAAAAGGCCGAACGGGAGGCTTGGGAGGAAGCGGCCTTCAGGCGGATCTTGACGAAGAGCGACAGAAAAACCAGTCGCTCAACGGAGATCGAGGAAGGAGAGAGGAAAAATCCCGCAAGTTGGAGGAGCGGGTGGGTCAGCTCGAGCTTGAGTTCAAGACTAAACAATCAGAGCTGGAACAGGAGATAATCGCCCTGAAGGAGAGGAACAAAGATGCCTTTGCTCGGGGTGAAGAAGAGGGGTGACCGGCAGGCGAGGGCCCGAGATGAAGGCTCGCATTCCTGCACCGAGAAGGAGGCAGTGAAGCGTTTCGTACGTGGGCCCTGTCTTCGAGTACGCGACAATCCTCCTGTGTGCCGAGGATGCCATCAAGCGTACCACCGGGGTTTCATCAATTGAAGGCCGGGGAGTCCTCCCCGAAGATTTCTCCATGGAGGGCTTATGGCATGCACTTGAACGACGCCGGGAGGAGGAGGCCGAGGAAGAGACCCGGAGCGGCCTATGAGGGCGCAGAGTTCGACTCGGTGCTCTCTATGTGAAAAGGCAAGTCCGGAACGAGCGACAATAAGCGCTTGGGTGAGCCTCTCCCCCGGATGTGGAGCCGATGATGCAATCATCGTGGAGCACGGGGGGTCCGACGTGGGGACGTCAAGCGCCCCGGCGATGAACGTGGCCGGCCCTGAGGCCGAATCCAGCGTTCGGTGGCGGCAGTTGAGGAGGTTGCCGAGGGAGATATATAGCGGATAAGTTCCTTGTATTTTGAACTTTTACTCCGTTTTTAGTTTGTCAGCCACGAGTGGGCGAGTTTTCAGACCATTCATCAATGAAAATTCGATCTTTCTTGTCGAAATATGAACTTAAAGTTTTGTCGTCGAAATGTGAATTTAAGGTTTTACCGTCGAAATGTGAATTATGTGATGCCAGCCGTAATTTATTTGAACTTCCCTCGTCGGGAAAAACTTTTGAAAACCGTTTTGACGAGGAACATGCGTGTGAAATAATCTGTAAATAATTCATTCCGGCTTAGGTAGAAAATTTAAAAACTTAATAGTGGAGAAAACAGTTGTTTGAAAGAGCCAAGCGGCTCGAGGAGATGCTTCATTAAAACTTCGATTAGCTTTACATGTTAAATAGATTACAATGTAAAATCTTTCTGGTCGGCCACATAACACTCATAGGTAGAACCTTTTAAGGTTCGAAGCGTTCCAAGGGCGAGACAACTCCCCCCCCCGACATATCCTCGAGGCGATAGGCGTTGTTTTTGCAAATCTTGGTCACTTTGAACGGGCCGTCCCACTTTGGGTCCAACTTCCCCACAGGGCGGGAAACCTCGACCTTCTTGGTGACCAAATCCCCGATCTGGAACGTCCTGGGATGGACATGGCGATTGTAAGCACGTGCAGTAGATGCCCGGAAAATTGTCCATTCTTCGCAGGGCTGCACGTCTTCTTTCGTCGGCGAGGTCTAGCTCGGTCAGGCGAGCGTCGACGTTGGCGATTTCATCGAAGTGTGCAACCCGAGCAGATGGGTGCAGCACTTCGGCAGGTATGACGGCATCGGACCCGTAGACTAAGGCGTATGGGGTGTCGCCTGTCGCGGTCCGAGGAGTGGTCCGATAGGCCCAGAGCACACCTGGGAGCTCATCGGCCCAGCTGCCCCGAGCGTCGGCCAGGGCGGTCTTGAGTCCGTGGAGAATTGTCCGACTTGTGACTTCAACTTGACCGTTGGCCTGGGGTTCCCCACCGAGGTGAAACGCTGCTCGATCTTGAGGCTAGAGCACCATTCCTTTATCCGGCGGCTTTGGAACTGGGTTCCGTTGTCGGAGATTAGGACTCTGGGGAGTCCGAAGCGGCAGACAATGTTTTTCCAGACGAAAATCTGGATGACCGAGTCAGTAATTTTTTGCGACGGCTTCCGCTTCGGCCCATTTGGTGAAATACTCGACGGCAACGATAACGAACTTCCTTTGCCCGGAGGCCTGAGGGAATGGTCCGAGGATATCGATTCCCCACTGATCGAATGGCCAAGAGATTTCAACGTTTACCATCGGGGCGGTAGGTTGATGGACAAGGTTGGCGTGCATTTGGCATGTCCGGCACCGTCGGACATGGTCGAAGCAGTCTTGAACGAGGTCAGGCCAGAAGAACCCCGCCCGTGACACCTTTTTGGCCAAGGACCGTGGTCCGGTATGGTTTCCACAACACCCTTGGTGTACTTCTTCGAGGACTTCCTTGGCCTGTTGCTTGCTCAGGCATCGTCGAGGAGGCCCGTCAAAGCTTTTCCTGAACAGGCGCCCCTGCCCGTCGATGGCGTATCAAGCGGCCTGTCGTCGGAGTCTTCTGGCTTCGACGGGTCCCTCGGGGAGAATCCCGTCCTTCAGGTAGGTGACTAATTCTGCTATCCAATTCTCGGGGGGCTCGATGGAAAGGACATACTGTTGGGCCCCCGACCCGGTCAGGGGTGTTGGCGAGCTCAACATGGTTATGCTTCTCTCCTTGGTTCCCCTCATCGAACTCGCCAGCTTCGACAACTGATCAGCCCTCTCATTTTCCGCCCGAGGAATTTGCTCGAGCGAGAACTTGGCGAATCCTTCCTTCAGTTTGATGATTTCCTCGAGGTACCTTGCCATCGACGCTTCCCGGGCGTCGTAATTTCCATTGACCTGCTCGGCCACCAGCTGCGAATCGGTCAAGGCGATGAGTTCGTCCACATCCTTATCCAGGGCTATCTTCATTCCTGCGGCGAGGGCCTCATACTCGGCCTCGTTATTGGAAACTGGGAATTCTAGGCGAATAGCGAAGTCGAGCTCGTTGCCTAAACCATCTCGTAAATAGACTCCAGCTCCCCCTCCGGAGTTCGTGGAGGACCCGTCGACCATGAGGGTCCACGGCGTCTTGGGCTCCGCTTCCACCTTCGGGGCTGTCTCCACCAAGAAATCCGCCAAGACTTGTGCGTGGATCGCCGTTCGTGGCTGGAATTGAATATCGAACTCTCCGAGTTCTACAGCCCATTTCACGAGCCGACCAGAGGCATCGGGTTTTGCAAGTACCTGCCTCAATGGCTCGTTGGTGAGGACCACAATGGTGTGGGCCTGAAAATACTGTCTCAATTTTCGGGCGGAGTGGACCAAAGCGAGGGCGAGCTTCTCGATGATCAAGTAATTCCGTTCGGGGCCTTGGAGGAGCTTGCTGAGATAGTACACTGGGCGATGTACCCGGTCCTCCACGTGTACTAGTACTGAGCTGATGGCGTCCGGGGAGACCGCCAGGTAGGCATAAAGGGGTCTCCCCGGAGCTGGTTTTGTTAGCAGGGGAGGTTCGGTCAGGTATCTTTTCAATTCGAGGAGCGCGCGCTGGCATTCCTCGGTCCATTTCCAATTCGGCACCTTCCTGAGTGCTTTAAAAAATGGGAGGTTCCGATCCGCTGAGCGGGATATGAATCTGTTGAGGGCAATTATGCGGCCCACTAACCTCCTTTACCGAGCTGGGAGGCTCGATATCGAGGATGGCGCGAATCTTCGAGGGGTTGGCCTCAATTCCCCTATGACTGACGATGTATCCGAGGAACTTGCCACCCCAGACCCCAAACGTGCATTTGCTTGGATTGAGTTTCAGGCCATACTTCCTCAAAATATCGAAAATCCGAGCCAGATGCCCGAGATGGTCGGAGCCTCTTTCGCTGCGAACTATCATATCGTCGACATAAACTTCGACGGTCTTGCCGATCTCGTCCTTGAACATGAGGTTCACCAACCTTTGGTACGTCGCCCCGGCGTTCTTCAGCCCGAAAGGCATCATGAGGAAGCAGTATGTCCCCGACGAAACAACAAATGACGTCCTCCCCCTATCCTTCTCGGCCATGTAGATTTGGTAATAGCCTTGGAAGGCATCCATCATGCTCATCAATTCACAACCGGCCGTTGAGTCCACGAGTTGATCAATCCGAGGAAGGGGGTAGCGGTCCTTCGGGCAAGCTTTGTTGAGATCGGTGAAATCGTTGCACATCCTCCATCGGCCGTCGCCCTTGGCAACGACAACGACATTGCAGAGCCACTCGGTAAATTGGATCTCAACTATGTAGCCGGCCTCGAGGAGCTTGTTAATCTCCTCCTCGATGATCCGGTTACGCGCTTCACAGAATATTCTCTTCTTCTGCCTCACCGGCCTAAATGATGGGTCTACGTTGAGGCGGTGAACAATGACTTCGGGATCGATCCCTGGAAAATCAGAGGCCTTCCAAGCAAAGACGGCGGCATTTGTTCTGAGGAAGTCGACCAACATGACCTCGTGATGCGGCTCGAGGGTCAATCCTACCCGGGTGGTCTTGGATGGGTCACCTTCTACAAGCTGGATTGTCTTGAAGTCTTCCGCCGGCGTAATTTTTTCTTCCTCGAGCCTCCTCCGCTTTGCCGGGTCAATTTCGGAGGACTCGGGGATGTCCATCCGCGAGGTGGCTGCCTCGACTGGACGGGGTGCCGGAGCCTTCTTCCCTTCGACGGAGGCCGAGTAACACTTCCAGGCGTCCAAGATCCGGCATGTGACTTGTCCGATCCCCGCTAGGGTGGGGAACTTCATCTTCAAGTGATACGTGGACACCACCGCCCGGAACGCATTAAGAGCAGGTCTCCCGAGGATGATGTTGTAAGCAAACGGGGCGTCAACTATCAGATACTGGACCATTATAGTCTTTCTTCTCGGGGCCTCCCCCAACGAGGTGGGGAGTTGGATCATTCCTAGGGGGACAACCTCGGAGCCCCCGAACCCGACAAGAGGCGTTTGCACGGGGGAAAGCGTGTATCCTCCCAAGTCCATCTTGGCGAAGGTGTTGGCGAAAATGATGTTGGCGGAGCTCCCATTGTCGATCAGGATCTTGGCCACGGAGTAGTTGGCCACGTCCAGATTAATGACCATTGGGTAATCCGGTGTATCCTCGAGGCCTTCTGTCATCGGGATGTGCTCAAGATCACGGTCGGAGAATTCAAGTGACTCCGACGTCGGCGTTGCTGCCTCTGATATGGTGTTGACATGCAGCCTCTCGTGGTAGTAGCGCTCTTCGATACGGTATCTGGCTTGGTCGAGGCGCCTCTCCACCTGTCTTCTCCTACTTTTAGTGTCCCCTCCACTAGGGCCTCCTGCTATGGTGTGGATCATCCCCCTGATCGGGAGGTTGTCCTGTGTGGCCGGCTGTTTGTCATCCCGACCTGATGGCGTGTAACCTCTTCGAGAAGAGCGAGACCGAGCCCTCTTCGACGGTTCGTGTTCATCGTCCATAGAGGACGGGGAGCTACGTCGGCGGCTTCCCTCACCCTGGTGACCCTGTCCTTGCTTTTTTATGTATTTTTTGATCTCCGGACGGCCCAGGTCGATTAGGCGCTGTATTTCTTTCTTGAGGGCATAGCAGCCCTCGGTGTCATGGTTTCCCACTTGCTTGTGGAACGCACAATATTTATTTCCTCTCGGGGGAGCTCCATCCGCGTCCTGGATCTTCCTTGGTCTTCGGAAAACCGTCGGGTCGCTGGCGTTGATCGTGGCGAAGATCTCCTTCCTCGACATGACCAACGGGGTGAGCTCATTGTCACGTCGACGGTCCTTCCTTTCTCCGACCTCTGGTCTCCTTTTAAACCTCATGTCCTCGACATTCATGTATTGTTGAGCGATGGACATGACTTTCTCCATGGTGGCGGGACGCTTTCTAGCCAAGTGGTCCGAGCACGCTTGATTTCGGATGGTCCCCATAATTACGTCGAGGAGGAAATCCATCTGGACGCTCTCGACCTTAAGCAGCTCGGTGTTGAATCGGTTAAAAAAGTCTCTCAGAGATTCACCCTCCTTTTGTCGAATCTTATGCAAATGGGATGGAGGCAGCTTCGCTAGGCTTTTCGTCTGGAAATGGTTGACGAACTTTATCGCCAAATCGGCAAAGCTTCTGACCGAACCTGGGGCTTGGCGGACGTACCATTGCGAGGCTACTCCCTGAAAAGTCGTAACCAGCAACTTGGCCGCAAAGTCATCGTCGATCATGTGCACGCGCATGGCGTGTTTGAATTGTATTAGGTGTTCTTTAGGGTCCGCTTCTCCATTGTATCGGGGCAGATCGGTCGGGATTCGGACCCCTCTGGGTGCTCGGGCTCGTTGAAGGTCTGCGCTGAGCGGGTCCGCCTCGTCCGGCACAAAGTATCGTTGAGCCGATCCCTGTCCGGAGCGGTGAGATACCTCCTCGAGCTTCCGGTTAAGGTCTTCCATCCGATGCGACAGTTCCCCAACATCATCTCGGGATCTTTCGCCGCGGCGGACCTCATCGATCTTCCGCTGGATCTCTGTGGCCTGGTGGGAGATTTCCTCCAACCGTTCTCTGTGACTCCGTGCAGGATGTCCGGAGGATGCCCCCACAGAGGATTCGTCGACTTCCTCCGCCAGTCGAGGAGGTGGGGGCCGTCTCTCTCTGCGGACCTCCCTTGTCGGGGGGATCCGCTCGCGCACCCGCGCGTCATCCCGCTCGGCGTCGGTTGCCCGAACACCTCGCTGGGGGCGAATTTCCTCCCTCATGGGATGAGGGTCTTCAGCAGTGGCAACCGGGGCGGGGACTGGGTTCATCCGCCTGATCTCGTGTAAGAGCGTATTAAACTGATCCGCCGTTAGAACGACGAGGTTCTGCCCGGCGGGAGGGGTAGGTGCTGGCCCAGTGACTTGCGGAATGGCGTGGGGTAGGTTGGTTTGAGTCTCGGGGCCCGGATTGGTGGTGGATTGTGGGGCCATCGACTCTGTTCCAGTCCTTCGCATGTTTACCATTTTCTCACTTGCTCGAATAGAAGATGACCCTCCTTCTAGCGCCAAAATGATGTGGTCGGATCTTGGCCTGCGACACACGTCACCTTGAACAGGGAGTAAGTGTTTGAATCCGGTCAGGCAGATCCGAGTAAGACTGTCTGAATGCTGGTCGGGTCCTATTCTGGAAGGATGGAGCACACGTGAGACTAGCCGGAAGTGTCTCCGGTGAAGACCCTCCGACGCTCAAGTCAGAATTCAAGCAGGTAAAGGGTGAGTAGTAATCAGGTAATAATCAGGGTATCGGCGTAAAAAGTGTCTTACCCAATGACTAGTGTTGCCGTACTATTTATAATAATAAAAAATAGATGGGCCGGACCAGGATTAGGTTGGCCCAATCCCGTTGCTGGTAACGGGCGTTCGCCGTGACGCGCTGTGGGCGCGTGGGGTGCATTCCTTGTTCGAGGAGGATCTTAAAAGAAGAGCATTGACTCCGAGGATGAAGTATGGTGGACATCGAACATGTCATTGCATCGAGGATAGGGGAGTCACCGACGGGATGACAGTCTCCGAGGAGGACACATATTCCGATGAGGAGCTGCTGACTCCGTGGAAATGACGCAAATCCTGGTCGGATCAACCTGACACATGGGAGCCTTCAACCGGCGGGTTAGGCTGAGGTGGCGCCGACGTGGCCTCGGGCATATTGGGCCACATCATATACATAGAGGGTATTTCACTAAACTTATTCTAAAATATTTATAAATTTGTAAAGTTTATAAAACATTTTTATAATTTATAAATTCTTATATCTTATTTTAAAAATAAATTATTAAAATATTTATATAAATAAGACTTTATAATTTATAAAATCTTTTTAAAGCTCATATGTAGCTCTCTTTGGTAAAAGTAAGAATTTATAAATTTTTTAAAATGTAATGATGATAAAAGGTAACAAAATAAAATTAATTTTTTGTAAATAAATATTTTTTAGATAGTAAAAATGTAGTATTAAAAAAATATAGATATTTATGTTATTTTAATTTTTAAAATTAGAAAGCTTATAAGATATTTTTCTTAAAAAAACGTTGGGGAAAGTTTTTTATTTTTTTTGCTTTTCCTAGATGAACTGATAAACCCCTAACTACTTATTTTTAGATTTTATAAACTGCTTTCTTTTTAGAGCTTACAAAATTATCAAACACTTTGGATAAACTTATAAATTTAAGCAAACACTCTCATAGTTTTGCTTTGGAATTGTGTCATAAGTTTTTACTTTTTTTGTTTGATTAAATTATAATAAAATATAGAGGAACATATTATTATTTGGGAAAATAAATTTAAAATTTAATAAAATAATATATATATATATATATATTGTCAGAAAAACAATGAACTAAAATATCAAAAAACAAGATATTCATGTGGGTGGATTTATTCGACAATATAAATATATTGCAATAACAGTTTTAAACAAAACACAATAGCCAAAAGCAATTAAACAATAATTAATACGAATAAGTAAACAAGAAAGTTTAGTAAATTTATTAGTATTTATTTGGTATTGCAATTACTGAATCACCGAGTTGAGCCACTTAGTCTTAAAAAAATATTCGCCCCACTAATCGATGCGATGGGCCTGCGACACTCCTTCTAGGATAATACAGTTTAGAGATTCATTCCAAGTCGCACTACTACTTTGAACCTCACTTCAAAGGCTAATCAACTCAAATATTTCATATGCACGTAAAAACACACAATATTGAAAGAACCAATCGATTTTTCAATCTCACTTGACCAGAGATGGACTCTGAAAAAAGTATATTTCTCACACTGATCAATTTCAAAGTATCGTTTTATCACTAGTAAATTTCTGTTGTATATTGTATCTCTATAGAAAATCAGGAGGTAACTTTATATAGGGGTGAAAGACAACCATTATAAATGCTAGTACATTAACACCTAGTGGAAACAACTCTTGTTGCCAGCGGACAGACATTGAACCTGGATACAAAACGGGCAACAGGTGAAATCATGTTGACAACTAAACCAACGTATTTGAAGTCAACTCAGCGGTTTGAAAATATTAACACTTGGTGAAAACCACTCTTGTTGTCAATAGACAGACATTGAACCTGGGCGCAAAAAGGGCAACACGTGAATACGTGTTAACAATCATACCAATGTATTTGAAGTCAACTCAACGATTTTTTAAACGACATTAATTAACTCTGTAACGATTCATTTAAAATTCAGATTGCCTGACGACTATTTCGGTAAAAAGGCAAACACGAGATCGAGACAATTCGCCTAAACATCGTGGACTGTGGCTGTGGCCATGGCCAGTTTGGGCGGGCGGTGTGAGCATATGGGGCTACCCATATTCAGTCATTTGTTAATTAGTTTATACTAATTTCATACTTAACTACATTTATACTTGAATTATCAAGGTTAAATATTCGATGCGATATATTTATACTCAACCTTTTAATAAATAAACAACACTTTCTAGACTTTATCTATAGATTTTCATTAAAAATAATTTAATTCTAAATTTGCCCATATAAATGCCATCATTTAACAAGCCTATTTCTAATATATATATATATATATATATATATATATTCTGCTATAGGTTCAAGGAGAACTGATTCTTTACCACCTCTCTCATTTCGTCTTTAATTTCATATTTTGTATAAAATAAAAATCGTCTATATGCTTAGTTAATTGAGGTTTTGAAATACCTGAAAAAACTATCCTACCGAAGCTGTTGACTTGACTTAAGTTTGTCATATTGGTCGGATTTATGGCCCTCAAAATTAATTTATTGTTTGGAATTGACTAAATTCAAAAGTTGGGAATAGTGTGTTCATGGTTCTGTCGGCATCGTGATTTGTGCGCACTGCTGAAGGTGCTATGACTATCGATTAAGGTGGAATAGTACTCTGATCTCTAGTGTGTATTTCATAACAAGTCCTTGTTTATTTTTCACCTTCTTTTTTCTTCAAAAATTGAATTTTTAGCGGCATTGTAACTCATAACTTGTGATTAATTAAACCTAGTGAAGAGGGCACGTTTGTTGCGTATATGAAACAAAAGTAAGATATGATTTAATTACGTATTTAAATTATAATAGTATCAAGTTAAATATTCATTATATATATATATATGTCTTAAAAATAGGAGATGAGATAGAGAGAGAAAATTTAGGAAAAAATTAAAACACGCAAAAAAAGGAATAAAATAGGTGAAATGAGAGATTAGGTGCAATATCATTTACACCAAAAGGTGGTTGCTATATCCTATATATCCCTTTTATTTTATATATAATATAGATAGATAAATAATAAAGATATAAATAAATAGCATTTTCTTGCCATCATTTTGTGTACATAAACACCATGTAATAGAGCCTCTTTCGATAAATTAATCATCAATATCCATTTTTGATTTGTCATTTTTTTTTTGGCCCAAGATCATTCTATATTCAAATCAATCATTTATCATGATTTCATCATTAGAAAAAGTTATGTTCAGAAGCCAATAATAAGAGAAGATAATGAAAAGAAGAATCCATAAATTTGTGGATGTTGCCAAGCACTAGTTGTTGCTTGCCAAAAAAGATGAATCTGGGATGCTCTTTTTATATTTTTCAAGAAACGATGGTCCCCTATACATTGGTTATTTTGAATCTTTCTATTTAAATATTTAGTCCCATGTTTTCTTTTTCTTTTTTAATTACTATTAATCTATGATATCTTTCCCAAATTTTTTCAGGGATTAACGACATTTTGCCCGAATTATATCGTTTTCACGTTTCATTAAACTATTTTTTCATTACATTCTTTTATCAAATTGTACAAGATTTGCACTTTCCTTCCCAAAATTGAGCACTGTCGTGACAGGGCTTGGTGGCTCCCGTGCGGGCACAGGACGAATGGGGACTATTTGGCGGTGGCCGAAGCCTTGGGTGCACCTCCTGACCAAAAAATTCATCGGACCATCGTATTATTACCATCAAAGAGATTTCTTCTTTCCATTATTAAATTTATCAGGATAACCCGACTTAAAGCCCCATAACTAATTGGACGAATTACACTGATTACTCCTAAGGTTTAGCTAATTTACTAAAAACTCCATACTTTTTCAAAAATTACCAAAAATCCCCTAAGATTTCAAAAATATTACAAACTTATTCAAATTTCCGAAAATACCCTTCCCTTTTTTTGGGTGATTTACACTGACTACCCTGAGATTTGGTTAATTTACGAGAAACCCCCTATGGTTTCAAAAATTACCAAAATTCTTCCGAAGTTATACCAATATTACAACTAGCACCTATTTAGGTTGATTTATTAACAATATTAAAAAAAAATTCCTATGTAATATTGTTATCATAAAATTTTCATGTAATAGATTTGAAAGAAAAATGTGATTATTTATTCAAATAAATATTCTGAATTTAATGCATTAAAGGTATCTACCAACACATCAAGTATGTTATATTATCGCTAATACAGAGTAAATTTTAAGAGAAATGAGTTAGAGTCCTCAAGCTAAATAAAATTTTCAAGTGCATTATTTAATTTCAATTTTTTATTTCAATCAATGTTTATATTTCTCATTTCACATAATGGATATATACGATGCATATAATTATATTTTTCTCAAATATAAATTTAGCACATATTACGTATATTTAGTATAAATTCATAACGTTAAATTCAGAATATTTATTTGAATAAGTAATCATATTTTTTTTTCCAAATCTATTAAATTAAAATTTTATGATAACAATATTACGGAGGGAAAAAAAAAAGAATTAATATTGTTGATAAGTCAACCTAAGTAGGTGCTAGTTGTAATATTAGTATAATCTCAGGGGGGTTTTGGTAATTTTTGAAACCACAGGGAGTTTCTCGTAAATTAGCCTAAAGTGGTCAATGTAAATCACCTAAAAAAGGGGAAGGGGTATTTTCGAAAATTCGAATAAGTTTGTAATATTTTTTGAAATTTTAGGGGGTTTTTGATAATTTTTGAAAAAGTAAGGAATTTTTCGTAAATCAGTCAAACCTCAGGGATAGTCAGTGTAATTTTTCCTAACTAATTTAAAATTTTCATAGCTTATTGCTAATCAATTTGACCTTTTAAACTGTCGCCACACCACCTCTGATCACTTTTCCACAAGTTTTTTGTCCAAAAAGGAGCATTCGGGGACATTAATAATTTGATAATCAATATTTCGAAGGGTAAACCATTTTTGTCTTTTCTTTTTTCTTGTTGTTTAGTGATCATCCAAATTCGCCTTTGCTTCTGGTTAAGTTTTCATAAATATATTCATATATGAAAAGATATTTTGTCCGTATGAAAATGGTTATGATTTTCATTTTCGATCTTTGAAATGTGTGTATATATTTTATCTTGATAATAGCTTACCGGACATTCTTGTAAGGTATTAAAGATTCTGTAACCATGTGAGGCAATAACAAAACATATAAATTTAACTAATTGCAATTATTGAAGCAAATTATAATATTTTGCTTTCCCATTTCTAATCTGCATTATGTGTAAATACTTGGTTTAGTCAGCTTTAGATTGCTTTTAAGATGGAGAATTATACCAACTACCAATTGATCTAGCGGGATGAGGCGCTAGATCTTTTAAACAACATTCAGAATTTGAATTCTAATGTTGTGAATGGAGCAATTGGGTTGGGAGAGTTGCCCCCATAATACGCCTCTGCGATATTCAATCTAAATTAGTCGGTCAATAAATCGAAATTCGGTGGTCAAGACCCCCCCCCCCCCCCCCCCCCCCAAAAAAAAATTATATGGAGAATTATTAGAGCAACTCTAAAGATTGATCAATGCTTGAACACGACAAACATTAGCTGCTATAACTTTTTTTTGCCCTTTTCTTTTTAGTATAACAATAATTGTCCTCGATCATCAATCTAAAGACTGAAATGTGAATTGAATCATTTAATTTCACAATATATATGTGGTTTGATCGTTCAAAGAATTAAAATAACACAATTTGTGAGACAATGACAATTTGTTTGGTGATGTATAAACAAATCAAGGCCAAACATGTCAATGAACAAAAATGACTTTTGTTAAATAATGAACATGATTAAACAGTTCAGTCAACATGACTTTTGTGAAAATACCTTTATTGATTCATGGCAGGCTGGCTTAATTTTTTTTTTCAAAATCCACTCTTTATGACTTTCTTATATATGTTTTATCCAAGCATATATTGATTAATAGTTTATGTAACTTGTTTCTTTCTTAATCATAAAATTATTAATAAAACTCACTTCAATTTGTCTTGATGCCTCGAGACAAAAGGTCTGCCCTTCTAAATATCTATTGAAAGCAACAATAAAATTAAGTTGGTAACAATGTATCAAATGAGAACATAAAATATGGATTACCAACCATAAATATTAAGTAATAATAAATTTTATTTTGTTATAACAATAGTTGTTAAAAATATTAATAATGACAATATTTGTTCAAGTCTTCACACTTCGCGATTAGTGTCATCCTTATGTGTAATAACAGTTTAATAACAGCAATTCCTTTTTTTTTTTTTTTTTTTACAAAATATAGCTATAGTCATATGTATTTATTAGCAAGTTGTTGTTGCACCACAAGAAAATTAGCAAATTTGTGATGACATAACAAGTGATAATGAAAAAAGTTATCATTAATTGCATATATTTAGTAACAACTAAATTTATGTTATTACAAAATGTAGCCTGCACAATGTCACCGGCGACAACATAATGCAAAATTAACAATTAATTACATGTCTATTGTGACATTTCGTGACAATGGAATCTTTTTACAAAATTTTAATAATAATTTTTGTTGTCACCAAGTTGTCATTATAGGTGTGTCACTAATTTTTTTTTTTTTTGGTCTTAGCCACTCTATTCCGACTCATTGACCGCCTAATTTGGATTAGGTACTATAGAGACCCATTATGTTGGTGATCCTACCAACACAGATGTGTCACTAATTGTCAATGGTGACAACTAAAATATTAATTCTTATCAAATTGAGTGATATTGCAACAATATAAAAATTGTTGTCGCCAAAAAACTTAATTAGTGACAAAATAAATGATATTGTCACTTAATACAATTATTGATGACAATTTTTATATTGTCATTGTTAAATATTGTCAATTATATTACTTTTTCCTATAGTGTTGTAAGAGCATCAATAATTGTCAACGAGAACAATTAAAATATTAATTCTTATAATCATTTGAGTTGCAATTTCATAAATAAATAAAATATATAATCATTTAATACATGCTTTTAATTATTATTTTTCACATCCCATAACTTCGATAAGACCACTTATTGGAATAATTACTTCACGTAAATTATGTAAAAGTAGATACTTTCCAATTATTTAAAATTATGTGAAAAGTTACTGAAAATACTAACCAATAATAAAAGTAGTTCTCCCTTCGTTTCTTTTTCTTTTTCTCTCATCAACTGACTATATTGTGAAAAAAAAAATATTATTTTGCCCTTTTTTGGGTTCAAAATTTTTAAAAATGCCCTTGAACGAGATTGGAAAGCTCATTCAAACTGTGCATTGTATCCCTCGGGGTGTGTAAAATAATATTTAATTATTTTTTATGTTGGCCGAGATTGGTGATCTCAGCCAACCAATTTATTTATTTATTTTTTTAATTGTTGGCCGAGTTTACCAAGCATCAGCCAACCTTTTATTTATTTATTTATTTTTTGTCATGCAGCAAGCACCAGACATTGCACGTGACGCACTTGATGTTGCAGTGTTGGCCAAGATTGGTGACCTCGGCCAACATTAAGTTTTTTTTTTTTTTTTTGACTTTTTCCATGTATGTGTCAGGTTTGCAGAGTAGGCCGAGCGAGCACGCCGATCTTGGTCTAGTGGCTACTTTTTGTAGTTTTGAAGTGATGGCCGAGCATGTGGATCTCGACCATTCAAATTTCAAATTTTCCCGTCCACACGGCCTATATAATATACCATCGACTCCCACAGTCATTCCCTCACTTTGTGTAGTATATTGATATAAGTATGAATTTTTTTTTATGGAAGTAGTTGATTTGCTGAAAGTTATTTCTATTAACCAAGAAATGTTTTGATTGTTTTTATATTTTTATCATTTTGCAATTGATAAATCGTGAATGAGATTTTTTGTAAGTGTGAAAGTTTCTTTTGGTTAATAGTGTATATGCAGTGAAGGAATTTATTTATTGTTATTTTTTAAAAAAAATTCTTATAATTTTTTGTAGTTGTGATTATTGCACCGTGTTGGTTCCTTTTTTTCATTTGAAGTTATGTTATTCTAACTTTGACTATTTAATATTTATAGTTAGTTGGCTTTTTTTATTGGGGTTGAGTTTTGCTTTTTTTTTTTTATTGGGGTTGTCTATTATTAGGTAGGGAAAAAAAAGATTAAAATTAGGTACCCTATTTATCTTTTTTGTTCATTATTTAAGTTGTTTATTATAGTTTATCAAATATATTAAATATTTGATCTATCAAAAAATAATTATATATATAACCATATTTTAGTGAATAGAATTTAATAATAAAAATTATAAGCTATATTAATTTCAACTCATTTTTTATTTTAATATTTTATTAATTTCTATTACACCTACTTTTTGTCAAATATATCAATCAACCTAGTTTATTAATTTCTATTAAACCTACTTTCTGTCAAATATATCAATAATTACTCGTACAAAGTTGGAGACGTAAGAACACAAATTCACACACTTCTCGAGTACTGGATAAGTTATCAGAAAGTTTGGCAGGGGTTGATGCGTGCACGTTTTTTGTTGTACGGTAACTGAAAAAAATCCATATCAAAACTATCCCGTTATTTGCTTGTACTGCAGAAGTGAAATCCCAAGACGGTTGTAGAATGGCTAAACCTCAACACTCAAGAGCCAACAACGAAAATGATAGGCTATAGGTTCTGGGCATTCAACCGTTGCATTGATGTGTTCCGACACTGCCGTAAGGTGATTAGCTTTGCGGAACTCATACATACAAAGTACAAGCACAAATTGGTCATTGCGTGTACAATGGATGGTAACTAAAATGTATTGCCACTCGTATTAGCATTGGTTGATGAGGAAACACGTTCATCCTGATTATGGTTCTTATCAATGTTGAGTCTGCATGTTATCGGACAAAACTAAGGTGCATGCCTCATTTTTCAAACAAAAATGTAGGCATAACTTCAGCAATGGAACAACTCACTGCATTTAAAGAGCCTCTTGGATACCATCGATTTTACTTAAGACACCTTTGCTCGAATTTAATCGCAAAGGTAAAAAATGTCCTCACCAAAGACCTATGCTGGAGTGCCGAGAATGCTCCAACTGAATTTGACTTCAACAACATGATGGAGAAAATACAAGCAACCAAACCCGAGGCGGGAAGATACTTAGACCGCATCGAGTTGGAGAAATGGACAACTTCGTATGACGGTGGAAAAAGGACAGGCATAATGACCACAAACATGTCCAAATGCATTAATGGTGCTTTCAAGGGTGGTCGTCGGCTGCCCATCATCGCGTTCGTCGATCTCACCTTCAACCGCACCATAAATTGATTCCGTCAGCGGTCAATAATGGGAATCCGCATCCAATTAAATAACCAACCATGGACCGATCAGTTACAAAGATGCCTCGTGTTCGCATGTCATCGAGAACTTTGTATACATGAACGTATGATATCAACTCTTGCAAGAGACATAGGCCACGAGGTTGATTGTCGCTTTGTCGTGAAGCTAACTAAGGGTAGCTGCTCTTGTGGGATTTAGCAACAATTTAGCATACCCTGCTCACATGCCTTAGCAGCGGTAACCCAGTTCTCAATGGACATCAATTAATTGTTTGCGTGGTACTCAGTGTAGACTCTTATCAACAAATATACGCGGGTAGATTCGAGCCTATTTAGAATGAGGTATATTGGCCAGAAAACTGATTTCAAATTAGCTCACAATCCTGAGTGGTTAAAGTAGCAACGACGTGACTGTGATGTTACCACGCGCATTTATAATGAGATGGACTAGACACAAGTAAGAGAAAGAACAAGACTACGTGACCAACAATGCCAACCAGCTGGTACACAACGCTAATTTATTATCTGTTCGTTCATTTTGAACATAAAAATTTAATCTTCATTATCTTTTTCTATGTGATATTTGATTAGTACTATACTGTTTCTAACTGAAGTCAAGTATTTCGTTGTTTTGTTTCATCAATTAATCTATTTAGTTCAAATATGTGTATGCATGTTTTGTTTTCTTAACTGAAGTCAAGTATTATCTGTTTGTGTTTTTTTTTTTCATATCAAAATACATAACTTAAATTATTTAAAAGACTCAAGTCTTGATTGAAGTGGACATACATGATCATAGTCTCGAACTTGGGCTCATTTTTTAATCTAGAAAAGTTGTAAAAACATAAAAAAATAATAATAAAACAAGTTGGTCAAGCTTGGTGAACTCGGCCAACAAATTAAAAAAAAAATAAATGTTGGCTGGGCTTAGTGACGTCGGCCAACAATAAAAAATAAA
Organism: Petrea volubilis; assembly: GCA_026212405.1. Classification (NCBI taxonomy): domain Eukaryota; kingdom Viridiplantae; phylum Streptophyta; class Magnoliopsida; order Lamiales; family Verbenaceae; genus Petrea; species Petrea volubilis. The sequence goes on from CM047875.1 coordinate 19,717,496, forward strand.
AAATAAAAAAAACAAAATTGATTGGCCGAGATCACCAACCTGGGCCAACATCAAAAATAATTAAATATTGTTTTACATATTCTGAGGTCTACAGTACACAGTTTGAACGAGTTTTTCAATCTCGTTCAAGGGTATTTTTAAAATTTTTTTTTAGAACTAAGGTATTTTGTAAATCTTGAACTCAAAAAAGGGCAAAATATTTTATTTTCCCTATATTGTCAATATTATTAGGTGTAGGCTTGCTTCGTTGGCAAAAATACCACAAAATATGACTAATTTGTTGAAATGGGATCTTTCTACATTCATTTTTGAGTCCTTATGGGTTTTAGTAGAGTTTTCTAGAATTATCCTTTTGGATATGCTTTTGTAAGTGGTGAATGAGTTACACCCTTATGTTCTTTTTCATTAATTAATACGTGTGAACTCACTCAAAAAAAAAAAAAAGTCTCAAAAATATTTGTCACTTTCACTTTCAATAATGCATTCCTTATGATTTTTTAAGATACCCTTTCACTTTAACAAATATTCATTGTAATTCTAAAAATCCCTCAATAATTCATTAATTAATTAGAATGGCATTTTAATCTTATCAATCAACAATTATAAATATTAATTGCCTTTCTTAATTCTTTTGAAAAATCTTAAACATTAAATAAAAGGGAATAAAGTTAGTATACTAATAATTAATTCATCTCATTAATAAAAGGCCACTTCCAAAGACTATTCCTTAACTTAATTAATTTATTAATTCACAAAAGATTTGATCAATTGCATATATATATATTTATATTTTGAAGTCATTCTCGCAGCCCATAGGCGTGCCTGGAAACTATTCTCTCCATTTTGTACAAAGCGTTGCTTACAGCTGTATTCCATTCCCCCAAAGGCCCCACTGCCTATACGTATATACTATAATACTATATCATCACCAAAAAAAATTATACTATATACATTGTTTGTATCTATTTGTGTATGTATAGACTAGTAACACTTTTCTTAATATCTTCAACTAATAAAAATTCAATATTCTACAACCTAACTGCCACCAACCAAAGCTAATTTTCATCAGCCCCCACTGCACCCACACACACACACACACACACACACACACACACATATTTATACGTACATGCATTTAATTGTATATACATGTACGTTGTATAATTAATAACATATTCCTCACTTTTATTCACTATATCTTAAAAAGAAAAGAAAGAAAAAAAAAGAAAATCAAGATTCCACTCAACCAAACTATTTTTTACGACCAAAGTATTAGTTTACTTGTATGAGGTCGTGTTTGAGCTGAATAATTTAAGAAATTAAGAATTTTAATTTTGCTCAAACGCATTTCTTGAAATTTGTTTGCAATTACTTCCAAATATTTTTTTTATCTACCTTGAGAAAATCAAATTTATAGTATTTCTTTTTTTTAAAAAAAAAAAAAGAAAAACGATAACATATTAAAAAGAAACAGCAAAATATTGTGTGAAATAAAACTAGGAATGATTACATCTAATTTTTTTAAATTTAAGTGAAATTATGGATAATTCTCTCTTGTTTAAAAATTACAAATACCCTCTAAAGTATGTATAAATTTAACAAAATCCATAATTCATCAAAGCGAATTACGAGTTATATTTTTTGTATTTTTGGTGGTATTTTGAGTTGAAACATTTGCATCATCTTAACAATTTCGAGATGTAAAAACTATATATGAAGTAAATTTTGAAAGAAAAAAGTAATGGTAGGGTCGAATTATATGATAGTGTTCGGCAATGGATGTTTTTGTATAAAATAAAATTACTTTGTAAAAGTTGATAGAATCACAAAATTAAGTGAGTGATTTTTTCGGGTTTGACGAATCGTATCTCCTAGTGGATGGGGCAACTACTATAATACGTGAAAGTTATTAATAATTACGAAAGTTATTGACATATTAATTTTTTTGTTAAATGACGACAAATGTTAGGGAATTGTTGATAATTTTAGTAAAATGAGGAAGTTATTTGAAATTTTACATAAATTTAGATGTGGGTATAGTTGTCACATAAACATAAAGGCGAAAGGCATAAAATACTATAAATAAGAAACAACCCCATCGATAGTCTTTTTTTTTTTTTTTTTTTTTTTTTCTGAAGCCTAATATGGGAAATTTATTCATGGATTCAAATTGAACATTAACGAAACTAGAACACAATCATTAGATATAAGTTTTTTACTAATTTATCTTTGCTTCAACAAATTTGAATTTCAGTGGTTCCGATCACAAATTTAAATTATTAAACCATTCTAAATTTAAGAAAAACATTTCTATTTAAATGTGAAGCTGATTTGAAAGACAATTAATATCCAAAAATAACATCTTTTTTTAAGATGTCCATAAACTCTACTAACTGTATTTTCATAATAATAGTCTTGTAAGATTGCGTTACATATATTAATATTTATGATATTCATATACTCTGCTTGATTAATTTTCTTTTATTAAGTACTAGTATCAATAATTAAGAGGTCATTATAGCCTCATTAGAAACGTGATCATCATTTTATTTGATAGTAATTTTTTTTTTTTACATTAAATCAACACAAAGCTATTACTCATATGCTAGTTTAATTAGTTTTTGATACGTTTATGTAATAAATAACGAGGATCTTATAAATCTTGTATTTGGTGTAATACGTTGAATTAGTTGAACGAGAACACGTGTACATTTAACGAGAATATCTTCCTAACAGAAATAACGAGATCATCAATATTTTTAGTTCTAATTAATTTTGATCAAATAATGTAGTAAATGACGGATATTATTTTGTTTAATATTTCAAATGAAATCCTATTTTTCACTTTTGTTTTCGCAAATTAAAGTAATAAGATAACAAACATCTCAATAATTATTAATCACTATTCTAATTTTTTTCAATTTAATATAAAAATAATGTTAATAATGTTAATTTTTAGCAGGGGAGAGTACTTAATCCGTAAATCGTTTTCGCAAGACAATACAAAAATAATTTTTTCGACATTGAATTTTGGCAGTAGAAATGGAGGAATATGGTCTGTCATCCACTTTAAATGTCAGCACAAGGACTCGAAATTTAATATGGCAATATTCCTTCACTTTCTCCGCCAATTTGTTCGTTCTTAAAACCGTACACACACACACACACATATTGTATGTATAGACGCACATATACACACATACACACACCAAAATACTAGTACTACACTTCTTCAACCCCAAGAACACATTCATTCACAGTATGCATTTCCCGTGATCTGTGCACAGTCTATGTGATTATTCTTGGAGGCTGTGTTTGGTGGTTTTGGTCCAATCATTGTTAATAACACTTTCTATTTGCCAAAAAACCCTCTCTTTTTTGTTCACTCTGCACTATCTTTCTTGGATCTGCAAAAAAATGGGAAAAAAAGATAAAAAGTGGTGGAACCCATTTTGAGTGCTCTTATATTTTGCTGAAAACAAAGTGAAAGACTCAACCTTGCATCCTGTAAATTTCGGGGGAAAAAAAAGAAAGAGTTTTATGCAAAAAGTCATGGGAATTTGGCAGCTTTCTGGCATGAATTCTTGAGTGCTGATATTTTCAAGTGGGGTTTCCAAGGAGAAGACTTTCTCTACAGCAAAGGTGGGCTTTTTGTTTAGTTCTTCTTTTCTTTTTTTACTCTTTTGTTTTTTTGTTGCATGGTATTTTGAGCTCTGGAAATGTGCATAAATGGTTTGTAAATTTCTGAGTTTTGAGTGAATTTGACTTTGTTGTGTGCGTTGCTGTTGCTAATGAAGTTATGTTTTGAGATTTCTTCTATGGTTTGCGTGTAATTGACTGTTCAACGCTTGGTTTTCTTTCTTTTCTTTTTCTTTTTCTTTTTCCTTTTCGTTTGTTGTTTTTCTCTGGTTTTTGTTAATGGGAGCCAATTGAGTCACTCAAACTTTTCACTTTTTATGTCTTCTTGGTGATATATTGGGTTAACAACTGAAATAGTTAACAGGGTTCTGTGTTTATGACATCCAAGATGAGTGAGAATTGAGTAAGAACTAGAATCAGTAATCCACAAAATAAAGATAACGAGAACAATGAAGCAACTGCAGTTGATGGTTTGCTAAGAAAAAGGACGGAGGCCTTTGAAATTCCAATTTCAGTTCTATTGAATTTAGTGGACAAATTTATGTTAAAGGATAAAGTTAGGGCTGAAAATTGAGCTTTTATAGTCTAATTGAAAGCAAATTTTGGCTCTTTTTGCAGCTATGGGTAAAACCCATCACATTATACAAAAGGGTTGGCGTTGTGTAAGTGTTAATGGAGTTGAATTTACCGAATTTTAAGGAATTGGTGTCAATATATGATGTGTTGTTTAATTCCCCTGCTTCCCTTTCAATGCTTCTTTTATGATGGTGCATTCAAGAACCAAAGTGAGTTCCCAAGAACAAGCAAAGGGAAATAAGTATATCCCTAAAAGTTATTTAGTTTCAATCTTTATGTGTGACGAAAGGTATAAAAAGAATTTCAGGTTGCTTTTCCTAATCTCTACTTAAAACATTTTGGTATTAGATTCTTGCTATATATTCATTATCCAATTGGTTTAACTTTTCTTCGAGGGGGAAAAGTAAATGAGTTCTTGATTGCTGGATTATCTTCCCCCATTTGTTATTTTTCTTTCTTCCCCCATTCAATATGCTGTATCCTAATTATACGTTGTGTATGTGGCAGACCAGTGATAAAATGGGCAACCAGTTCTGACAAGAATGGATCCTCAGGCTTTTATAAGGTTGTCTATTGGTTCGCTTGGTATTAGAGTTCCCGGGACGGCTCTTACTGATCCGAAATCCGGTATTAATCCTGCACTATCGTCTCCATGTGTGTGTGAGATACGTCTTCGTGGCTTCCCCGTGCAGACAACATCAGTTCCCTTTATATCATCTCCTGAAGCAACTCCTAATTCTCACAGTATTGCATCCAGCTTTTATCTTGAAGAATCAGACTTGAAAGCGTTGTTGGCACCTGGATGTTTCTATGCCTCTCAAGCTTGTCTCGAGATAGCGGTCTTTGCGGGGAGGAAGGGGACCCACTGTGGCGTCGGTATCAAAAGGCAGCAGATTGGAGTATTCAGGTTGAATGTGGGCCCCGAATGGGGCGAAGGAAAGCCCGTAATTCTTTTCAGTGGATGGATTGGTATTGGTAAAAACAGGCAGGAGAGTGGAAAACCGGGGGCAGAGCTTCATTTAAGAGTGAAGCTTGACCCTGATCCAAGATATGTGTTTCAGTTTGAAGATGATACTAAATTAAGCCCACAAATTGTTCAGCTTCAAGGCACTGTCAAGCAGCCTATTTTCAGCTGCAAGTTTAGTCGGGACAGGTGATGCGGAAATTCTTGATCATTTTATTTCTTTCTTATAGTTGTTTCGACGTGAAAAGTAAACAAAGAAAAGGGCTTTCCTTCATTTTTTCTCTTGCTGTGTCTAGGTTATTTTGATGAGAAAGTTAAATAATCACACAATGTTTGACTTAGGTTTCTTGACTTAGGTTTCTCTATTGTCAATATAATTTTACAGGGTATCCCAGGTCGATCCACTTAGCGCCTTCTGGTCAAGTTCTGATGTTTCCTACCAAGACATTGAGAGAAGGGAAAGAAAAGGGTGGAAGGTGAAGATACACGATCTCTCTGGCTCGGCTGTTGCAGCAGCCTTCATAACAACTCCTTTTGTTCCATCAACAGGTTGTGATTGGGTGGCTAAATCCAACCCGGGAGCCTGGTTGATTGTCCGGCCCGACTCAAGGGGGCCCGACAGCTGGCAGCCATGGGGAAAGCTAGAGGCCTGGCGCGAACGGGGAATACGAGACTCTATTTGCCTCCGGTTCCACGTTTTCTTGGACGGGCAGGAAGGTGGAGAGCTCCTCATGTCTGAGATATTGATCAACGCAGAAAAGGGCGGGGAGTTCTTCATAGATACCGATAGACAGATTCGGGCTGCAAGCCCAGTTCCAAGCCCACAGAGCAGTGGAGACTTTGCTGGGCTGAGCCCGGTTGCTGGCGGGTTCGTTATGAGATGTAGAGTGCAAGGGGAGGGGAAATGCAGCAAGCCACTAGTGCAGCTAGCCATGAGACACGTGACGTGTGTGGAGGATGCCGCTATCTTTATGGCTCTTGCTGCCGCGGTTGATCTTAGCATTGAAGCCTGCAGACCATTTCGGAGGACCAGAAGAGGTAATAGGCATTCTTGGTGATGTATTTGAGGATGGTTATTTTTTCTTGAGCCAAGAATGGAACACCGCCTCCCGCCCCCCGGCATTTTTATGTTTTACGGCTTATGCCATTACTGTAAGACATTTTGTACAGAATGAACTTGGGATTTGGATGTGAATATGTGGCTTCTGGACAACCCCCAGCCAGCCATGTTGCTACTCCTAATTATCATCCCCAATTAGAATTTTCATCTTGCTTTGATCAATGTTTTTGTTATGCTCAGTATTGCTGCTAGTTTTACTACCAAGAATTTACCTCCACAAAATATTGGAAAAATTGTATAGATTTCACAATCCTACTTGTATGTTTGTAGTTTGTACAATCAGATAACAAAGAAAGCACCAAAAAATTAAAAAATAAAAAAATAAAAAAAAAAGAAAGAAACAAAGACAGCACCAAAAAGAATAAAATAAATGACTAATGAGCATGCTTCTACATATTAAAGAGTATCCATTATATGAGTTACTGATTGAATGCACCATAAATGTTGGCGAGTTCTTGCTTATGCTTTTGTATTTCCTGTATAGCCCGTGCTCTCTCCTCAGAATCACATGTGTCTAACATCTTGGCTTTCTGGGATATTTTTCTATCAATACTTTTTATCTGCAATGCACACAAGACCATTCAGGAACACAATATATATACTATATATATACAGAGAGAGAGATAGAAACCTTTCTATAAGGCCACCTGGAGACTCCATTTCTGCGGCATATCTTCTTCATGACCGTCGGGCATATGTTCATTTTCCGGGCGGCATCCTCTATCGGAAGATCAAAATAATCTACAAAGTCCTTCAGCTTCAAATTTCTAGTTCTTTCCCTCTGCGGTACAACAAATCAATCATGAACCTCCAACAATAAATTGTAAAAAAGAAACGAAAACTTGCTATTTTTTCTTCATTTTCAGGAAAATTAGTTGGCTTTTGGAAAACACAAACTCTGCACTAAAACATTTTCTGGCAAATGTGAATGACAATCAACTTAACACACACACACACACACACACACACACAACTAACCTGCATTGCAAGGGGGATCTTCATGAATCCCACTTGGTTGCTTGCACCTACCGGTCGCCTCAACGTTTCTTGTTGGTTATTTGGGCAGTCACCTATCATCATACAGAAGATCAAAATGCACTTATTTACACCGGAAATACTCTATAAACGTAAAGTAAGCCAATCCAAGTCAGGTTAATTATAAGACGAGGAGATTAATTTTCTATACATGACCTGAATTTTCTGGTGATAATTGAAGAAAATCATTGGGATCCTCGGCTTCATTCAATCCAACACATAAGGCTTCATAGAAAGCCGACAGCGGATCTTGCAGTGTGTTATAGCCCTCTTGTCTACATGCCTCAAAATGTTGGACCAAGAACTCCTTCACCATCTGCATGCTTTCCTTGTGAAGACTACAACGCAATATCAAATCAAAAGAAATACTTTAGATCATTCGGATATCGCAAGGAGGGGCTTTGGTCCTAACTCCTATATATCTGGAAAATTATGTGTGCGCACACACACATATACAGACATATATAATACATGCACACAAACGTGTGCGCATAAATGTACATTTTTTTTTTATTTTTCCTGCATACAATATTCAGGATAACTTACTCGAACATTTGCAACTCTTGGCACTGGGACGGTGAATCAAAATCATATTTCCCGAGAATCGCATGAGTAATCACTCCAAATCGTCCATGAATCTCAAGCCGCTTCACATTCATACCTACAAAAACAGATCAACTGATGGGTAAATGCATGGACAAGCGGAAAAAGTTGATCTCAAAAGTGAATTTCTAAGAATAACAACTTAAATTTCACATAAACACACCATTACTATGTGTGATATCTCGAAGTATTTGACAGCAAGTACAGTTATACTGAGATGTCGGAACAGAGCAGGCTGCAAGCGGCATTAAATGATCTCCAAAAACTGGATTTTCATTAATCCCATTAAAATTTACATTGATGACAGGGTTAATGCAGCCTTGATCACTGGCGAACACGGAAGGTCCCGGCCCGGAGTTTCCGGGTACTGCATCATCATTTTCATTGCAAAAAGCCCAAATAACAGGATCTGACAACGGATCCTCCGGATCCAAGATACTGTTGAATCCCTGACCCGGTTTATGATCCGGATAATCAATCAAAGCATTTTGCTCGTCGCTCAGTGGAACGTCGGAGGGCCCAAGAGTGGGGCTTTCAATGAAAAACGACGACGGGAGGTCGGTGCCCTGAATTTCATCGAAAGGGTCCTGAAATGCGAAAATGGCAGTTGAATCGGTCGCCATTCGGTGTTTTGTGGCGGCGACGCCTGGTGGACCAAGCGCCGCGGCGGAGGGCTGTTTGGTTTGGTGTCGATTTCCAGATTGATGCTTGAGAAAAATGGAGAACTTTTTCAGGGTATTGTTCTCAGTTGGTTCAAATTGTTTGAGGAGTACGGAAGAAAAACGAACCGGCGGGAAGGAAGAGAGGCAGTTTATGACCGTTGGGAAAGCGGTTAATTTTTGAATGTGTACAAATTATAGCAAAATTTAATTTTGAAGATTAATATTAATTATTAAATTAGTATACAAGTTCTTATATTCTAATTTTGTACCTGATCTTTGTTGTCAATTTCGAACGTCGGATGACAATACACTTAGTTGTTCTTTCAACTTTCTTTATACATACATATATATATATATATAATACATGATATAACCCCTCACACACTTACTAAGATTAAAACCCTAACAATTACACTTCACACATCTTTTAAGGCGGGACAGTGGCATTGCCAGAAGAAGTATTCAGTGGGGACGTCAGATGACAATACACTTAGTTGTTCATTCAACTTTCTTTATATATATATAATACATGATATAACTCCCCACACACTTACTAAGATTTGAACCCCAACAATTACACTTCACACATCTTTAAGGTGGGACAGTGGCATAGCCAGAAGAAGTATTCAGTGGAGTCATTCAATCTATAAATACTAAAACAATAGTATATATTATGATTTGATGGATTAATATTTTTGCCAACTAAGGACTAAGAAGTAGTTTTAAACTTACAAGTTTATTTTCAAAATATCCATGTTGGCGTTCCGTATTTTAAGCCAATATACTGTTGAATTACTAAAATACAGTGCCAAACATATTCCCCTCAATATATATCAAAAGTAATTTCATTATTCAACTCGACTTCTTATGGAAGTGATAATGGGCATTATCATTATTTTGATTTTTTTTTCAATATTTGAAATTTGGATATTTTAATGACATATAGGTGTCTTTTAATATTTTGGACAATTGATTAGAAATTGTCTAAAAACATAACAATTCAAAAACAAAAATTCTTGACAATTATAAGACATATACATACAAAAACATATGATTTTGTTTTGTTTTCATTATGACAAGTGAGCTTATTTATTTACAATCACTTTAATATTCAATTTTATAAATATATAGATATATATATTTGTTTTATGAACCCCTTCTATGTAATTTTATAATATTATTAGTGGAGTCATAATGTTACAAAAACATTCATAGTTGCCCAAATTTTATTTTCATACTACGTATATGAAGAAAAATATTAATTGTTTAGGGAGGGTCAATTGCACCCCCTACTAGCCCATGTTGCTCCGCTTGTGAGGCGAGGTGCATGTCCATTAAATCAAAGGTCTTGGAAGAAGTGTACTTATAATCCTGAAGTAAGATTCTATTATCATTAAATTTCCTATTATTTTATTAATTATCATTGTATCCCCTAAAATTTGAACGGTCCTGATCGATGATATGAAAATACTATGTTAACCCTTGCCGAAAACTTTTCAAAGAAAACAGAAAAAGTTAATGAGACGGGATCTTTATGTAATTTAGACTTAATCTCAAGGGGTTATCTTAATTTTTTAAAAAACATAAAAATAAAAAAAACTAAATTTTGCTAACTCAATTCCTTGTTTTCTGCCCTCAATTAACTTCTCCATCCAAATTTTGATATGATTTTGTCAAAAACCATCACACCTCACCTCACTCTGCTGTTGCCATCCAAGTCTAACTTTCCGCCACTGTTTTGTGGTTCAAGCAATTATTCTACTCCGCTCACCATGGCCAAGATATTTCTTAAGTCAATTTTGGGATTTAATTACAAGGGTGTATGTTTTAGTGTGTGGTTTGGATGTAAAGATTGTTTCAATTATTTATCTATTTCCTTTTTATTGTAAAAGGGATTAAGAGTCATATTTTGCACCCATCAATTTTGAAAATATTACATTTTATCGCCTCTTATATCTACCTGTTTGGAGGGGTGCAATTTCAGGAAATTATGTAAAAATTTAATAGCATTACACAAAATCTCTGATGGTGTCTAAAACTATGTTTGGAACAAGAATTTTAGTGAGGAAAAGTGGGAGGAAAATAGAAAAGATAAAAAATAAAAACATAGAGTACTTTTATTTGAAGTAAAGAAAAAACTTTCCATCATATTTTCCTCACCAAAATCCTATAACCAAATGGAAGGGTAAGGGGAGGGGGGTAATTGATAACGGAAATAGAGTTAAGGGGGTGGAGTGGTATATAATGATATAAGAGGGGTTCTAGTGGTAATTAGACCTTACCTTAGAAGATATAGACATAATTTTCCCTAACGAAAATGCATATATATTAAAGTATCAAATCTGGATTCTTGACAACAACTAAGTTAAATGTAGACCATTGATTATGTAGTATTAATTCCATGTTCCACATAGACAATGAATTGAAAGTATGATCACTTTATAAGTCAAAGTTTTGACTGAAGAATTCAAGTGCATTCATTAAATATAAATTTTTTTATAGGATTTGTTCATAATTCAATTTTAAAATCTACTCGATGGATTTACAGTCCAACGGGCTCATGCACGTATTTGTGAAGGCCGAAGCATCCAGCAACCTACTGATCATCATCATCATCATTGTCGTCATCGACATTGACAACAGCTCTGGATTTAAGTTTCCTCCTTAGTATCTCTTCTTCTAGTTCAGGAGGAATGGTGGATTTGAGGATTTGGAGATTGAGCTCAACTTTAGAATCATTGCTTTCCACAACTTCAAACACCAGAAAATCACCCTCCTCTAGATCATGTTCATCCACCAGCTGCCTCCATCCTGAACCCAATGACTTTTGCTTCCTTTCACCATAGAAGAATATCTCATGTACTTTCCCAAACAATCTCACCTTTGCTTTCACATTGGTTGAGGGCAACAACGAATCCACTCGAGTCGGAAAATTCTGACAGCACAAAATGTGGAACTTCAAACAACGACGATCACTAGGGATAGAGCCCGACATTTTTGTTCGGAGCGAGGTCAAATTTCTATAAAAATATTGACGGTATTCTATGATTCAGGGAGGACAAAATTTAACTTTTTTCATAAAACACATATAAATTTTAGTTCGATATAAACTTGAGGAGAGGCGACTGCACCCTTTATTTAGCCCTTCCCTGAAGGATCATATTTGTCTAGTAATTATATGCCGATGTACATTTCTAACATTACGAAATACTAAGTGAAACATTACCATATGACAAAGAGGTTTCACAGCGGACTTCATTAGAAGTATGTCGAAGAATGGTTTATCTCCAGAAAGTGGCATCACCCTGTCGTCTCCCGCATCGAATGTACGATTAGAGCTCTTCATCACTTTAGAAAAAGATTCATTCTTTGATGCATGTGGTGGCTCATTCACAGTTTTTGTAGATGATCCATTCTCTGATGCACGCACGGGCTCATTCATCTGAAAACACGTGCAATCATAAAGAACAAGAAAAAGAAAATTATAGCTAAATTTTGGGATCTCGCAAACACACACACACACACACACATAGATATCTATGTGTATAGGGTTTGTTACACTTGGGCCCCTCCAAGATAGTCAAATTATCAAGTTTTCTACAACTTTCATGATTACATTAACACCCCTTCTAAAATTGCATAGTTAGAAAATCCATACCGGAAAATCCAGAAGGTCCAAATTGCCCCCAGAAAAAAACTTTTAAGAAAACTTACATTTTTTACTTTTATTTTTTTTGTAAGGACATATTTACTCATCAATTCGTTAATATTAATAAAAAAAAGCCTTCCTTTTGTCCTCATTCCTGCGCGCGTTCAAAAGATGAGAAGAAAGATTCAATCTCTTCTATTGAAAAAACCTTCCAAACCAGAGCTTTGGATATCTCTACAAAGGGTTTAGGAGATATCCTCCTCCAAAGGTTTGCAAAGCCCTAAAAGAGGGTACTGTTTATCAAACCGTCAAACTTACGGGGGAGCGTCAATGTACTTATGAAAGTTAAAAATAAATTTAATAATTTGACAATTTTAAAGGGGGTCTTAGTGTAATTATCCATATATATATATACCTTTTTCTTGAGCAGAAAGATGGTGTGAAGGGTGTCCCAAGCTTCCTTGGCTGTCTTAGCATCAACAATCCTCATTAAAATGGGGGAAGAGAGAGATTGGTGGATGAGAAAGAGAGCTGTTGCATCATTGGTAATGTCTTCTTTCAGCTCTTCCATTTTCTTAGCTGTGAGTCTTTCTGTGTGCTTGGGCATTTTGTAGCCTTCTTCAACTGAGTACCACAGCCCTTCGGAAATTAAATGTCTTTTCATCTTTTTGGACCATACTCGAAAACCATCTCCACATAATGTGGGAACAGGGGATTTCAAGCTTGAACCAGCCATTAATTTCTTCATTTTCTCCACTAATCCTTTCATTTTGAGAACAAATGTAAGAAGCAGATGGACTTTAGCTTTTTACATACAAAAATATAGAATGAATATTTCATCACCTTCGACTCTCTCGGACATACAACTCCCCATTATCAAATGAAACAGATAATCACAACAGCAAGATATATGCAAAACGTGATGAAGGTAATAATCAAGAAGAGTATTTAACCATTGAACGAGGAGAATGTGGGGAAAAAACGAACGATATATTCAATTTTCTCAACTCAATCGACGGTTCTATTAATCAACAAACTTCACTTATTTATAGATTTTTTTTTTTCTGACTCAAATCTTCTTTTCAAATAACTAGCTAGGAATGGATCTATTTATACCAAACTCTAAATAAATGCTTCTATGAAATCAAGACACTTCGTTAACTTATAGGCAATAAACACTTACGATCAATCTAAGAATTATACATCAAGATATCACGAACGCATAATAATATTTTGATTAGCTAGAAAATCAAGATTAATCTCTTTTCTAAATATTAAGGTCATACACAAGCAAAATACTATGTGCCTAAATTAGTTGTGCATGAAGGCATCACAAATGGCTAAGAGATACCATTTTGTATGTCCTTATATGATAGTAAGACAGTATTTGAAATATTTTGGTGCAAGTGTGACTTTTTAGATGTCCTCACAACAACATATGTATTTTGATCATATTTTTAGCATTACAAGAAAATGTAATAATAGTTATCACAAATAGAATATAAAAGTTGTCGGTAGTTATATGTATATTAAGCGACAATATCTACTTTATCTCTAATTAAATTTATTTCGTGTAAATGATTTAGCGGCGAGAAGACTTGGCATTTTAATTTGTCACTATTTATGATAAGTCATATACACACCTATATATATATATATATCCAGGCAATTTAGTAACAATTAAAACAAAATTGCCAACTATAGTTTGCGATAAGATTTTTATTGTCGCAATTATCATACGAGGGTATTATTGTCAATAGTGATGACTTCAACACAATTTTCACCACTATTTATATTGTAAAAATCAATTTTGTAATATTTTGTATATAAATGATGATAACTTTTATATTAGCAGTTAATATATTCCCGTCCAACTTTCTTTTTTCTTGAAATGCAATTAGAGCTAATCGAATATCGATCTCTAAAGAAAATTCATACAAATGTTATACTAAGCCAAAAAAAAAAAAGCTAGAATCGAAGGACGAGTTAGCAAAATTATGGAAGCTAATATATATATATATATATATATATATATATATATATTACCTTTTCAGATAACCTTGATTGAGACTCGAAAAGAAATCGCTGTTTGGGTTTCTAGTTTGGCAAATTAAAAAATGAAACTAATATTAAAAATATTTTAAAAGCTTCAAGCATGAAATGATAAAAGAAATTAAAAAAAAAAAAAAAAAAAAGTTTTTTCTAAGGCTGACCTGAACATGGAAAACTCCACTATCACGCCGTCTTCCCCTTTCGTGAACTCTCTCGTCCAGACAAAATCGGATTAGGGGTTTTTCATTCATCAGCATTAACTTATTTTCCGTACAATGACGTCATCTCTTTGTAATTTCTATCCCAATATTATATCTGTTTGTATTATCAGTTATTTTCACATTTTATTTTGATTTGAAAAATCCGTCTTTTTATAAGAACAAGACAATATTTAATATATATATATATATATATATTTTTTTAAATTAACGCTCACGTAAATAATAGTATAATATTTACACAACCTTCCTAATATTGATTTCTTGGTATATTACAAGAAATTACTCACTTTACTAATAGAAAATTTAGAACGAAAAGATTTTATTATAAATTTAAGATATATGTGATGAACTAATAACAAAATTCAATATAAGCAGAACTTTACACAAAAAAAAAAAATTAATGACATAATATTTACTAACGAAATTATTATAGATAAAATTTGTTACAAAAGATTAAATTTATAATATATTGACTGAATTGGTGCGTCCTTGCAGTGGTATTTTGTATACTTCTTTAGTCATCAATTTGTGGGACAAGAAAATACAGTATAGGAATTTTTAAATCTTTCTTTCTACTGTTCTGGCCACAGAAATTGCTTGTTCAAAATAGAACAACTTTCACTCCAAACATGTGAATATTTAAATCTTAGCATATTTATTCAAATACTGATATGCAATATTGTGATAAATTATATCACTTTGATTCAAAAACTAATGATCGATCCTGTGCTGGTTTTTATTTATTTATTATTATAACTAATGCTCCTTAATTAGTCATAACTTTGCTATCTTTTAATGTAAAGCAATGTCTAATCTGTCAATTCTATTTTAAAATTAAAAGCACTTATCGCTTTAAAATAATAGGAAAAACTAAAATAAATGTTAAGTTAAAAGATTAAATAATTTGAGACTTCATACTATTCGCGCATAGCATGTATTTTGACATAGAGATAGTATTAATTAGGCAATATTAAATAATACTGTCGGCACTATCAAAAAATAAAAATAAAAAAAATCCCCATTGAGGTATGGAAAAGAGTGTATTTGAGATTGTGCAATTTTGATTGTTATTTTGATTTTTCTTTTTTTGTTTGGATTCATGGACCATCGGTATCTGAAATCTCACTAGCCCAACCAACTTCGGGTTGAACATTGTGAGAACTCGCATGAGCAACTACTCTTCCAGCCTAAAGTACCCTATAGTTGGGTGTTCTATGCCCTATTTTGATATTCATAGTGACAATAAAATATATTTTAATTCAAAATTTTGTATAGCTTATTGAGACATTTTTTTAGGGCAAATGCATATAACCCCCCTATGAAGTGGGAAAATAGCACTTCACCCCCCTGAATTGAAAAAAATAAGCATATACCCCCCTTCAACTTTTAAAAAACAAGTTCATAGCTTCCTTTTTTTTTAATTCAGTAATAATATTTGTTTATGATGACAAAAATACCCCTGTATATAATAGGAAATTCATTGTTTTATTGTTATTCAATTTCACACCATTCACTTGAAAAAAGAAATTGAGGGTTATTATTCATTGAAATCCTAATTACCAAAAACACACACTAAAAAAAAGGACTAATCTGCAAAAGTGCTTTTAATGTTTCAAGTGATCAATAATTCAGTTTAAGAGGGTGAATTTCTATTCAGTTTGTGCAGTATTTTGGTGAAAACCCTGTTTCTTTAGTCTCAAGGTATAATTTTTATTTTTTCTTTTTTTTCTTTCATTTTTATTGACATTTTTCTTTTGTCTTCTTTTTTTCCTGTTTTAGGAAAACTTTTTGAAATTTCATCACATGTCTTAGTTTTGAAATACTTTAGGTGATTTGGGAGTTCAATATTATTCTTTTATGGAGTAGAATTTATCTTTTACTTATACATGTTAAGGCTTTAATATCTAAAATTATGGCAGCATTTTTTTTAAACGTCTTTTTTGTTTTTAGTAGTTTACTTTTTGTTGATTATTTTTCAATTAATTGAAATTGAGGATGTTATATATGGACTTTTCTTTACTACTCAATCCAATGGGAATGGAAAGAAAAAAAAATACAAAGAAAAAGAAGTTTGCATTTCAAGGGCATAAATGACATTATATAGGTCAAAAAACATAAACCACTTGCAAAACAGGCGCTTGAAATGCACGACCAAGGTACAGGGGTCTAACTTACCTCTTTTTAAAAAGTTAAAGGGCGTAAAATCTCTATTTTTTCAGTTCAGGGGAGTAGAGTGCTGTTTTCCCACTTCATATGGGGGTTGTGTGCATTTTGCCCTTTATGTTTTTAATGTAAATGTCACAACAAATGAATAATAAAAATACTTTTTAAAATGTAAAATTATATGTGTTATTGGTCTTCTTTTGGTACTGAGAACTAGGGGTGGGCGTTCGGGTAGGGTTACCCGATACCCGACCCGATCGGGTCAGGTACCCGAAATTGTGAAAAATTTCGGGTCGGGTACCCGACGCCCAATTCGGGTACCCGACCCGATTAGTGTAATTTAATTAAATTAGTGGATACATATACATATATGCATTGTATAGAATGATAAAAGTATTTTATTTTGATTTTATCTAAATAATTGAGATATTCAATAACACCATATTATTTTATCTAGTCATTAATATTATATCCACTTATGCGGAGCTAAAGTGTTTAATTGTCTAATTAAGATAAAAATGCTCAATTAAATGTAGATGTATTATTTGGTTGTTGCTATTCAATTTTTTTTCTAAATACGACATACAATTAATATTTCTAAAATTATTCTTACAATATGCCATGCGTTTGTTATTTCATTTAAATTAATAGTAGCAAATTGCCAAATTGGTACTATTTACTTTTCTTCCATAGTTTCTAAATTAAAAAATATATTAATATTTCAAATAATTATATAAAAATTATCACTCTTTTTTTGCATATTTGAGGGTTCACAAGAACTATAAGCCTATATTTAATTTATTTTATATATTAATTGTGAAAAAAGTTATTTTATCAAAACAAAAAAAATCACTGAAAAAAAAAAAAACGGGTTTCGGGTACCCGAAAAAAGTTCGGGTTAAATTCGGGTAATTATGTCGAGTACCCGAAATTTCGGGTACCCGACCCGATTAACCCGAACCCGACAAAAACCCGACCCACGCCCACCCCTACTGAGAACTCTCGAACGATTAGTAATTGCAGCCTCCAACACCAAAATATTCATTATTAATTCATTACTATTTGGTAAATTAAGTTGTTCTTAGATTATTGAATTTTGTATTATACTACTTTGTAATATCTGTTTGAGTTTTAAAAAAAATTACCAATTAAGTTTCACATATTAAAATTTAAACTTTTCATTGTTGTAGTTTTTAAAGTTCATAGAGCATACAAATAGAATACTGATTAATACCATTGAATTCAAATTCATGATCAGAACATATTATGCACATATACTGAAATGGAGTAAAATTCCAGATCTGAGATATTGTTGGTAAGATGTTTTGCTTCTTGCCCTTATTAGACTTTAAGATGAGGAAAGATGATGCGACGAAGAGAGAGGTTTTTAGAGAGAGAATATATATAGATAAGATTCTTAGGAGAGAGAATATATATGGATAAGATTCTTAGGATTGACAATGAATATCGCTTCTTGAGTTTGAGTATTTATATGTAATATTTAGGTTTTAATATAGTGGACTTTTATCATTGGGCTTTAAATATATTGAACTTGGTCATGTATTTATTTATTTTGTCCATATTATTATGGGCCATATGTATATACATATATATTGAGTTATGTATATAGATGTATATTTTATATCCATATCATGAGTCTTTCAAATTCATTGAGTAGGAACGAAGCCCAACACAATGAATTAAGCCCTTCTCAATGAACTTTGAAATAGATATGAATAGAAGTCCTGCAATTCATTTGAAAATCAATGAATTGGGTGATATTGAACACTGAGAGTCAAAAAATTTGGATCATGTGAACCATAAAGATTTTGATCATGATGGTCAAGGATATTGGGTCACGCAGACCATAAAGATTTTGACCATGAAGCTCAACAATGATCTGAAGATATAAAGGGTCCAACTTTGTAGCAAACAAGTAACACCAAACTTAGAACACCATTCTAATTCTTCTTCTCACAGTCACCCCCTTCCATCTTAGGCTTTTTAACCGTGGCCTGCGAATACAAGAAAGTCCCGAATATCGTGATAGCAGATCCGAGCGCATTCAGAGGCCGAACAGGGTTCCTAAACACCAAAACAGAGGCAACAATAACGACCACTCTCTTCATCGTGTTCTCAACCGAGAATGCCATCAAGCGCTTCGTACTAGGACAGATTGTGGAGATCAGAGATGATAAAACAATCCAGATGTCAACACCCATAGATAAAATGTGGATGGCTTTCCAATGGCTTCAATAGCCTTATGATACCCTGCAATCCACTGAGACCCTTCAACAAACACAGCCACTGGAAACAGATAAGAGTAAAGAGATTATACTAATCCAACCAAACAATTCAATCCACTAACTTCTTTGAAACTTGCAGGCTCTTGTTGGAGTAAAATGTTTCTAAGTGATTATAGCACCCCACCGGCCTTCAAAATCGAAAGAAACTTTAGTAATGGCAGCCAATGAACAACCAAAGACAATGGGGAGGATGGATAGCCACACTTTAAGAGGATATGAATCGAGAAAACAACTGAGAAAACGGGTTCTGCAGATTTTATTACATGAGTGAACGAAACAGCGACTTTGGAGAACGAAACGCACTATGAGCTGTGGCCTACTATCACGTTCATATTATCGTACTTAATCTATCAGCTAAAAATATCTCTCGAGTACTTTTCAAGTGAACAATGTAAACCTTAAGTTGTATGTTACCCTTTATTACTGAAATTATTGTATTTTTTTGTCATTGCTAAATTTTTAAATACAAAACATGCGTCTATCTAAATTTGAATATATGAATTCACAATAAAGTGGTTAATCCCCTCTCTTAGAGTGCAATAATATCTAAAGTTTCAAAAGTTGATCATTTAATTCTATCAAAGGATTAGGGAAAAAAAATAATGAAATGAAGTATCAAATTGCTCCAATTGCTTTATACAAATTGTAGGTACAAATTTCATATGTATTTAGCAAGAAGTACAAAATAAGGCACAGCTATTGACAACAGTCAAACATAGAAGAATATATCATCAGCGATGTTCACATTCTCATCAATTTTGACCTTGTGATATCGAGGTCACATCCTCTGTATCTTCATCATAAGCATCCAACGGCCTGGATTCCTCCATGTGTACATCATGCAAAATATCCGTCTCCCGCAGCTTGCCGCAAAGTTGCCGGACAAAAGAGATCCCCTTCTTCGACCCCGACCAAAACGTCACCGTGCAAGTCGCAATTGATGGGACTAAGTCATTTGTCGCCGGCGAAAGCGTCGGAGAACTTAGTGAGTTTTGAGGAGCGTCGGTCCATGGCGCCGGCGATGGATTCACAACTGAGTCGACCTCGGTTGAATCGTTGTGGTAACTCACCGGCGCTAAGCTCGGGGTGATGTTTTCAGATTCCTCAATGTATGCCGGCCGGTGAAGACGGAATTCTGTGTAAATCGCCACCCTCCGAAACGCCGGGAAATGTAGCCGGAGAAGAAGCCGAAATGTTGGAATATGCCAGAGCTGGAGATGGAATATCTGGTAAATCGCCGGGAAATGGTGCCTGAGAAGGAGAAGAATTGTTTGAATATGCCGGAACCGGAGACGGAATATCTGGTACATTGCCGGAAAATGGAGCTTGAGAAGGTACCAAAATGTCGGAATATGCCGGCGCCAGAGACGGAATATCTGGTAAATCATCCAACGACGTCGGTATGGAGACCACAACCATCCACCTGTCATGATAAACCTCAGTCCCGTTCACCGGAACGCCATCCACAGTGACGGCGCCGTCAACGGAGTAGACGACGACAGTCTTGTTCGGAGCCAGAGTGTCGAGCACCGTCCCACTCGCCGTCGAGTTAGCAAGATCAGCAAAACGATGTCGCACCGGCAGGACATGGTGACGGAAATCGTAACGGGAACCGCCGGGTTTCAGAAACAATTTCTCGTCAGAAACTGCGAAGACAGTGACGGATGTTAGAGATAACAGCTCCAATTTAGTGACGGCCATGGCTGCAGCCACCACATTGTATCCATTTCTCCTCAGCGTCCTCATCGCATGGTCGAGAAGAATTCGGTTAGGAGGAAGCGGTACAGTTTCGGCCGGTCTTATCGAAATTTGGGACAGAGCATTTTGTAGCGAACGAGGGGTCCAATACGCCGTCGATTCCATGGACGGTGAGATGATCGTCCACGTAGAGATCTGGTTGCCGGATCTTGACTGCGGTTAGTGGGTTCTTGAACGGAGACGAAGAAATTGAAACTTTCGCCGCCGTGTGGGCTTCTGAAGAAGTACAGGCAGTTATTGTCGAGAACGGTGCGGAGCTCCTCGCCGTCGTCACGTGAGTTGAAGGCAGCCCACGTTAGGATAAGTGGTGGCCGGAGGGTGTGGTAGAGAAGGAGGGGAGTGGAGGGGCGCGGCGGAGGGCGGCGGTTGTTGAAGAACTTGGCGGTGGCGAAGGAGAATGCGAAGTCCGGTGGGGCGAGAATGGTGCCGGAGAAGTTGGTAGTGGTGGCGAGGGAGACGAGCACGGAGGAGAAGAGGGAATAACCTCGGGTGCGGAGGGTACCGACGGCGAGAAGAGTGGAGGAGGGCGGCGGCGGAGTGGTGGTGGAGGAGGCGCACCAGCTCCAAGAAAGGAGGCAGAACAAGGGAAGAGAGACGACGAAGAGCTTTAAGCAGTTTTGGTGAGGATCCATAGTTTTTCTTGTTGATGGAGATTTCTTGGTTTGTCAATGCGTGTGTGTGTGTGTGTGTTGGTTTAGAGGAGGGTTTAAATGGGAGTTCTTATGGAGAAATGGTGAAGACGTATTTGCGGGATAAACTGAATCTGTAACTGCTTTTAAATGATCTGATATACGAACTCGAAAGTTTTAAACACTTTTTAAACCAAGGGAGGATTGTTTTACTTTTTAATTGACTAGATTAAACAATGTGTTCAGCAAACTTGCCAAATTAGCTTAAACTATTTAAAATTATTTCTAAGGGTTGGGCCTTACTTTGGTTCAGAGCTCTATTGGGCTATATTGACTTACAGTTTTTACTCTTTCGGGAAGGGGAACCTCTATTCCCAATATGGTTAGGTTGTCGAACCAGCGAATTTTAATCCGAATTCGATCCAAGGTCAATCGAAAGTTAACAGTTTTGATCAATAAAAATATTCCATGAATTAAATTTAATTATAAATATTTATAATCCAAAATATTTGGATCAAATATGAAATCAACCAATCAAATCCATTTAAAATAGACATTGAATTTCAGTAACATTATTTGTTAAAAAACCTCATATATATAATATGTATAAAGAATTAAAAATTCTTAAATATGTTATAACGTATAATATTGTATTTAATAATGCTGGTATAATATTCTAGCATAATATTCTCATATAGTTTTCAACTAAAATTTTAAATGAGGTATTACATTTCATGATTAATTTTTTTAAGTAAATATTTAGGATAACTTCTACAATGTCTTTACCTTTAAATTAAATATTATTCATTAATAAATTTTTTTGTCAAATTTCAAATTAACAGATATTATTAAAATTTCAAATAATTACTATATAGAGGAATATAAGGGCAAATATAATTATGAAATAGTATTATTTTTAAAGGAATTGTATTATGCTCTATTATTATCCTTATTTGAGGATATTTCTTTACTTTGTTTTATTTTATTTTTTATTTTTGTTTTATTAATTGGATGGGATTGGTTTTTCGAATTTTTGAATTTTTATCGAATTCAAATTTAAAATTGATTGATTTTCATCCTATGATCTTTTGGGTGTCAAGTTCGAGCCCCCCATTATTGATATAATAAAATTCATGTGTCATAAATTTGAATTTAATCAAGTTACTTATTTCATCTAACTTTCAAACCATAGCAAGTTTTAGATGGTCTTATATCGCTGTTGAGTTAATTTTTCATATTACGCATCAAAGCAATATTTTAAAAATTGGATCGGTCATTGAATCGACAAATTAACTTGGTCAAGCCACTAGAGTTGTAGCCCAATGGTGGGAATTCGAACCTGGCACCAATGAAGTTGCGGTTTTGAAACTTCCTGGCCTCTTCCTCTTTCCCTTCGGGTGAGTCTGTATGTGTGGTATTTTAGTTGACATCTGTAGGGTGCCTCGTATTGATTGTATGAAAAGAAAAAAAAAAGAAAAATCAACTGGGTCAAGGATCGTGGGTTCAACAGTTTGACGAACTGGTGATGTCATAATTATATATATATATATATATATAATTATTAACATATTAAAATAAAAACAATTAAGTATACATATAAAAAACTTCAAGTATAATAGGATTTAAAATTTTTTTAAATAAAAAAATATTCACTTAACTTTCTAAATTATATTTAAAAAGAAAAAATAATTAATAAACATAATAAACTATATGTTGAAAAAGAAGTCATAACTCATAAGTATCATTATCAACAAAAGCTGACCTTAAAATAACGTACAAACTACTCATTTTTTACGAAATTTTATAATTTTCTTTTATTTATTGTAAATCCACAAGTAACTCAATAAAGACTAAAGAAGAAAGATAATTTAGGAATTTAAGGTTTCAATTTATTTAGTTTATACAAACTCAAAATAAATTATCACTTGGGCATTGTTTTAGTGGCATAGTTTTTCATTTTTCCATGTGAGAGGATATAGATTCAATCTCAATTTTTAAAAAATTATTTGTACTTCCAAAAAAAAATTATGAACCGGTTGGTTCGTACGACTCAATACCGGATCAACTGGTTTACCAATCCAACCGATGGTTTTCATCAGTTTTGTAAAAATAGATCGGTTCTTGCACTCCACAATTTACGGAATTAACCGAATCATTTTAAGGATCGAGTGACGGTTCAACCAGTCGAGCCAGGTTGGGTTTCAAAACACCATGTCAAAGTTCCTTTACAATTGCATAATGATATCTGTCCGCATTGAGCATAATTGATTGCTAACCAATATATCTATGAGATGGGCAAAATACTAATTTCGTCTCGTAAAATGTTGGCTTTTTAAATGTAGTCCCGCACTAGTGGAGTTTATCAATTATATTCCAAAAATTTGTAACTTTTATGAGTTATATTACAACTGTAATTTACCATTAGCAAACTTGACGAATATGTACCGTGGAATTA
>CM047875.1:19741827-19774065 GCA_026212405.1 Petrea volubilis
TGCTTGATCCGAGTAACGGAGCCCCTTGTATGTACCTGCCACATGCACCAATCAGCTCACACCACCTAGCTTTGCCAGACACAAGTAATTAATTGAAACCGTTTCTCTGGATGAAAATTTGAATAGAGTCCCATTTTCTTCGTTTTTCTTATATCCGTTATCTTTATGTACACACAAATATCACAAATCAGTCTATTCTTGGCTCTTATGATAGACATTGAATACCTCGTCAAGCATGCAAGTTGACACCATTATCATTGTTGAGATAAATGCAACCGTATTAAGTTCTGGTCACGAAAACTGAAACTTATAGTAACATTTCACATGAATGGATTGATGCCAAATAAACTTATTAAGTAAATAAGCATCAAGATAGAGAACAGTTCAAGAGCCGTATTGGTATTTTCAATCTACAAGTACCTCCACGGTAGAGTATTGATCAGTGAACACAAATTCATGAAAATAATCCTATCAGCTTACTTTTTGGCCAATAAACAGAAACAAACCAAAAAGAGAGCGAAAGGGAACAAAATGGATTTGTCGTAGCAGGCCCATCAGTATAACTTAAACTGATTGACAATTGCATAAGATATTTTCTTACAGATTAAGTAGTACACCTCAAAACTCTTCAACAGTATAGACTAACATCAAGTTACTCCAAGTGCAATATATGATTCAAAGTAAGGAAGCACATTTGAGAAGGATTAAGGTTCAATTTACCTCCCTGCAATGCACACATATCTTAGTTCCGGGGTGTAGACAGCTTTAGCACAATGCTTTTCAACATAATCCAAGAGGCCCCTAGTTTGATCAATTACTCCCGACACGCCTTTAGGTGGTGCACTAACATAAAGAAAAGTGGAAACACCTCCATCAAATTCCAAAACCCATATATGTCCATTCAAATCAAACCAGCGGGGAAACAAACGAAATATATTTCCTAAGTCACAAGATCAATCCTAAAGAAATATTGTACATACAGATGTGGGGTTCCTAAGGTCAACAACAAGGAAACATCAGATAGCCCAGATTCTTGCAAGTAAACACGGGCCAGCCACCCTCCCGCTGAGTGCCCAATCAAAGATAACTTTGAACCTACAATGATGTTTTTCGCTAAGGTTCATATAGGCAATGAAAAAATTGGATCAAATTTCAAACTGCAATTTGCAAGTAAGATGAATAAACCTCGAGCCAATTCCTTTGCCTCATTCACAGCTTCTTCAACCCTCTTGAGATACCTGCCGTAAATAAAACAGAGACAAACATGAATACTTTGACAAGATGAAAAGAGGCATGAAAATAAAGGGCAAATTGAGATCATTCACCAATCAAGAACGGGTCTAGGGCGGAGAGTGCCTCGCCAGTAATTTGAATCCAGCAAGCCAGCGGCATTTCTCAGCCAATCAATTCTGGAAACCTTCGCAATCACGGTGGACACCCCATAATCTTTCAAAATTAGGGCTAATTTCTGGTAGTCATTCGTATTATTACCCAATCCCTGCAAGAAACACATACCGGAAAAGGAAATGGCTGAGCCCAACTATTGCATTAGCAAAAATCCCAAGAAATTAATAATTTAGAGAGAGAGAGAGAGTAACTGGGAGAATGACAGCAGGGCGATAGGTGGTGGAAGTGGTGGGTGGGGAAGATATTGAGTCACTCTGAGAGAGTGTGGAACTGCAACGGCAGAAGCGCCTTCTTGATGATGATGATGATGAGAATTTGAATTGTGACGGTGGTGGAGGAAGTGGCGGCGAAGCCAAAGCCACGGCCATCTTCCACCGCCCGACCAACAACCGCCACTGGCTCCAAGTTTAAGTCTTTTTGTGGTGGTTAATGCATGGCAAGTAATTTTTTTATCAGATATATTTTGCCACAATTTTATCGATAACGTTATGTTTGAACAGAAAATTCGAGATTTTTTTTTGTGGAATAAAAATAGTTAGCCGTTGAAACTGGGGTAATTCGCACGTTGCTACCTCTAAATGCACTTAATTGGTATAATATATCTTAAAATTTAAATTTTAACATTTTATATCCTTAAAAATACATTAGTTTTGCACTTTACACCCTTCACCAATTCTCATTAAAAATTTTCACCAAAAATAATATTTTGGCCAAATAAAAAAAGGTAAACTTGATATTTATTATGCTATATAAAAAAAAATAACACTAAAAAATTTAATAATAGAATGAAAAAACTAGTAAAGTCCAATATTACGAAAAAGCTAAATAAACTAAATAAATATTAATAAGAAATTAAATAAAAACAACAACATTAATAACTTTTAATCAAGTTCTTATTCAATAGAAACTATCTCAATTCACAATAATGTATTAGGAGTTTGAAGAAAGCGTAGAAAGATGAGACAAAGATCTACGGGAAATAAGTTCTATAAAGGAAGATGCATGCATATTTTCCTATTCTACTTAGTGATTTCGTATGACTTTTTCGAATTTATAGTTTATGATTCGTTGGCAATTTATAAAATCACATATATGAATGTTTTTGTGATATTTTGATCAAGTTCAACTTGGACAAGAATTAATGTGGATTAGTTGGTAATTCTCAACTTGAACTAAGGATTTTGCTATTAAAAAAAAAATCAACCACCTATTTCTAGTTACCAATGACTGATTCAGTTCTACCTATGCCAATTAATCAAAGTTACATTCACTCTTGTAGGAACATTAATTTGGTTGCACATATTTATTTTTTGTTCTTATTAAATATTATATTGTAAATAAACCAAAAAAAAAAAAAACCAACATAAGGAAAAGAACACGTGTACATAAACACTGTAAAATTCAAAATAGAGGTTGTGAACTTACTATAGATTGGGGCTTGATATCCTATGGGAAGGTGAAGTGCCCCTCTGTTGCCATCTCCTTCTCTTAATATTTCTATGATTGTTTATAATCCAATTTCAACAGTCAAAATTCTTCAATTTGTTTCTAGAAATTCAGTGAAAAAGAAATTGAGAAACAGTTAAGTTGTCACTTTTCTTTTATTTTTTCTCCACAATTTCTGTGTATTGTACTCTAGTTTTTAGGATGAAGTCGGCATTGAGTTGATTAGTTTTTTTTTTAATATAGAATAGTAAATACCAATTTGCACTTTTTTATTTTGTTTAGAATATTTTTTCCGGTTAAAAATCTCAATTGGAATGGATGGAGAGTGAAAAGTGCCTTATTAATGTACTTTGAAGGGTGCAAAATGTCAAAATTTAAATTTTAGAATGTATTGTGCCAATCAAATATTTTTAAAGGGGTGCAATATACCAATTGCCCGTTGAAACTATGACCATTTTTATACTTGACTCATTAAATTATTTTTTCGTACACATGATCATGCAAAATACACGTTACCCTTCAAGTCCATTTTTCTGCCAAAAAATTTGCCGGATCATCGCGCCACCACTGCTGAAGAGACCACTTCACTCCACCGCTTAACATGTTTGGGTCCTTGGGCAAAAGCCCCAAAATAATTTCATAATTTAATAGTTCTACACTAATCAATTTCACATTCAAGGCTCCCACAGTGTCCCCACAATCACTTTCAGACAACTCTTTTGGTTGAAAAGTCATTTAAGGTATAAAGTGCAAATTTTATGTATTTTATGTGGTGAAGTGTGAAGGAAAATAATTTAGTGATAAAAGTGTAAAAATAAGTATAATTAGAATGGTTAAATGTTTTTATTCTAATTTTTGGAGAAGTAATTGTTAAAGCCATTGAGAATTTTCTTCGTTTGCAATCCCTCCGTCTACCTTTTTTCGACAATTCTTGTGTATCCAACTTGAACTTTGAAGGATATGGTCTTCAATTGATCTTGTACTAGGGAATTATTGTGTCAATTTGTTATAAATTACTGGTAAATTACGGCTACACCCATTGAGATATAGTTTATCTATAAATTATTATAAATACCTCTTACGGGTTAGAACTTTTCTTTTAAACATTAATAAAAATATTCAAAAGATAATTTTCTTATAATTATTGTAATCAAGTCGGCCATCAAAAGAGATGCCTCGTCGAACATGATAAAATCCCTCAATTAATTTTGTTAATCCACTAATATTTGTGAAATAATTTCATTTTATATTGTCACAATAACTATTGAGCATCACCATCTATAATCGATACTACCAGTATATATATATTTGTAATTGAATTTATATATAACTTTTACATCTTCAACTTGTCAATGCCATACGAATCCCATCTTAAAGCCCAACTAAAAATATAAAAAATACAATTCGCAATTACATCACACCTTGACAAAGATAAATTTTGTTAAGTTGATAAATATCTTAAACGGTATTTTAATTTTTAAAATTATAAGAACTAATTTGTAATTGTACTATGCTTAAAAGGGGTATAAAAATAATTTGCCTATGGAAAGGATAACAGGTAATATTTGTAAACATTTAAAGGAGGTTGAAAGATGTTGGCGCTGCACGAACCATGAACACGAGAACCAGTGAGAGTTGCGACCCAAAACTGAAAACGGTTATTTCCCAAGAAGAGGAAGATATTATTCAAAGCAGCACTAAAAAAGTTAAAACTAACGTCCATATGGACGAAGCAATGGAAGAGGTGGAAAATCAGACGCCAAAGGGTAGTGTTGGTCGATCCTATCTGGAATCTCTTGTAGGAAGAGAAAAGGGCAAAGCAGTTAAATTCTCAAAAAATGGTCTTGTAGATCTTGACAAAATCCAGGTTTTAGAACCCACAGAAGAGTTTCCCTTCTCCAGGTTAATTCTTGACCCAGAATATGAGAAACAAATTCAAGCCCCATGGCAGGAGACTCTCATCCTGAAGATGCTTGGAAGGAAGATCAATTACAATACACTATTAGCCAAGATTAACAATATGTGGCAACTTCATGGGGACTACGAAGTGAAACAACCAAACCCTGTCAATTAGTCAATAATCATATTCGCTTAAGCGATTCTTTGTAAAATAACGGTCCTTTGTTATTTGGTGATTGCTTAATCGACTAACTCGTATTGATTAGGTGGCCTTTGTTATCTAGTAATCGCTTAATCGACATCTTTTAATTGATTAAGTAATCATTTGATAATGGCACATACTCGCTTTAACAAACTTCATAGATCAATCAAGCGATCATATGTCTACCAACACATTATGTCAATGAAGTGAAGAGGTTGATCGATGAAGTGATTTTTAAGTACACGTTGCGAACGATCGCTTCAACAATATCATATAATTAATTGTAAAATTATTTATTTGCAATTCGACCCCAATCAAACCTTAGACTTGTTAGCAAAACCTCCGTGAGATGCCATCATTCCACTGCAAGATATTAAGTGCGTGGAGATGTAATCCTTATAATGGTGAATGGAATAACCGAACCAAATGACAGTTGAAAACAAATATAATTGGCGTTCTCCAATTTGGCAACTTTTTATCTAAAGCATGAGCATCCCAGCATTTTCAAGCTTTTGAAGCACCAACATAGAATCTTCTCAAAAGAGTATATCTTACGCTGACCAAAATTCTCAACACTTATAAACCGTAGATTTTACGTGTGTCGGTGGGTTGCCAAAACTAGCTGCATCCACCCAACAATTCCCATGGTCCCACCATTATGTCTCATTTACGAGATTTTCTATTTCAAATCATATTTCATCTCTTATTTCAATTCGTGGATATATGCTAAGTATAAAGACTTCAAATCAAATGTATAATAAAGAAAATAAATTTATATGTATAGCAAATGTAAATTATAGAATATGAGACAAAATATCATTTTGGAATAGAAGATGTTATCCGATTACGTCCACCTTCTTAAAAATATTATCAAGATTATTTCCTTGTTAATTTTCTTGCTTAATACATGTGACACGTTTTGTTAGTTTAATTGTTTGTTAAATAACTCATGACGTGTTTTTATTTTCTCGTAGTTAAGACATCAGATGCGTACAACTCTAAAATTGGGCAACTTCAAGTTAGAAGTCTTTTGTCACGCTCGGGCTCGCGAGCGGCGAAAATTGCTTTTCAACTAACTAAAATGCATCATTATGTTAAGCTATCAACGACGCATTCAAAATAATATTCAATAATTTCATGTATTGCGGTTAAATTAAGAAAAAAGAATCTTTAAAAAAAATTCACATCATCAATTTTTTTTGTTTTTTTATATCAATCGCTCATCAATACTTGTGGTGTATATTGATAAGTAGAAAAAAAAATATAACACGATTATAAAGCAAAGGATCCGAATTGATTTCGTAGGGCATTATGTATTTGCACAAAGAATATTTGACATATCTTGTGCAGAATGATAAAATGATATTGTTGAGCTTCAAGGGTAGGAATAATATTCTCACTGAATCAATCCCTCCACTAATAATTTTAAAAATATTTTGCGTATGTCTTGATTTATGGTAA
The DNA here is from genome assembly GCA_026212405.1 of Petrea volubilis. Taxonomy (NCBI): domain Eukaryota; kingdom Viridiplantae; phylum Streptophyta; class Magnoliopsida; order Lamiales; family Verbenaceae; genus Petrea; species Petrea volubilis. The sequence goes on from CM047875.1 coordinate 19,748,243, forward strand.
ATTATCTTTCTTACGGTAGATTAATCACATTATAAGCATATATTTTCCTTGGCCATATGATCAGTTAGTATAAATAAATTCTCGATAAGATTGTAAAATATTAAAATAACACCAATAAATGCGCAATAATAATAATAATAATAATAATAATAATAATAATAATAATGGTAATTGTTGCCGTCAATATTGGTAGAAGTTCGAAGTTACCAATTCAAAGCACTTGCATTTATTTCACCCAAAAAAAAAAAAAAAGCACTTGCATTTTGGACCACCAATACTTTTATTTCTTGGACCAATTCCTAGGTAAAAGCTGCACGTGTGTTTTGTGTATTGAAAATGATGGAAAGGTCCTTGCATGTCAGCAAATGAAATTGCTAATATATTAGGGGCTCAGGTCAAGTATGAAATCTTGGAACGGGATGAGTTCAATATTAGAGACATATGCCTCTTCCCAAATATAATTTGAGAGATGCGTCTTTTGTTTGGAAATTACTTAAAATCCTATTTTCTAATGCATTTTAAGATATAAAAATCTCATAACGATTAATATTACTACTTTAGGCGGTTCGAATAAAATAAAAGATAAATTATGTCTACGCCTCTTGATGTATAGTACAAATTAGTTTTTATAATTTCAGAAATTATAAATACCACCTTAAGGGTGTATCATTTTAACAAAATTAACCCTTTATCAAAACGAGATTTAATTACGAATTGTATTTCTGATGTTTTAGATCGAATTTTGAGATGTGATTTTTACAGTTTTGACAAGTTCAAGATATAAAAATTATATATTAATTCAATTTCAAAAAAAAAAAAGGAAGTAATGGTGATGTCGGATTATAAATAGTGATTATAGATGATGGCTATGGTTGTATAAAATAAAATTATTTCAGAAAGGTTTATGAAAACATAAAATTAATTGAGTAATTTTATCAGGCTTGACAAAATATACCTCTTGATAGACGAGGTGCCTGTTATGAAGCAGAAAAGTCTTATTTTTGCCAATTTTTATTAATTTTTACAAGAAGATTTTAAATCTCGAAAGAATATTTGTATTTTTTGTAAACGTAATTTGTCCTAAAATAAAAATACTTTGCATACCACTATTTTTCTTCGAAACTCTCCTACTCTGTTTTAACAAATACAATCCAATCTGTATGTATAATGTAGAAGAAAAAAACAACATAATTTATTTGCCGAAATTTATTTTGTTTTTCCACAGTAACTTTTCATGATAAGTCATAAAACAAAGATTTGATTTGACCGGGGAGTCGTCGCGCCCGATAAAGTTTACGCGTAGAAGCAACGCGTGAACAATAAAGGTGGTTAAGCATATCATATGATGTTCACTAAGTAACGCATGCTGCTATAATAAACCCCAACCCCAACACCAGATTTTTGCTTCAACAATCGTAAGGCGAAAATTTTCAATCCAAGAAGGCGATTTCTCTTAGGTATGAAATCTTGATTCCTTGATACGGCTTTCTATTTTGTGTAATCGAACTATGATTTTTGCTTGTAGAATTGCTCTTTCTGGCCTCGATCGTGTTACGAGTTTTCAATTTTTGTTTTTGTTTGTTTTGTGAATTAACTAGTGTTGTTGTTGGATTTTTCTTGTTTTCTTTCATGGCTATTGCTTTGGAAATAAATCTCTGCTATTTTTGTGCTCTTGATGCATATTTGCCCGCATAAGTACTTAATTTGCTGATGATCTTTTGCTGATTTGCTTGTTGCCCTTTTTTGTTGTCTGGTTTTTTCTGGTATCCTGTTCGTATCAGTTATCATGTTGCTTCTTATTTTCTTTTTTTCGAGGATCGATAGCGGATAAGGTTACCGTTTCTTCTATTTTCCATTTTTGCCCCTCGTGCTTCTGTCGGTTAATGGTTATCCACTTATCCTTATGTGGTTATGAAAATCATCGAATTAGAGTATTCCAGGGCTGATAACAATTTATTTGGTAGTTTTCTTAACAAAAAAGGTTTCTGCTAATGGCTTTCTAACTTATGATTTGTCTATGAATCTATGAAGAAATTGTGATTAAAATAGAAAACTATATTAGTGAGATCTTTGGTATGGGGATGAGAGTATGGGATACTAAAATCGTTTTGGTCTAATTTTAAAAATTTTCAGAAGTGGTAGGGCATAAATGATATATCCATGTCCCATGAGAAATCAAAGATTAACTATCGGGTCTTGTTTCTTTAACAATTATATGTGTAAATAATTTGGGATTCTTGAATCAAATGGTTTCCCTGGTAAATTTGTAGTGAGAGAACAATTATCCAGGCATAGCTCTGATCAAAATAATGATGGTTCCTCTTTGTTTCATTCATTTTGTTTTGCCATTCAAATATACTTTTCAAGTTGTTGAATTTCCTTGAATGCACATTTTGTATGTTGAAGATAATGTGCCGATACCCTAAAAATTAATACGAATTAGACCATTTATTTTGCTTTTTACAACTTCTTGACGCATGATTCTATTGATGTATTTGTTACAGTCTGTTTACTTTGATTCAAGTTAAAGAAAGATGGGAGGTGGACACGATCAGCATGATACTCAGGACAAAGGGATGTTCTCTAATCTAGCAGCGTACGCTGCTGGAGCTGCTAGTGGACACGGACATTACCCGGGACAGCATGGGGCTTACCCACCCCCATATCCTCCACAAGGATATCCGCCTCATGGTCACCAACATGGTCATGGCTATCCTCCAGCCGGATATCCTCCTCAACATGGATATCCTCCTCAACATGGATACCCACCGGCTGGGTACCCACCAGCAGGATATCCTCCTCCGCATGGATACCCTTCATCAGGTTACCCTGGTGCATCTCATTCAGGTATCTCTATATTGATTTTAGAAGTGTTAAACAACTGCAGTCATCTTTGCTCTGCTGCACATGACAAATCACCTTTTACTGTCATCTCCTGTCATTATTTTGAGATATTGCCATAAATGGACAAATAATTACGGTTTTGAATTTGTTAACCTTGTCATGTTTGAAGGTTGCGAATTGCGATTGGTCCCTCAATATAAATATGAATGTGAAATATAATGATGACAGGAGATACAAGGTTTGATATTAAGACATACAAGGTGTTTTTTTGTAATTGTACGTGCTTTGTTTTACACAAGCTTCAAGTCGTCTGGCCTCCCATCAGAGTCACCTCTGTGCAGCTAACCTCTGTTTAAAGTCTGCTGTTAACTTTTCTTTCTATTTTTGCCCTTCTGTTTTGGCAGTGCATTAAAGAAAATTACAAAGATTTAATTTGATAAAAAACCTAATTCATTGAAGTGCATGGAAAAGGAATTTTTTTTTCTTTGTTCAATGTTATCAACCGATCTAAAACTTGTATTGTGCCGAAACTCAATGTTCTCGTAATCTGCTTTGATTTATTTTTTTGGGAGTTCATTCATAGTTATATTTTAATTGTGGTTCAATACTTCAATTTGGTAAATTGCTTGAAGAATGCATCCTACATCAATAGCTAGAGTATATCCATGGAAGTGTAAATTATCCATGACCAGGAAGAGGATTGGGGATAATGAGTTAAATTTTCTGGAAGGAGAGGAAAATTGATTTCCCTTTGTAGTCAGGAGCAAAAAAGGTCAAACGACTGAGTATAATATTGTTATAATTCTTCAATTCGCCTATCAAGTGAGAGTAAAGGCCACCTTAGAGAGAGAACATGGACTTTCTTAGTTGTCACTGGTGACAGAGGCTTGCTTGTAACTTTTCAAACAAGAGATGTTTTTCTTTAATAAAGAACTTAGCCTAAGTGGGTGACAGCGAATTACAGTTGCTTCGCCCTCTGAACAATATTGTACTCCTACTTTATTCTCTGTGCATGTTATGTTTGCATTCAGTTCAGTACCAGGTTTCATTACCATTGCTTTTTATCCTTGTGTATTGATGACCAACTGATTGATGTTTTTATAAACAACTAATGCAGGCCATGGAGGAATGGGAGGACTCCTAGCCGGAGGCGCAGCAGCAGCTGCTGCTGCTTACGGGGCTCACCACTTGGCACACGGACAAGGTGGATACCATCATGGTGGATTTATGGGCGGCCATCACGGCAAGTTTAAGCATGGCAAGTTTGGCAAGCATGGAAAGTTCGGCAAGCATGGAAAGTTTGGGAAGCATGGCATGTTCGGGAAGAACAAGTTTATGAAGAAATGGAAGTGATAAAACATAGCCCCTTGATTGTCTTACACACACACTAGTATTCTACTGGCTGTTATTTTACTTTTGTTTACTTGTGTATCGATGAATTCTTATGCGAAACATAGTGTGTTGAAGTGTTGTTTTGTATAGAGCTGGTAACAGATCCATGAATCTTTTATTAGTGAAGTTTCTGAAAATAAGTGAATTCGAGTACAAGCTGTGTACATAATTGTTATGGCGTTGCCCTCTTTACTTGGACGGAGTGAGTATCATTGGGAAGAGTACGTAGAATTCATTGTTTATCTTGATGACTAAGGCGCAATTACCCAAGGGTCTAGCTCTTCAAGTTATTGGAGCTTAGATTTTGCAAGTCTGGACAAGACTTGCCATTGATTTGTCTCCTGGATATGAGAGCTATATACTTCAATGCCAAATATAAAACAGACTTGTGAACATTTGCTTACCATTTGGCAATTTGCTTCATCTTCTATAAACGAACGACCAATTTTTTCTTAAAATTAAGTGGCCAGAATTCTTTATTTTTGGTAAAATAAATATTTCAAGAGATAACCAATTTAAAATTTTCAAGTGATTAAAAAACTTCAGTGTTATTTAAGCATAAAACTCGCGATTGTAAATAAAGTTGCCAATACCAGGCATCTTCAAAAGCAATGCAATTACTTGTCGCCAAAATCCTCCCCACACATTTCAAGAAGATGTTGCTAGTATAGTAGTATTATACTATACATGAGAGAGTTTCAGATAACCATGATATATATGGATGATGTACCAAATCCTGGAGTCACCATCACATTGGCATTAAATGCATATTGTATTTGCCCGTTATTATTTTGTGGTATGAAGTGCCATGTTCTTATCATCCTAGAGGATATATCTTCCATGTGCTCTTGTCTCCTCATTTATCTCATTAATCCTCAAGGGCTTTCCCCTCTTCAAAGTATGCTTCATGCTATTAAATAACCCTTCTACTGCTGGAACATGAACCCACGACTTATTAATTAAACTGAATTGTATTCTAGCAATCCAATAGGTGTCACATTTTTCAAAAGTTTCCAATAATCTATAAGTACGCCCAAATTTTATTGAATCTTCATTGTTTACGTCCTGAAGTGGACATGTTTCGGGGTGACTGGAACCTATATTTCTGAGATTTGGTTTAGATACATTACATAATTTTAGAAACTATTGCATAGTCGTTAAATTTCTAAGGGCTTCAGTTGTAAGACAAAAGTTGACGCCAAGCGTGGTTTCTGTAATTTTGCAAATCTCGGGAAGTCTAGGTGTAGTTACACCAAACGTTAGGAGATGTAGGTGTAATTATCACTATTTCGTCATTAGTTCTTGAACAAAGATTATTCAATCGACAATGTGGAAAGCTCATTTTTTGTTTCTCTTTTGATCACTAATTAGGTTCAATCTAGTCTCATTTTTGAGGCAGTTAGCTAGCAGCAAGTTGCTAAAATCAATATTGATTATAATTAGTTTGTAGTCTACATCAAATACACTGTACTTGGGATCTGCACAATTAAATGAAAGTCCCTACGAAGTTAGCTGCATTACATAGTAATTAATATGTCTAGACCTACCTGATTCTATTGAGGACCATTGTATTGGTCCTTAATTATAATTGAAAATGTAGTGGACACAGATGTTTCTCACCGCAAGAAAATGCAGTAAACAGGTAGAGTGTTATGAGAAGGCATGTTTCATGTTCTATCTTGTATGGCTTAGACTACAAACATGTTTAAATTAGTTAGTTTTGTGTTATTCGCTTGTCCCTCTGCAAGAAAGATTATCTCGTGTCATGCGCCAGAAATTCTAGTCCAGATTGAGTTCGACCACACTAGTTTCAATCACGTAATAAATGAAGCACACTTATAACTTGGTTTATGTATACCCAGTTAGAAAAAACGACTAATCACATCACAAGTGGTAGGAAATATATTTCAGCATTGTGGGTATAGCCAACCTTGATTTGAACAAGAATTTTCTTGTCATTTACCGAAACCTTTCATCAAATGTGTTAACATCCTCACATGTTGAACATTCCACGAGGGTCTGCCACAATCACAAATAATTCCTTCTATTTATTGAAATTGCAATAATCCTCTCGAAAATAACAAAAAGATGGGGTTTTGGTAACTGAAACAACTAAAGGCCGATTCTATTTGTTGAACAGAAAGAAATTTAAGGATTATAATAATATTTTTTGTAATTAGAACCAACCTTAGGGAGGTTTTGGTTAGATTAAAAAATGAGTTGCTGAATTAAAACATAAACACACGTGTAAATTTAGATGGGAGTTTTTTCGAGAATTTCACAAATCAAGGAGATAAAATCAAGTAATTGCAATTTCTTTTTAAAAATAAAATCGTGCAGTCAACTATGTAAAAAACCAAACCTAAATACAAGCCAAGTTTCAAGCATTAGGCCCCTATTCACCAAGAACTTGAACAAGTTGGAATCCGAGGAACATTTTACGATTACTTGTATAATTATCAATCACCACATTAATTCTTTGAATTCAAACTTGCAATGGGATTTGGTGATAAAATCTCGGCTGCAATCTTGGTAACATGTATTTTCATATTATTTTGCTTGGATCTCGAGGGAGATTTCACACCAAGAGGCAAGATCAAAGTCACAAACAATTATGTCAACATCACTAGACCACGCAGCCTATGCCCAAATTTTCACTTAGTGACTACCTCTAATTTGCGGGAGGATAGATGCTACCTATATAAATAGTATTTAACTGAATTTTTAATTATTGAATTGAGTATTATGATATAATATTTTTTTTAAATATTTTTTGACATTATTATATCTAAATTTAGGAATCATTTACTTTATGTGTTAATGGAGGTTAGCTTAGATAAACTCCCGTTTTCCTATGTTTACTTTTCAAGTGTTGTAAGCCAACGTTTACCCGGAACCCCGGGATAAGTCCAGTTTATGATGGGTTATTCAAACCCACCAATTTGGATGGTTTCATTAAACCATCACTTAACAATACAACTCAATTACATTTATGCCCCCAACATTTAAGCAATTTGTCCTCTGTGCCCTTGACATTCCCAACGAAAATCCAGATCTTAAATTAAATCTGGAAAAAAATGTGTTCCATCTTCGTCATTCAAGCTTTCCAAAAGGAGGTGTTCTCCGATCTCTCTTCCCTTTGCTCGCCATCGTCTTCCCTTTGTCCGACGTCGTCTCCGCCATCTCTGGCCCGCACCCTCATCCAATCATCTCCGTCTCTCTTCTCCTTCGTCCGCCGCCGTCCGTCCTCGTTGCCCAAGCCCCTTTCTTCCTTCAGCCACTGCTTATCCCCGTCGGCCCCCACCAGATCCGAAACTTTAGCCGCCACCCACTGTCAGCCCAACGCCCCTCCATCATCTCCGATAACTCTTGTCCTTCGTCCGCCGCCATCGTCCCCATCTCCGGCCTGCGCCCGCCTCCCTTATCTCCGATCTCTCTTCTTCTTCGTCTGCCGCCATCGATCCGCGTAGCCCAACCCCCTTTCTTCCCTCAACCGCCGCTCATCCCCATCGGCCGCCACCAGTTGTCGTCGTCGCCCATCGATCCAGATCCAACGATGGCGGACCACCCTCTTCGCTCTTCCCTTTCGATCTGAACACCGGCAGCACTCCATTTCCGTTGCTCGCCGACGGCTGCTGTGTGTGTTTCTCTCTCCAGATCCCGTGAAGGACAATAAAGTAATTTGATCTAAGAACCCATTTCCAAAAGTTGGGTTTACAGTAAGTGAGACCCAACTTAAACACAAAAGTAAATGATTAATCCATCAGGAGTTAATGGAGGATAACTCTGGTTACAAACCATTCATATGCCAAACCTAGGTTAAATATGACCAACAATGTAAACGATTCCTTAATGATTAAAAATACTAATTGAACTATACCCACATGGATAGTATGAACAAAATCCCAATTTGCATGCATTAAAGAAAGTCTATCATATTTATATAATTATTTAGTTGAATTTGAATTTTTTGATACATAATTGTGTATTATTTTTTAATGTAACTATTAATATATGACACGTGTGTTTGTGATTGATTGAGATAAAAAAAAAAAAGACAATCTTTAAAACTTTTTTCTTCCTATCATAAGTTTTTCTATTTCCTCATTTCAATAGCCCACTAATATACGTGCAACATTAACAGATCAGTACAATAGAAAATGTCATATTGTCATATAGTGTATTTTTCCATGATAGTTTTCAATATCATCTTTTTCCTTGGGGTGGATGAGCTAATTAAAAGTATGTTATAGTGAGAAAAAAAAAGAGGGAATTTTGTACAATCTGGTTGAGAAATAATTCGTTTTCTATATTAATTTTATCATTAAAATCCATATTTCGCCCCTTGATTTGGAGATCATTGGCTCATTATTTTTATTTAATAAAATTAATTTGTAATGATGTCTTATCAAAACAGGATGAGGAGAAAAGAAAAGTTGCGAGCTTTACTTTCTTGATGTGTTGCTCAAGTTTGAATTTTGGTTCTACCTTGTCGCCTTTTTCACATCTCGTTGATTGTTTGTTTATGACGCAAATTGAATCATCTTCAATATGCAAGTTCTGCGTACAATAATTATGGAGAAAATTATGCATATAATAGGGGAAAAATTACACTGATCACCCCTGAGGGTTGGCTAATTTACAAAAAATTTCTTACTTTTTTAAAAATTATCAAAAACTCCTTAAGGTTTCAAAAATATTACAAACTTATTCGAATTTTTGAAAATACCCCTTTCCCTTTTTTGGGTGATTTACATTGACCACCCTGAGATTAGGTTAATTTACGAGAAACCCCCTGTGGTTTCAAAAATTACCAAAAACCCCCTGAGGTTATACTAATATTACAACTAGCACCTACTTAGGTTGACTTATCAACAACATTAATTCTTTTTTTTTTCCCTCTGTAATATTGTTATCATAAAATTTTAATTTAATAGATTTGAAAAAAAAAATATGATTACTTATTCAAATAAATATTCCGAATTTAATGTTATGAATTTATACTAAATATACGTAATATGTGCTAAATTTATATTTGAGAAAAATATAATTATATGCATCGTATATATCCATTATGTGAAATGAGAAATATAAACATTGATTGAAATAAAAAATTAAAATTAAATAATGCACTTGAAAACTTTATTTAGCTTGAGGACTCTAACTCATTTCTCTTAAAATTTACTCCGTATTAACGATAATATAACATACTTGATGTGTTGGTAGATACCTTTAATGCATTAAATTCAGAATATTTATTTGAATAAATAATCATTTTTTTTTCAAATCTATTACATGAAAATTTTATGATAACAATATTACAGAGGGAAGAAAAAAAATTTAATATTGTTAATAAGTCAACCTAAATAGGTGCTAGTTGTAATATTGGTATAACTTCGGAGGGATTTTGGTAATTTTTAAAATTATAGGGGGTTTCTCGTAAATTAACCAAATCTCAGGGTGGTCAGTGTAAATCACCCAAAAAAAGGGAAGGGGTATTTTCGGAAATTTGAATAAGTTTGTAATATTTTTGAAACCTTAGGGGATTTTTTGTAATTTTTGAAAAAGTAGGGAGTTTTTCATAAATTAGTCAAACCTTAGGGATAATTAGTGTAATTCGCCCTATAATAGGTGTAAGTCCTACCGGAAAGGTCAAGATGAAACAAAATTTCATATATAAATATTTTTTATTACATACAAGTAAAATGTTCCAAGAGTTTGACGATTAGTGTATAAATGAAATTCAAATACCAACGTATACAAAAACTTTTCCAAATATTTCACAACACAGATACAATATATATATATATATATATATATATATATGTGTGTGTGTGTGTGTGTGTGTGTGAACAATTTAGACCAACATAAATATTGCTTATTAATATTCTATGGACATATTTGATTACATTTTATATAGAATATCTTTGATACATGCTTATAAGGTATTTAGATATCTTGAAATGTATATTTAAGCTCATTTGATTTCTAGTCGAATTTCTTATGAGCCGATCAATTATAATCTGGCTTACATTAGGAATGTCATATAATACGATATAACAATCTCACTTAGAAGGTGAGTTTTGGACATTTCAAATTATGCATTTCAATTAACTCTTGTATATTGTCTATCTTATTCCTAAAATTGACATGTGAAATTACTGAAAAATGGCATTCCATGGGGAAAAATCGAATTTTTGTATCCTTAATATCATGTTACACATACAAATCAAACATGCACCTTTTAAAATAATTTAAATTAAGAAAATTATCATACCATAATAAATACACTTACGAAATGCCAAATATATGGGGTCCACCCACTTAAGGCATTAAATATCTTATGTGTGAAATTTATTATCAAATATGTCGATAGTTTTTACACCCTATGAAATTACTTTATAAGTACGTTTGATTTGGTATTGAATTTTTTATGAGTCGTATGAGTTATATGGCTTGAAATTTGGGTTGAATATCAAATTACATAACGTGGTCTATAACAATCTCACTTATTAGGTGAGATTTGTAAATTTCAATTAAAAAAACTTTTATTTCAAAACAAACACACTTACCAAATATTTAAAATGTGGGGGCCCACAAATTTAAGGAATTTAGCATCTTATATTTCTAATACAATATCAAATATGTCATATGGGCATATTTGATTACATCTTATATAATATTTGTACCCCATGAAATTACTTTATAAGCATATTTGATTTGGTGTTAGATTACTTATAAGTCGTACGAGTCGTGTGGCTTAAAATTTAGCTTGAATTTTGAATTACATAAGATGGTTTATAACAATCTCACCTGTGAGGAAAATTTTGCGAATTTCAATTAAAAGAACTTTTATTCCAAAATAATCACACTTACCAAATGCTTAAAATATGAGGTCCATCAATTTAAAAAATTTAACATTTTATACTTCTAATACAATAGCAAACATGTCATATAAATATATTCAAAAAATTCCTTGGTCTTATGTAAGAAATAGGCATTTGGTCATAAGTTTGATTCCTATGAATGTGGTTTTGTTTTACTATATAGTGTTAGAAAATTGAATTTTATAATGTTGGTAAGTGGCCAATTCTGGCTAATAATTCGATTAAGTTTCATTGTTATTTGAAAAAATTAATTAGATATTCATATTCTGTATTGCAAGTAAATACGAAAAATGTACTTAATTTCTCAAAATTAATTTCGAATGAATGAAAAATTAAATACATAAAAAAAAGTTTGTTGAAAATGACAAATTTAGTATTGGAAACTGTGGGTATCTCATATTAAAAAAAAGAGACAAAACTTTTTAATTTTTATGTCTTACATGACTAACAAAGATTGGTCTCAAGATTGCCAAAAATCGTAAATAAACAATTTCGTCAACCGTGGATATATCACACTACAAATGGAACAAAGATTATCCAAACTGGAAGACGTATCCACCTCAATATTTATTGAATTTCCATTGGTTTCTTGTGTGGCAGTTGTAAATTTAGGGTCTTAATTCTTTCAGTAGCATGTGCTATTTGGCGGCAAAGTCGCTCTTTTGGGGCCCAAATGCGCCGCTACTTCACTTACGTATTAGCTGTCACTCATTAAATATAACACTATATTTCACCTAATATATATATATAGATACACACACACACACACCATTGTTTTCACTTTATTGTTCACAAAATCTTTATCAAGGACCGGCCATAGATTTGGTCGAGAATCTTGATCGTACTCGCGTTTTCACAGTATGTAATTTATATCGATATTGAAGCTATTTATATACTGATGTGGTCGGATCTTGGTCTGCGACACACGTCACCTTGAACAGAGAGTAAGTATTTGAATTCCGGTCAGGCAGATTCGAGTAAGACTGTCTGAATGCTGGTCGGGTCCTATTCTGCAAGGATGGAGCACACGTGAGACTAGCCGGAAGTGTCTCCGGCGAAGACCCTCCGACGCTCAAGTCAGAATTCGAGCAGGTAAAGGGTGAGTAGTAATCAGGTAATAATCAGGGTATCGGCGTAAAAAGTGTCTTACCCAATGACTAGTGTTGTCGTACTATTTATAATAATAAAAAATAGATGGGCCGGACCAGGATTAGGTTGGCCCAATCCCGTTGCTGGTAACGGGCGTTCGCCGTGACGCGCTGTGGGCGCGTGGGGTGCATTCCTTGTTCGAGGAGGATCTTAAAAGAAGAGCATTGACTCCGAGGATGAAGTATGGTGGACATCGAACATGTCATTCCATCGAGGATAGGGGAGTCACCGACGGGGTGACAGTCTCCGAGGAGGACACATATTCCGATGAGGAGCTGCTGACTCCTGTGGAAATGACGCAAATCCTGGTCGGATCAACCTGACACATGGGAGCCTTCAACCGGCGGGTTAGGCTGAGGTGGCGCCGACGTGGCCTCGGGCATATTGGGCCACATCATTAGTCCCCCCAGTTCGGGTCTTGCTCGAATATACACAGATCGAGCAGGCCGTGAACTTTCTGGAAGGCGCCGTTCCCATTCTCGAGCATAGACTTCCGACCAGGCGCTGGCGGTAATTTCGAAAATTTGACCGTTGGGATGTGACCGTTGGTAATAATTACGGGCGACGTTTGGACTTCCCGAGGAGCAGGTTTACCGCCCTATAAATAGGGGGTCCGGGCGTGGGTCCAGGCGCGTCATTTTTACATCGAGCTGAGATTCGAATCCGAGCATAAATTTGAGAGCACCGAGCACGTCAGACATATTCCGAGCATCCGAAAACATCTTCGTCCAGCCCCAAACCTAGGTACCTTTCCTTTCTCTGTCCTTGTTCTTTCCGTTCTTCCCTTTTCATTATTCCCTAGGCAACCATGAGCGGGTCCGAGGGCGGTTCCGACAGCCAGAATAGGATTGCGGAGTACATGCTTGGCGAGAGTTTGAGTGACGTAAATCTGTCGCTATCTTTGGAGGTCGAAACCTCCGTCGAGGGGGCGTCATCCCGATGCCGGGGCGAGACCAGTACTAGCCGGCCGAGGACAGGCGGCAAAAGTCCGAGTAAGGTGGAAGAAATGAGGTAGCGTATGATGGCCGAGAGTGGGGCGGAGCTTCGAACCCCGTCACACAGGTTAGTCGACGAGGAAGAAACTCCTGATCGGGAACCTCGTCGGAAGAGAAGGAAGGCCATCGCAGGCAACCAAACGACGGTGAGTTGGGGAAACATAATTGCGCACAATACTGACCGGGATGTGGAGAAAGTGCTTGGCCACTACATCCGCGAATCATTCAGCATCATATGGCCGAGCAGAGAGGAATCCATTACGGATCCCCCCGAGGGGTGCCTTCTTATACATTATTCTCACATCGAGAACGGTCTCTGGTTCCCCATCCCGTCCTTCATCTGCTCGATCCTCAACCATCTGAATATCAGTCCAATCCAACTGACCCCGAACTCATACGCCTCGATCTGCGCCTTCGTTGTCTTCTGCCACTGTACCGGCCAGAGTCCCTCTCTGGCTAATTTCTCAAGCATTTTCCAAATAAACCTCTCGAGTAGGTCTTCCCCGGACGATAAGTTCAATTGTTTTTTCATAAGTGCCAAGAATGGGAGAAAGATCATCGAGACAGCTTCGTCCTCTTATGGGAGTGATTGGAAGCAAAAATGGTGCTTCATCCAATATGATGGGGTGTGGCCGGTGAGGCGAGTGCATAACTCGGAGGTAAAGAAGCTCTCCCTGGTCGGAGAAGGGTCGAGTAGCTGGTCCCGGGAGTGGATCAATGGTCACAAGGCGCAAGGGTTGCTGTGCCCGATCTTCATGACCCAGGAACGGTTCTTAGTAAAGGCCGGGCTCTCGCCGGCTAGACTGGATATCGAGGACATCGTTTTTGGTTGCCTCCCCTTTTCCCTTTTTTTTTTTTTTTTTTTTTTTGTGATCTCGTTCGAGTGTCGTCTCGAAGTAATTGTATTTCTGACCGGAGTTTATTGCTTTGATTGTACAGATCTAAACGCATTACAGATGGGGAGACTCAGGCATATGAACAAGGTAGCTGGTGAGAGGAGGAGGCCATCCCCCCCCCCGGAGGACAGGCGTGCTTTGGCGGAGGCACCCTCGACAGCACCACCGGTGATGAGGGCGGCACAACAAGCCTCTACCCGAGCCCCAGTGGCTATTGTTGAGGTCGAGGAGGAAACTCCTCTTGTCCGGAAGAGGAAGGCGGCCGATCCTGTGCCGAGGAAACCGTCCGGGCCGGCCCCGAAGAAGAGGATCCTATCTTCGAGCAAGGGCAAACGCCCCGCAGATGGTTCCGGTTATACCTCCGAGGAGCTGGAGGTTTTGAAGTACGTGGATGTCCCCGAACCCCGATTTGGCCCCAAGTTCGGGGATCTCTCCCAGTCAAGTGTCCTCAGCGGGGAGGGCGACAGCCGAAAGATTGCCATGAGGAGCTTCCGGCGTAGCGTCTTCAGGGCCGACCAGACTCTTTTGACCGAGCTCGACGACGCCGACTTGGCTGCAAGCATCGCAGAGGACATGAATGCCCTCCAGCAAAAAGTTTTTCATGGCCTTCGTCGGCTGGATGTCAGCCGTGCGAGGTGCGAAAAGGCCGAACGGGAGGCTCGAGGAAGCGGCCTTCAGGCGGATCTTGACGAAGAGCGACAGAAAAACCAAGTCGCTCAACGGGAGATCGAGGAGGAGAAGGAAAAATCCCGCAAGTTGGAGGAGCGGGTCGGTCAGCTCGAGCTTGAGTTCAAGACTAAACAATCCGAGCTGGAACAGGAGATAATCGCCCTGAAGGAGAGGAACAAAGATGCCTTTGCTCGGGGTGAGAAGAGGGGTGACCGGCAGGCGAGGGCCGAGATGAAGGCTCGCATTCCTGAACTCGAGAAGGAGGCCGTGAGTCTTCGAGTACGCGACAATCCTCCTGTGTGCCGAGGATGCCCATCAAGCGTACCACCGGGGTTTCAATCAATTGAAGGCCCGGGGAGTCCTCCCCGAAGATTTCTCCATGGAGGGCTATGGCATGCACTTGAACGACGCCGGGGAGGAGGAGGCCGAGGAAGACGACCCGGAGCCGGCCTATGAGGGCGCAGAGTTCGACTCGGTGCTCTCTATTGTGAAAAGGCAAGTCCGGAACGAGCGACATAAGCGCTTGGGTGAGCCTCTCCCCCCGGATGTGGAGCCCGATGATGCAATCATCGTGGAGCACGGGGGGTCCGACGTGGGGACGTCAAGCGCCCCGGCGATGAACGTGGCCGGCCCTGAGGCCGATCCAGCGTTGGTGGCGGCAGTTGAGGAGGTTGCCGAGGAGATATATAGCGGATAAGTTCCTTGTATTTTGAACTTTTACTCCGTTTTTAGTTTGTAAGCCCGAGTGGGCGAGTTTTCAGACCATTCATCAATGAAACATTCGATCTTTCTTGTCGAAATATGAACTTAAAGTTTTGTCGTCGAAATGTGAATTTAAGGTTTTACCGTCGAAATGTGAATTATGTGATGCCAGCCGTAATTTATTTGAACTTCCTCGTCGGGAAAAACTTTTGAAACGTTTTGACGAGGAACATGCGTGTGAAATAATCTGTAAATAATTCATTCCGGCTTAGGTAGAAATTTAAAAACTTAATAGTGGAGAAAACAGTTGTTTGAAAGAGCCAAGCGGCTCGAGGAGATGCTTCATTAAAACTTCGATGAGACTTTACAATGTTAAATAGATTTACAATGTAAAATCTTTCTGGTCGGCCACATAACACTCATATGTAGAACCTTTTAAGGTTCGAAGCGTTCCAAGGGCGAGGCAACTCCCCCCCCCCGACATATCCTCGAGGCGATAGGCGTTGTTTTTGCAAATCTTGGTCACTTTGAACGGGCCGTCCCACTTTGGGTCCAACTTCCCCACAGGGCGGGAAACCTCGACCTTCTTGGTGACCAAATCCCCGATCTGGAACGTCCGGGGATGGACATGGCGATTGTAAGCACGTGCAGTAGATGCCCGGAAATTGTCCATTCTTCGCAGGGCTGCACGTCTTCTTTCGTCGGCGAGGTCTAGCTCGGTCAGGCGAGCGTCGACGTTGGCGATTTCATCGAAGTGTGCAACCCGAGCAGATGGGTGCAGCACTTCGGCAGGTATGACGGCATCGGACCCGTAGACTAAGGCGTATGGGGTGTCGCCTGTCGCGGTCCGAGGAGTGGTCCGATAGGCCCAGAGCACACCTGGGAGCTCATCGGCCCAGCTGCCCCGAGCGTCGGCCAGGGCGGTCTTGAGTCCGTGGAGAATTGTCCGACTTGTGACTTCAACTTGACCGTTGGCCTGGGGGTTCCCCACCGAGGTGAAACGCTGCTCGATCTTGAGGCTAGAGCACCATTCCTTTATCCGGCGGCTTTGGAACTGGGTTCCGTTGTCGGAGATTAGGACTCTGGGGAGTCCGAAGCGGCAGACAATGTTTTTCCAGACGAAAATCTGGATGACCGAGTCAGTAATTTTTGCGACGGCTTCCGCTTCGGCCCATTTGGTGAAATACTCGACGGCAACGATAACGAACTTCCTTTGCCCGGAGGCCTGAGGGAATGGTCCGAGGATATCGATTCCCCACTGATCGAATGGCCAAGAGATTTCAACGTTTACCATCGGGGCGGCAGGTTGATGGACAAGGTTGGCGTGCATTTGGCATGTCCGGCACCGTCGGACATGGTCGAAGCAGTCTTGAACGAGGTCAGGCCAGAAGAACCCCGCCCGTGACACCTTTTTGGCCAAGGACCGTGGTCCGGTATGGTTTCCACAACACCCTTGGTGTACTTCTTCGAGGACTTCCTTGGCCTGTTGCTTGCTCAGGCATCGTCGAGGAGGCCCGTCAAAGCTTTTCCTGAACAGGCGCCCCTGCCCGTCGATGGCGTATCGAGCGGCCTGTCGTTGGAGTCTTCTGGCTTCGACGAGTCCCTCGGGGAGAATCCCGTCCTTCAGGTAGGTGACTAATTCTGCTATCCAATTCTCGGGGGGCTCGATGGAAAGGACATACTGTTGGGCCCCCGACCCGGTCAGGGGTGTTGGCGAGCTCAACATGGTTATGCTTCTCTCCTTGGTTCCCCTCATCGAACTCGCCAGCTTCGACAACTGATCAGCCCTCTCATTTTCCGCCCGAGGAATTTGCTCGAGCGAGAACTTGGCGAATCCTTCCTTCAGTTTGATGATTTCCTCGAGGTACCTTGCCATCGACGCTTTTCGGGCGTCGTAATTTCCATTGACCTGCTCGGCCACCAGCTGCGAATCGGTCAAGGCGATGAGTTCGTCCACATCCTTATCCAGGGCTATCTTCATTCCTGCGGCGAGGGCCTCATACTCGGCCTCGTTATTGGAAACTGGGAATTCTAGGCGAATAGCGAAGTCGAGCTCGTTGCCTAAACCATCTCGTAAATAGACTCCAGTTCCCCCTCCGAAATTCGTGGAGGACCCGTCGACCATGAGGGTCCACGGCGTCTTGGGCTCCGCTTCCACCTTCGGGGCTGTCTCCACCAAGAAATCCGCCAAGACTTGTGCGTGGATCGCCGTTCGTGGCTGGAATTGAATATCGAACTCTCCGAGTTCTACAGCCCATTTCACGAGCCGACCAGAGGCATCGGGTTTTGCAAGTACCTGCCTCAATGGCTCGTTGGTGAGGACCACAATGGTGTGGGCCTGAAAATACTGTCTCAATTTTCGGGCGGAGTGGACCAAAGCGAGGGCGAGCTTCTCGATGATCAAGTAATTCCGTTCGGGGCCTTGGAGGAGCTTGCTGAGATAGTACACTGGGCGATGTACCCGGTCCTCCACGTGTACTAGTACTGAGCTGATGGCGTCCGGGGAGACCGCCAGGTAGGCATAAAGGGGTCTCCCCGGAGCTGGTTTTGTTAGCAGGGGAGGTTCGGTCAGGTATCTTTTCAATTCGAGGAGCGCGCGCTGGCATTCCTCGGTCCATTTCCAATTCGGCACCTTCCTGAGTGCTTTAAAAAATGGGAGGTTCCGATCCGCTGAGCGGGATATGAATCTGTTGAGGGCAATTATGCGGCCCACTAACCTCTGAACCTCCTTTACCGAGCTGGGAGGCTCGATATCGAGGATGGCGCGAATCTTCGAGGGGTTGGCCTCAATTCCCCTATGACTGACGATGTATCCGAGGAACTTGCCACCCCGGACCCCAAACGTGCATTTGCTTGGATTGAGTTTCAGGCCATACTTCCTCAAAATATCGAAAATCCGAGCCAGATGCCCGAGATGGTCGGAGCCTCTTTCGCTGCGAACTATCATATCGTCGACATAAAATTCGACGGTCTTGCCGATCTCGTCCTTGAACATGAGGTTCACCAACCTCTGGTACGTCGCCCCGGCGTTCTTCAGCCCGAAAGGCATCATGAGGAAGCAGTATGTCCCCGACGAAACAACAAATGACGTCCTCCCCCTATCCTTCTCGGCCATGTAGATTTGGTAATAGCCTTGGAAGGCATCCATCATGCTCATCAATTCACAACCGGCCGTTGAGTCCACGAGTTGATCAATCCGAGGAAGGGGGTAGTGGTCCTTCGGGCAAGCTTTGTTGAGATCGGTGAAATCGTTGCACATCCTCCATCGGCCGTCGCCCTTGGCAACGACAACGACATTGCAGAGCCACTCGGTAAATTGGATCTCAACTATGTAGCCGGCCTCGAGGAGCTTGTTAATCTCCTCCTCGATGATCCGGTTACGCGCTTCACAGAATATTCTCTTCTTCTGCCTCACCGGCCTAAATGATGGGTCTACGTTGAGGCGGTGGACAATGACTTCGGGATCGATCCCTGGAAAATCAGAGGCCTTCCAAGCAAAGACGGCGGCATTTGTTCTGAGGAAGTCGACCAACATGACCTCGTGATGCGGCTCGAGGGTCAATCCTACCCGGGTGGTCTTGGATGGGTCACCTTCTACAAGCTGGATTGTCTTGAAGTCTTCCGCCGGCGTAATTTTTTCTTCCTCGAGCCTCCTCCGCTTTGCCGGGTCGATTTCGGAGGACTCGGGGATGTCCATCCGCGAGGTGGCTGCCTCGACTGGACGGGTTGCCGGAGCCTTCTTCCCTTCGACGGAGGCCGAGTAACACTTCCAGGCGTCCAAGATCCGGCATGTGACTTGTCCGATCCCCGCTAGGGTGGGGAACTTCATCTTCAAGTGATACGTGGACACCACCGCCCGGAACGCATTAAGAGCAGGTCTCCCGAGGATGATGTTGTAAGCAAACGGGGCGTCAACTATCAGATACTGGACCATTATAGTCTTTCTTCTCGGGGCCTCCCCCAACGAGGTGGGGAATTGGATCATTCCTAGGGGGACAACCTCGGAGCCCCCGAACCCGACAAGAGGCGTTTGCACGGGGGAAAGCGTGTATCCTCCCAAGTCCATCTTGGCGAAGGTGTTGGCGAAAATGATGTTGGCGGAGCTCCCATTGTCGATCAGGATCTTGGCCACGGAGTAGTTGGCCACGTCCAGATTAATGACCATTGGGTAATCCGGTGTATCCTCGAGGCCTTCTGTCATCGGGATGTGCTCAAGATCACGGTCGGAGAATTCAAGTGACTCCGACGTCGGCGTTGCTGCCTCTGATATGGTGTTGACATGCAGCCTCTCGTGGTAGTAGCGCTCTTCGATACGGTATCTGGCTTGGTCGAGGCGCCTCTCCACCTGTCTTCTCCTACTTTTAGTGTCCCCTCCACTAGGGCCTCCTGCTATGGTGTGGATCATCCCCCTGATCGGGAGGTTGTCCTGTGTGGCCGGCTGTTTGTCATCCCGACCTGATGGCGTGTAACCTCTTCGAGAAGAGCGAGACCGAGCCCTCTTCGACGGTTCGTGTTCATCGTCCATAGAGGACGGGGAGCTACGTCGGCGGCTTCCCTCACCCTGGTGACCCTGTCCTTGCTTTTTTATGTATTTTTTGATCTCCGGACGGCCCAGGTCGATTAGGCGCTGTATTTCTTTCTTGAGGGCATAGCAGCCCTCGGTGTCATGGTTTCCCACTTGCTTGTGGAACGCACAATATTTATTTCCTCTCGGGGGAGCTCCATCCGCGTCCTGGATCTTCCTTGGTCTTCGGAAAACCGTCGGGTCGCTGGCGTTGATCGTGGCGAAGATCTCCTTCCTCGACATGACCAACGGGGTGAGCTCGTTGTCACGTCGACGGTCCTTCCTTTCTCCGACCTCTGGTCTCCTTTTAAACCTCATGTCCTCGACATTCATGTATTGTTGAGCGATGGACATGACTTTCTCCATGGTGGCGGGACGCTTTCTAGCCAAGTGGTCCGAGCACGCTTGATTTCGGATGGCCCCCATAATTACGTCAAGGAGGAAATCCATCTAGACGCTCTCGACCTTAAGCAGCTCGGTGTTGAATCGGTTAAAAAAGTCTCTCAGAGATTCACCCTCCTTTTGTCGAATCTTATGCAAATGGGATGGAGGCAGCTTCGCTAGGCTTTTCGTCTGGAAATGGTTGACGAACTTTATCGCCAAATCGGCAAAGCTTCTGACCGAACCTGGGGCTTGGCGGACGTACCATTGCGAGGCTACTCCCTGAAAAGTCGTAACCAGCAACTTGGCCGCAAAGTCATCGTCGATCATGTGCACGCGCATGGCGTGTTTGAATTGTATTAGGTGTTCTTTAGGGTCCGCTTCTCCATTGTATCGGGGCAGGTCGGTCGGGATTCGGACCCCTCTGGGTGCTCGGGCTCGTTGAAGGTCTGCGCTGAGCGGGTCCGCCTCGTCCGGCACAAAGTATCGTTGAGCCGATCCCTGTCCGGAGCGGTGAGATACCTCCTCGAGCTTCCGGTTAAGGTCTTCCATCCGATGCGACAGTTCCCCAACATCATC
This sequence comes from Petrea volubilis, assembly GCA_026212405.1. Taxonomy (NCBI): domain Eukaryota; kingdom Viridiplantae; phylum Streptophyta; class Magnoliopsida; order Lamiales; family Verbenaceae; genus Petrea; species Petrea volubilis. Next base: position 19,769,301 of record CM047875.1, read on the forward strand.
TCGGGATCTTTCGCCGCGGCGGACCACATCGATCTTCCGCTGGATCTCTGTGGCCTGGTGGGAGATTTCCTCCAACCGTTCTCTGTGACTCCGTGCAGGATGTCCGGAGGATGCCCCCACAGAGGATTCGTCGACTTCCTCCGCCAGTCGAGGAGGTGGGGGCCGTCTCTCTCTGCGGACCTCCCTTGTCGGGGGATCCGCTCGCGCACCCGCGCGTCATCCCGCTCGGCGTCGGTTGCCCGAACACCTCGCTGGGGGCGAATTTCCTCCCTCATGGGATGAGGGTCTTCAGCAGTGGCAACCGGGGCGGGGACTTGGGTTCATCCGCCTGAATCTCGTGTAAGAGCGTATTAAACTGATCCGCCGTTAGAACGACGAGGTTCTGCCCGGCGGGAGGGGTAGGTGCTGGCCCAGTGACTTGCGGAATGGCGTGGGGTAGGTTGGTTTGAGTCTCGGGGCCCGGATTGGTGGTGGATTGTGGGGCCATCGACTCTGTTCCAGTCCTTCGCGTGTTTACCATTTTCTCACTTGCTCGAATAGAAAATGACCCTCCTTCTAGCGCCAAAATGATGTGGTCGGATCTTGGCCTGCGACACACGTCACCTTGAACAGGGAGTAAGTGTTTGAATCCGGTCAGGCAGATCCGAGTAAGACTGTCTGAATGCTGGTCGGGTCCTATTCTGGAAGGATGGAGCACACGTGAGACTAGCCGGAAGTGTCTCCGGTGAAGACCCTCCGACGCTCAAGTCAGAATTCAAGCAGGTAAAGGGTGAGTAGTAATCAGGTAATAATCAGGGTATCGGCGTAAAAAGTGTCTTACCCAATGACTAGTGTTGCCGTACTATTTATAATAATAAAAAATAGATGGGCCGGACCAGGATTAGGTTGGCCCAATCCCGTTGCTGGTAACGGGCGTTCGCCGTGACGCGCTGTGGGCGCGTGGGGTGCATTCCTTGTTCGAGGAGGATCTTAAAGAAGAGCATTGACTCCGAGGATGAAGTATGGTGGACATCGAACATGTCATTGCATCGAGGATAGGGGAGTCACCGACGGGATGACAGTCTCCGAGGAGGACACATATTCCGATGAGGAGCTGCTGACTCCGTGGAAATGACGCAAATCCTGGTCGGATCAACCTGACACATGGGGAGCCTTCAACCGGCGGGTTAGGCTGAGGTGGCGCCGACGTGGCCTCGGGCATATTGGGCCACATCATATACATAGAGGGTATTTCACTAAACTTATTCTAAAATATTTATAAATTTGTAAAGTTTATAAAACATTGTTATAATTATAATTCTTATATCTTATTTTAAAAATAAATTATTAAAATATTTATATAAATAAGACTTTATAATTATAAAATCTTTTAAAAGCTCATATGTAGCTCTCTTTGGTAAAAGTAAGAATTTATAAATTTTTTAAAATGTAATGATGATAAAAGGTAACAAAATAAAATTAATTTTTTGTAAATAAATATTTTTAGATAGTAAAAATGTAGTATTAAAAAAATATAGATATTTATGTTATTTTAATTTTAAAATTAGAAAGCTTATAAGATATTTTCTTAAAAAAACGTTGGGGAAAGTTTTTTATTTTTTTGCTTTTCCTAGATGAACTGATAAACCCCTAACTACTTATTTTTAGATTTTATAACTGCTTTCTTTTAGAGCTTACAAAATTATCAAACACTTTGGATAAACTTATAAATTTAAGCAACACTCTCATAGTTTTGCTTTGGAATTGTGTCATAAGTTTTTACTTTTTTGTTTGATTAAATTATAATAAAATATAGAGGAACATATTATTATTTGGGAAAATAAATTTAAAATTTAATAAAATAATATATATGTATATATATATTGTCAGAAAACAATGAACTAAAATATCAAAAAACAGATATTCATGTGGGTGGATTTATTCGACAATATAAATATATTGCAATACAGTTTTAAAACAAAACCACTAGCCAAAAGCAATTAAACAATAATTAATACGAATAAGTAAACAAGAAAGTTAGTAAATTTATTAGTATTTATTGGTATTGCCAATTACTGAATCACCGAGTTGAGCCACTTAGTCTTAAAAAAATATTCGCCCACTAATCGATGCGATGGGCCTGCGACACTCCTTCTAGGATAATACAGTTTAGAGATTCATTCCAAGTCGCACTACTACTTTGAACCTCACTTCAAAGGCTAATCAACTCAAATATTTCATATGCACGTAAAAACACACAATATTGAAAGAACCAATCGAGTTTTCAATCTCACTTGACCAGAGATGGACTCTGAAAAAGTATATTTCTCACACTGATCAATTCAAAGTATCGTTTTATCACTAGTAAATTTCTGTTGTATATTGTATCTCTATAGAAATCAGGAGGTAACTTTATATAGGGGTGAAAGACAACCATTATAAATGCTAGTACATTAACACCTAGTGGAAACAACTCTTGTTGCCAGCGGACAGACATTGAACCTGGATACAAAACGGCAACAGGTGAAATCATGTTGACAACTAAACCCAACGTATTTGAAGTCAACTCAGCGGTTTGAAAATATTAACACTTGGTGAAAACCACTCTTGTTGTCAATAGACAGACATTGAACCTGGGCGCAAAAAGGGCAACACGTGAATACGTGTTAACAATCATACCAATGTATTGAAGTCACTCAACGATTTTTTAAACGACATTAATTAACTCTGTAACGATTCATTTAAAATTCAGAGTGCCTGACGACTATTCGGTAAAAGGCAAACACGAGATCGAGACAATTCGCCTAAACATCCGTGGACTGTGGCTGTGGCCATGGCCAGTTGGCGGGCGGTGTGAGCATATGGGGCTACCCATATTCAGTCATTGTTAATTAGTTATACTAATTTCATACTTAACTACATTATACTTGAATTATCAAGGTTAAATATTCGATGCGATATATTTATACTCACCTTTTAATAAATAAACAACACTTTCTAGACTTATCTATAGATTTTCATTAAAAATATTTAATTCTAAATTTGCCCATATAAATGCCATCATTTAACAAGCCTATTTCTATATATATATATATATATATATATATATATTTCTGCTATAGGTTCAAGGAGAACTGATTCTTTACCACCTCTCTCATTTCGTCTTTAATTTCATATTTTGTATAAAATAAAAATCGTCTATATGCTTAGTTAATTGAGGTTTTGAAATACCTGAAAAAACTATCCTACCGAAGCTGTTGACTTGACTTAAGTTTGTCATATTGGTCGGATTTATGGCCCTCAAAATTAATTTATTGTTTTGAATTGACTAAATTCAAAAGTTGGGAATAGTGTGTTCATGGTTCTGTCGGCATCGTGATTTGTGCGCACTGCTGAAGGTGCTATGACTATCGATTAAGGTGGAATAGTACTCTGATCTCTAGTGTGTATTTCATAACAAGTCCTTGTTTATTTTTCACCTTCTTTTTTCTTCAAAAATTGAATTTTTAGCGGCATTGTAACTCATAACTTGTGATTAATTAAACCTAGTGAAGAGGGCACGTTTGTTGCGTATATGAAACAAAGTAAATATGATTTAATTACGTATTTAAATTATAATAGTATCAAGTTAAATATTCATTATATATATATATATGTCTTAAAAATAGGAGATGAGATAGAGAGAGAAAATTAGAAAAAAATTAAAACACGCAAAAAAAGGAATAAAATAGGTGAAATGAGAGATTAGGTGCAATATCATTTACACCAAAAGGTGGTTGCTATATCCTATATATCCCTTTATTTTATATATAATATAGATAGATAAATAATAAAGATATAAATAAATAGCATTTTCTTGCCATCATTTTGTGTACATAAACACCATGTAATAGAGCCTCTTTCGATAAATTAATCATCAATATCCATTTTTGATTTGTCATTTTTTTTTTTGCCCAAGATCATTCTATATTCAAATCAATCATTTATCATGATTTCATCATTAGAAAAAGTTATGTTCAGAAGCCAATAATAAGAGAAGATAATGAAAAGAAGAATCCATAAATTTGTGGATGTTGCCAAGCACTAGTTGTTGCTTGCCAAAAAAGATGAATCTGGGATGCTCTTTTTATATTTTTCAAGAAACGATGGTCCCCTATACATTGGTTATTTTGAATCTTTCTATTTAAATATTTAGTCCCATGTTTTCTTTTTCTTTTTTAATTACTATTAATCTATGATATCTTTCCCAAATTTTTTCAGGGATTAACGACATTTTGCCCGAATTATATCGTTTTCACGTTTCATTAAACTATTTTTTCATTACATTCTTTTATCAAATTGTACAAGATTTGCACTTCCTTCCCAAAATTGAGCACTGTCGTGACAGGGCTTGGTGGCTCCCGTGCGGGCACAGGACGAATGGGGACTATTTGGCGGTGGCCGAAGCCTGGGTGCACCTCCTGACCAAAAAATTCATCGGACCATCGTATATTACCATCAAAGAGATTTCTTCTTTCCATTATTAAATTTATCAGGATAACCCGACTTAAAGCCCCATAACTAATTGGACGAATTACACTGATTACCCTAAGGTTTAGCTAATTTACTAAAAACTCCATACTTTTTCAAAATTACCAAAAATCCCCTAAGATTTCAAAAATATTACAAACTTATTCAAATTTCCGAAAATACCCTTCCCTTTTTTGGGTGATTTACACTGACTACCCTGAGATTTGGTTAATTTACGAGAAACCCCCTATGGTTTCAAAATTACCAAAATTCTTCC
>CM047875.1:19774565-20024565 GCA_026212405.1 Petrea volubilis
CAAAGGAAATGGACCTTGTTATTAATTTTATTGTTATCTTTAATGAAAAATACAAGGATGATTTGTTTGTTGTAGGTCCAATACTGAATTAATTAGGGGGGGGGGGGGGGGGGGGGGGGCATGAAATGAATGTACAAACCTCTGTTTCAGCTTACTTGTGGGAATTTTTTTATTTTATTTTTCTTTACTTTTCATTTTTTGATTCCAATATTTTCAGTTGATTATACTAGTCAAGTGCTATGGCAAATGGGACCAACATGTTGATGCACCTAATTGGTGCTTATAAAGCAATGACATGGTTGTATAATTTACTAACTATATATATAGGTCAAAAAATTAAAGATTTTGGGGTATGAGTAGATCTCATTGGGGTTGGTTAATTGTGATAGATATTTATATATGGATTGGGAAATGAAGTTGAAGAATTCACAAAACAAAACTATCATCTTATAGAGAGAGAGAGAGAGAGAGCATTAGAATTGATGGAGATCAATACTTGTACAAAGACTAATCAGATATAAAAAAAAAAAGAGTTAATTAAATATAATTAATATATCTGATTGAAGCGCACATTACAAAGGAAAATAAGGATTATCATCATAAAAAATATATTAGAACACAAGTATAAACTAATGATTCCAAATTGAAGCATGCATTTTAAGGGTGCAAAACTATTGAAATATACACATCTTCACACACAGTTGATTCGAATTCAAGATAAATAAGAACTCAATTTATTCACAACTCAGTTAATCTGAGGCACAAAAATCAGATTCGTAGCCACAAAAGTGCAGGAATACAAGCAATGTAGCATAGCAAAAGTTTCAAAGTGAGCCCATACTGAAATAGAATCAAGTGAGTCCATAAACAAGGAAGATGCTTAAAGGGGGTCCGTTTCAAAAGTACATAAACATATGAGCTTATTAGCCCAAATATAAAGACTTTAGCCCCATAAAATATCATAGTTGATTTATGGTAGGCTCGTTCCCGAGATGGCTAGATGTTTTGGGCCACTATTTTTGTGGGCCTATCGCCATGCCTACATTTATATAATATTAAGATGTTTCAATATTTTTACCATTAGTAGTCTAATTAGGGATGAAAACGAATCGAGCCTGCTCGCGAGCCTGACGGACTAGTTTGATAAAGGTTTGAGCTCGAATTCGAACAATTCAAGCCTAGCCGAGCTCGTGCCTAGCGAATATAAGTTTTGAGCCGAGCTCGAGCCAAATAATTATTGTTCGTAGGCTCGTGAACTTTTATTTTTTTAATGTTTATTTTTATTTTTGTATAATTATAAATAATATATTAATTTTCAAATTTGAGTCCAAGTTCGAGCTTGAGCCTGCAACTAGAACATTTTAAACTCGAATTCGAGCCTATAATTTATTTATAAATTCGATCCAAATGAGCCGAGCCGAGTCGAGCTCGAACAAGACTCGAGCCTAAGCTTGAGCCTATTTTTCCTTGCTCATCGAGCTCGAGCTCGATCTATTTAATTTGCTCTCAAATCCAAAAAAAGACCTCAATTCGACTCATTTGTATCCCTAACCTAAATTCAATTCCAAGTTCAATTTCTTCTTAATATATATACATGGTAATGGCATAAATATCTCATTGCCACACCGTCAGGCATGTGGCATAATTGTTGATGTGATGCAACCAGTAAGTGCCACATGGCACATCACAATGAGTGCGATGCTCGATGAGTGCGGTCCGACCCAATGTCACCGAGGAAACCCCCCAAAGGCGAATTCCCCCTTTGGAGCAACCCACGGGTTGACTACGTTCGATGGTATTCCTTAGATGTCCTTCCTCGGAGTATCCCTCCACGAAGACATCATTAACTAATTTAATGATTCTTTTTTTTTTCTTGATATATCTTCTTAAGGAGCCATACATCTCAAGGAGGCACCCAATTGTCAGTTGTTTGCGTTTCAAGAAATTTGTTTAGGAAGCTATTGATATGGATATACTACTTAAAGTTAATTTTCTATTAGTGAAAGTCATGTCCACATGTATTGATAGTCACAATCACAATCACAACCAACCACAACCAGCAAGAGGCATACCAGTCATAGGTGTATTAATGACAAGTCAAAAGGATATTTCTCGCATTTAATGCAAGATTCCATCTCATTCGTATTTCGTCATACCCGTATTCCCAAACATACTCTCTAACTCACATGAATCCAAACATGGGTCTGACCAATTGGATCTTACCATGTCAGCAAGGTTCTCCCTTATAAATACATATTCATTCAATGGAATTGGTAAATCTCATTTATTATCCTAAATAGTCTGTACTTGATTTTCTCTATTTCGCCTTAAATATCCTACTTGACCATTGAAGAACCTTAGGTAGAGCCAATTCTACTAGCTCACATTGTGTGTTTATTTGCAAGAGAATCACTAGCATTTGCAATATAATCGACACTCTATGTTTTACATCTTTTGGCAACAATACAAAATAAATTTTTATTATAGTTCTAGAAAAAAAGAAATGATAGCTCTAGTAATTCAATTTTCGAAAAGGTTAATTAATTTATAAATTAGTTTAATAATAGTAAAAGACATTAAACGTGAAAGAAATATTTTAACGTAGAACTTAATCAAGTTATTGACTACATTATTTTCTAGATGAAGTTTGACCATCTTAGACGAAGATGAATAAACATAATTTCATAAACCCAAAAACTATATCTAAATTAGAGGTAGTGGATATATAGTTATATTTCATTTTCATTTTAAAATGTCGCAAAAGTTTGATTGGCTGAATTAATTAATCAGACGAGTTTTTGTTTAGTATTTTCTTTTGTATTAATTATTTTCATTTATTGATTTATTTTTTAAGATTGTTTTCTTTATGTGGTAATTAAAAATGATAATTTTAATTTCTTGTTAAGAAATAATCTGAAATTAAATTTATACTGTAAATTGCTCAAAATATTTTAAGGGGGAAGTATTAATAATTAACTGAAACGGATCTATGACACAATATAATTGAGATTTGAGAGGGTAAAGACCTGTTTAAATGAATTTTTTTTAGAAAAAAAACAATTATTTATTTATTTTTTAAAAAAGTACTCCAGTAAACAAAAAAAAAAAAGGGTTTTGCTGGACTTTGTTAAAACAACATAAATCAGAGAAAAGAAAAAAAATCCAAGAGTGGCTTTCTCTAAAAGTTATTCGAAATAAATTTAAATAAAAATACATTTTAAATAATACATTCAAACACAAACTACTTAACCTAAAAAATAAGCTCTATTATAAAAAAAAAAGAACGATTCAATAAGTTTTTTTTTTAAAAAAAATCCACCTAGATGGATTCAAAATCTATTTAAATACGATACATTTCATTTCTTTCATTTTGATATCGAAGCAAGGGTAAATATGTGGAATGACTGACCCAAAATATATATATATATATATATATATATATATGTGGAATAAAATTTTCTTGAACTAATATTAGGAAAACCTTTGCAGCATTATCACCGGCCTATAATAATTGTGTTGGGGTTGATTTGTCACCAAAATGTGCACACTTTTACGTAAGTGGAACAATCACTGAACTTATGAAGGAAAAAAAAAAGGAATTTAATTAGGACAAGTCATTCCTTATCATTCCTCAATCAAGAATAAGAAAAAGGCCTGCAGACCAAACAACTCAAGTTTTCTATTTAAAAATTACATCTAGTGCCTCACAGCCAAACAATCCTCCAATTCCAAAAGTCAACCACGAATATCAAATCCAATATAATTATTTTATATACATAAATAAAAGTGATGTGATGCGCCTAAGGCTTCTGTTAAAAAATGATTGAATTGGAATAGACAAATACTATCCTTGAGGCTCTACTTGCCTACAACTTAATGTAGGACTTAACAATTCAGTACTCTAAAGATCGAAAATGATCGAAAAGCTTAAATTTAAAAGAGAATGTATTCGGGGACGATGGCTACTTGCCACTTGGACCTTACAAGACCCGACTACAGACACACGCATTAATGACTCATGCCATATCTATGACAAAGGTGCATTGAGCAGTCCCTAAGAACTCTAGCTACAAATCGGCCACATTGATGATTCCGGCCATATCTACTTGTGTATGTACTCAGAGGTTGTTCACTTCGACGAGCATTGATTGACTCCGTCTGCACTCCTCTTCATGCATGCGCTCAACATTAATGCGGGGTACCACTCCGTCGCATTGATATCTGACCTCGAATTGGGCCCAATTCGAGTGAGTGATGGCTACGATCTCGTGACGCTACCAAATGAATGCATTGATGATCCCATTTTGAGCCAATGAGGCATGACTACAAACATTCAGACAACGGTTTTCTACCCATTGAACTAAAGCTAATTTTTGTTCATTTAGACTAAAAAAAACATCAGAGAAGTGTTGGCTTCTTGATTGGAAGAGTTGTTGTGTTGTGTTGATTGATTGATGTTGTGTGTTCAAATGGTGAATCCAACCCCCTTTTATAGACTCCAAGCTACAACCGTCATCCTTTATTTTTGGAGCTGGCTACCTTATTCCAGCTTGGCCATCCGAAATGGATGGCAACCCTTATTTATATGACATGACAATTATGCTATGTTATCTGAATTTCAAATTTTCAACAGCACATGTCCTTTATTTTGGTTATGTTTAGGTATAACTATATCTTATCATTATCTAATTTGTTATTCCAATCTAACAATTCCTAAAAATAAGGGATTTGGTTATTCTCATTTTTCTATTTTTCACTAATTGGGCCATGGGCCTTCAACTCGTTCCAGCCCTGGCTTCTAACACGGGCTTGGTCTACTTGCAGCGAAAGTGACATGGTCCTTATTAATTTTATTTCGATATGGCGAAAAGGACCAAAATCAACCCACTTCGAACTTACACAAAAATTTATTTTTGGGCCCAAACAACAAGGTAAACCATTGTTAGCGAAGGTGACGCTAAAACTATGTCCGCGGGGTTAGGTGATCCGTGATCCTATTGCAGTTTCTTTACTGTTATATACATATATGATATCTATACTATTATAAAAAGAAAGTTATTTTTGTCTCACAAATGGCAGTTATTTATGTGATTTTACAAAATTTGCCCATCAATTTTATATGGAATCAATAGAGATATATAAAATTGTAGATAAAATTGAAAATTCACCTAAAATCAATTCAATTCGGATACCAAATTTTGATGTGTCAATTTTACCCTTCTAATTAGTAAACACATACAATAAATAAACAAATAAAAATATCAATGTTGTAATATTACATCCAATATAAAAAATCCATGTTCTCAACTCACTAATCACTTTTCCTAATTACAATTACTTTATTTTTTTTCTTTTTGTATTTATTCTTTATCATGTAATTATATTTCATATAATTATTTTATTTTTAAATTATTATAATTTAATAAATTATTTCAAATAATTCTTATAAAAGAAATTTAATAATATATTCATATTTTCATCTTAAAAAAAATGAAGTACTAATTTATATATATACTTTTTATATTTTGCACTCACGTAGAGTGTGCGGTATTGCTAGTTTTATATTAAATATTCATAAATAGTTGACCCCATATAAGAATTTTAAAAATTAATAATTAACCCCTTAATTTATTTGAAGTCCAAAATAAAAAATATACTTGAAAAAGCCCACAATCAAAAGTAAAAAGATAAAAAATCCTAACTGAAAGTCTGAAATTTAAAAAACACTCTCAAGTTGAAAATTGAAATCATTAGCAATTTAAAATTCACTTAAAACTTCGAAGCGATTGGGCAACAGTAATATGTTAAAAAGAAAGTCAAAGGTACTAGGGAATTTATCAATTAAAAAAATAGTGAAAATTATTCGAAACGCACTTAAATAACGATCAATAGTTGATTTTTGATTTCAGCGATCTAAAATTTCGAACTCGTCACTGATTGACAGCAAAAGACACGGTAGCATATGAGTAACGCTTGGGGCAAAGTTGGTCAGAATTTTAGTCATTTTGAATGGCCTTGTCTGGGCAATTCCCTCTAACCAACCTCAATAATTGATTTGGTATATATGAAGGATAATAACTGAAATCTGAATGGATATGCCAATACATGTATTGGCTCAAAGAAGCACCTCCACACAACTGATTTTTGTCGACTTGTTAATACGGACATGCAATATTGATTGTGCTTGTCTTGGAATATCTAATGCTACAAACAACATGCATCGCTAAAATTAATTAATTCCCATGTTCGACTCTTTCAATTGGAGTGCATTATTGCCTCAAACTTTGGTAAAATCCATTGATTTATATTGCAAATTTGTCCAGTTAGAGAGCCGACTAAAAGTATTTCACGTTGCATGTGGTAAACTTGAAATATGACAACTATGTGAGTTCATTGTCTATTATTCTTTGAGAAATTAAAATTTTACTAATTTATAATAGGGATAAGTACTCTCACTACCTCTGAATTTAGGCCAAATTACAAATAATACCCCCTTGTATCAGAAATTACTGGTACTCTCCCGAGTTTTGCGGACTTTTTGATAAAATAGACGAAAATAATAAAATATCATTTTTACCCCTTAAATATTTGAAATGGTTTTTTATTTAAAAAATAAAACAATATGTATAAAATTGAATTGGCCAAAATACCCTTCATTGGAGAAAAAATTACCATCTTCTCAAACAAAACCCTAACTTAACCCCCCCACCCCCCAAACACCTTCACCACCTCCCACACCCCCCCCCCCCTCTCTCTCTCTCCCCCCTCTACATCTCTCTCTCTCTCTCTCTCTCTCTCGCCCCTCTCGATCTCTTTCTCTCGCCTAGCGACGACGGCGGAGGCGAAGGACAAAGTGCGGCGGAGGCGGAGACGGTGCCAACCTCTCTCGTCTACATCTCTCTCTCTCTCTCTCATCCCTCTCGATCTCTTTCTCTCACCCAGCGGCGGCGGCGGCGGAGGCAGAGATGGTGGCAACCTCTCTCTCGATCCTCATAGATCTCTCGCCCCTCTCTCTCGATCTCTCTCTTCCTCTCCCTCTCCCTCTAGATCTCTCAATCTCTCTCTAGATCGGCGGTGGATGGTGGCCGGCGGCGATGGCGGCAGTGGTGGCGGACGACGGCCAGCGGCGAGGATGTTTGTATGTATATATATATAAATATATATATATGTATATATGTATGTGTGTGCATATATATATATATATGTGTGTGTATATATGTGTGTGTGTGTATATGTATATATATATGTTTAATAAAAATGTTACATTAAACCCCCTGATATTGTACTTAATTACTATAGAACACCTCAAACAATGATATTCTTTACCATAAACACCCTTAAGTGTAAATGAGCCAATTCATATTTGTTCAAATAATATTCCCGCCTTTGAAAGGGTAATTTCGGAAGATCACGTTGGTATGCAAATATTGACTGTTAGTCAACTTAACGGAAGGTGGAAATTGTAAGACGACAACAAAACACATGGGGGCATTGATAATAATCGATACAAGGGAGTGTTATTTGTAATTATGCTTAAACTCAGGGGCAGGGATGCAAATGAGCCGAGTCGAACCTTGGCCTTTTTTTCAAGCTCGAGCTTGAATCAAATAGATCGAGCTCGAGCTCGAGCCCGATGAGCCAAGAAAAAATAGGCTCGAGCTCGAGCTCGAGTCATATTTGAGCTCGGCTCGGCTTGGCTCGTTTGGCTCGAATTTGTGAGTAAATTATAAGCTCGAGCTTAAATATTTTCAAATATTTTATTATGCTTGAGTTGTAGGCTCGAGTTCGAGCTCGGGCTTGAGTTCGAAAATCAATATATTATTTATAATTTTATATATAATTATATAAATATAAAAATAAATATTAATAAAATCAAGGCTCGCTGGGCCTACGAATAAGAGTTATTTGGCTCGAGCTTGGACTCGAAACTTATACGAGCCCGATTTCGAGCTCGGCTTAACTCGAATTATTCGAATTCGAGCTCTAACCTTTATTGAGCCAGCTCGGTTCATTTGCATCCCTACTCATGAGTGGTGGGAGTAATTATCCTTTTATATAATATAAAGGATTGAAACATCATGATTTCATTTTTAGGGACCAAAGGGATTGGACTTTTAAATTTTATAAACAATTAATCACATCAACCCAAGTGCTAATTGTCAATTTCTACAACAGAAAAGCGAAACAATTGATGGGCTTCACATTAATTTTGAGTCGTAGAAAGATTTCTTTAATTGCATTAATCAAGCAAAGTGACGTATTGCTTGTCGAAATTAATTCATCCTAGGGTTGCAAATGATTATCTTCGAAAGGGAATTAATTTGATTGATTAAGCTCAACTGCTAAACCAGGAATTTAGAAGATGCTACAACTACAAAGTCATGATTCAAGAACAACTCGAATATACATGGTCCATTGATAAGATATTCACTGTTTAGTGTCAACTTTTTTAATTGCCAGTCCCCTACCATAGCAGAAAGAATATCAAATCACGATTATATGCCAATGGTTATGCTGTTCTCCCTACTTAGGGGTCCATCCTATAAAATTTGGTACTCAAATTAGGGAAGTAAAAGTTTTTAAAAAAACAGTAATGATTTTTTGTCATTCGAATTATGATGTTTTTTAAACTTTGTCATCTAACTTTTTTTTTTTTGTCGTCGATTTCCATCCAAACTACGAGATTTTTCTATAAGTGAAACAATGGAAATGCCCAGATCAAAGTCATGTGTTATGCACGTTATATAATTCTGACAATTTCTTTAGTCGAAAAATGCTTCCAGGTGGTAAAATCAAAAAATCATTTAGTGTGAGTGGCAATCGATGACAAAAGAAGAATTAAGTGTTAAAGTCTAAAGAGTTGATAGTTTGAAAGGCAAAAAATCATTACTTCTTTTAAAAAATTAATTTAGTAAGAAAAGTTAAGATAAGAATAGCAACAACGTTGCATGATTTGCTCCTATGTTTCGCCCGTGATGTCTGAAATCGTGTCATGTAGATTTTTTTTTTGTTTAGTACATTTACCAAAAAAAAATCCTGAAATTTGTTTCAATTACATAAGTCTTCCTCTGCCTATCGTATTTACAATTTTCCCTTTACACAAATGGATAGGACTTTTTATAATTGAGGCTCCTAATGTCTGTTTTTATTTATAAGATGAAAACAAATCTCAGGTGTGATAATTTCCCCCACACAAATGGATGGCGGGCTTTTTGTAATTGGTGCAATTTTACTGTTATTGCTATTTGTAAGACAAAAGCAAACGTCAAGTGTGATAATTGTAATTTTAAAAGATGGATGGCCTCTTTTGTAATTTAAACAAATGTTAAAGGTTCTTTTTGAAATTATTCCTATTTTTTTCTTTTTCTTTTTCTTTTTCTTTTTCATGATACTACACACAAGACTAGAATTTGAACTTGTGGCGATACTCCCCATGTCTCTAATGACGGAACATATGTCCATTAGGTCAAATGTTCACAGACATTCCTTTTCTTTCTTTTTTTTTCTTTTAACAAAGTCAAAAAAAATAAAAGAAATTTGCCGCTAAGAAAATTTTATTTGAAATGAGTCAATCAAACTAAAATTTGTCGCTGAAAGGTGAAATTATATTTTTCATGTGACTAGTTAATTTATGCCTTTAAAGAGATCAATAGATAACCAATTACATGGTAGTAAAATAAAAGTCATTATATAATTAACTATTCAATGTGACAATTTAAATAAACAAGGTTTTTTCTGTACCTAATTGGTGACTGAAGCTTCTCTTCTTTTACTTAGGGTTAAAGGGTGGATTGAAACTGGCTCATCAGCACCAACCTTTAACTTTAACTCATGTAAAACTAATGAATGTTCAAAGTTAGTCTTGAGATAAAATGATTAAAAGTTGAAAAGAGTACAAATTAGTAGCAGTTAAACAAATTTACTGGCCTCCAGAATTAGAAAATTATAGCCCAACTAACTTGAATAAATGATTTTATGATTGAAGTGGGACAAAACTCAAATAAATTAACTTAGCTGAGAAAGTATTTTAAATTTTTAATCAAGCACGACAAAAAGGAAGAAGAGGAGAATAGCGCGGAGTTTAAAGTAAAGCTTGGCACTATTAGGCTGTGATTCCCCATTCAGATCACTATTAATTATTAATACTTCTTTGAATTCGAACGTTTCGATACAATACATTTCAAGGAAGTTGTCCTAAAGAGCTTGGTAAAATAGGACACTAAAATTTTCAACTTCAGTATTTCTTTTTACTTTTTCACTATACAATTAATAATATAGAGTTGTATGATTTTCATTATTAGATGAAGATTCAAACAACCTAATGATTATAAAGTCTTAAATCTCAACTTTGGCTATTAGAGTAAAGGGTCATTTTCAACTTATAGATGCTACCAATTTGGTTATTATTAAATAGTGTTTTCAATAGTTGGATTAAGTATGATGATGTCATAATTTTTTTTAATATTTTTTAATATTATCATATTCAGATTTAATGGTTAAAAAGATCAATTAGTACTCAACTGGATAGCAAGAACTTTTCCTTGTTGATATACACCTTGTAATATAAGAGGGTTTATGAAAGGTGTATAAATTATTGGGATAATTACTCCCACCACCCCTGAGGTTTGGCCTAATTACAAATAACACCCCCTTGTATCGGAAATTACCGATACCCCCTGAGTTTTGTGGACTTTTTGGTAAAATAGTCTGAAATAATAAAATATCATTTGCCCCTTAAATATTTGAAATATCTTTTATTTAAAAAATAAAAAAATAGGTATAAAATTGAATTGGACAAAATACCCCTTATTGGAAAAAAAATTACCATCTCTCAAACAAAACCCTAACTTAACCCCCACCCCCCAAAAACACCGTCACTAGCTCCCACCCTCCCCCCCAGCCTTCTCTCTCCCCCTCCCCCATCTCTCTCTCTCGCCCCCTCCCCCCTCTATATCTCTCTCTCTCTCTCGCCGCTCTCGATCCCTTTCTCTTGCGTAGCGGCGGCTGCGGCGGCGGAAGAGAAGGAGGATGGGTGGCGAACAGCGGAGGCAGAGGATGGGCTGCAGCGGCAGAGGCGAAGGAGGATGGGCGGCGGAGGCGTAGGAGGACGGGCGGCGGCGGCGGCGAAGGAGGACGGGGAGCGATGGCGGAGGCAGAGAACGGGCTGCAGCGGCGGAGGCGAAGGAGGACGGGTGGCGGCAGGCGGAGGCAGAGAACGGGCTGCAGCGGCGGAGGTAGAGGACGGGCTGCGGCGGCGGAGGCAGAAGACGGGATCTCTCTCCCTCCTCTGTCCTCTCTCTCCCTCTTTCTTCCCCTCTCCCTCCCTCCTCCGTATGTCTCTTTCCCTCTCCCTCTCCCTCTCCCTCTAGATCTCTCGATCTCTCTCTTTCGCGGCGGCGGATAGGTGGCCGGCGGCGGAAAACGGTGGGGGCGAAGGCGGCTGCGGCCGGGGGCGAAGGGGGATGTTTGTGTATATATATATATTTTTATGTATATATGTGTGTGTGTGTGTATATATATATTTAACAAAAAGATTACATTAAACCCCCTAATATTGTACATAATTTTCAAGAAACCTCTCAAATAATGATATTATTTATCATAAACACCCTCAAAGATAAATGAGTCAATTCATATTTGTTTAAATTGCATTCCCGCCTTCAAAAGGGTAATTTCGGGACATCACGTCGGAGGGCAAACGTTGACTGTTAGTCAACTTAACGAAAGGTGAAAATTGTAAGACGACAACAAAACATAAGGAGGTATTGGTAATAATCGATACAATGGGGTGTTATTTGTAATTAGGCCAAACCTCAGGGGTAGTGGGAGTAATTATCCCTAAATTATTTGCAAAACTAATGTCTTTTGTCTCACATTGAATTTGTTATGTAATATTTATTGTCTTATAAGCATAAATGTTATTACTCATACTAAATTGTGAAACTTAAGAGTACACTTGAGAGGTCACATGCACCGCACCGCCTGGGTCGGGGCTGCATTCATGTCACTTAGTCGCATTGGCACTTTAGGTGCACTTCGCATTTCAGTTATTGAAACTGTTGGAGTTACAAACATTTTGTATTTATAAATATGTCCCATTCCCGCTCTGTCTAGTCGTCCTTCATTTACTTTTGTTTTCAGTAAATTGCTATTACTGAAATCATTTTTTTAGAGGATTGACATATATTTGGGAGGTATATTGCTTGTAACCTCTAGCAAATCATTCGTAATAGGGGCAATAGAAACCTTAATGATAGAAATTACCCGCATCATCATTCTATTTCCAGCCTACATTTGTTTTTTTTAACATTCCAACATTAGCATACCAACTTGGAATTTAAAGTGCAATAGTCCTATTTTTTTTTGTCTAGGGACGTCAAATTACTGATGTGTGGTTGATAGGATAGAGGTAATTAAATTTTTGATTGGAACGTGAAGTGGTGCATGCTCACTTACAATACGTGAAGAAATGTTGCACTAATTATGTGTGCCTCCGACTAAATCTTCTAATATTAAGTCAAATCGAATTTGAGAAAAGAGATCAAAGCAACAAGGTAATTCGAGGTGGTACATGATCTAGGCAGTGTGAGTTATAGGGAGAGACATCCAAGTTTGACAGTCCAAATAAGTGGTTGAAATAACTAGTGGGCGGCACTGTAGTTTTGATTGCCCAACGGCCTAGGACCTTAAGTAATGGAGGTAGATCTTTGGAATTGAGATCGTTTAGGAAGAATGAGAGCTCTTATTATTAAGATCAATCTCGAATTCAATGCCTGTTTAAAGGCATCGAAAAACAATTTATTTGGGAACCTTTCTTGCACGGGAGCTTTTTGACTATGGTCTTGTTGGTTCTACTTGATCAATATTGACATTTATCAGCACATATTTATGTGCATCCATATACATATTCTTAAAAATAATTTTGCAAAACGAAATTCTTTTCAATTTATGTTGCAACAATCTATTTGATTGATGAAATTAGTAGACTTTTGTTTCGATAATAATAGTTGAAAGATTCTCGTATTTAAAAATAAATACCTACCCACAGCACGTTCAATTATTCTTAAATAATTTCGAAATACTTAATTAAAGATTGAGATCCTCATCATCATAACCATAATCATAATGATAACAATTTCACCCCAAAAGTCACATGTGAACAGAAACAACGGAACTGAAGCGACAAATAACGCGACTGTTACTGTGACAAATAACTAAAACAAAAAGGGAAGAAAAGTGGGACGGAAATCGCGACGGCCACGAGTCACGTCACTCCTCATCCCCACAGCCCGCCCCCATTGTCCCCTGTTCGCTCTGTGTTCCTCTCTTTCCGTAACGCCATTATTTCCTATTCTACCCCTGCCCACCTCACGAGTTAAATAGCCCAAAAAAAAAAAAAAACCCAGAGCGTCGGCAACATTTCTTGGATTTTTCCCTACTCAACAAACTTTTCTCTTTCAAAAAAAATTCACATAAAGTATTTGTATTTTACCACTTTACTACTAGGATAAAAGAGACGAAAAGGGGGGTGGTACAAAGGGATAAGCAGGAATTGTGAACCCACAGTGTTCAAATTTTCAAAAAAAACTCATGGTTTTGAACTTTTAAGAACACTGTGTCGTCACACCCTGAGCTGCTTGTCTGTAAATTGTAAAGTGTGTTGAGCAGTGGTAAATATTAATGGATATGAAGGTGAAATTGGTAGTTTGTTGGTTCGTTTTTCTGTGCATGTCGCCGTTATTTTGGGGTAGTGCTGCCCGGTTGAGCATTGGTAGCCGGAATCTTGAAGTTAAGAAGCACTTGAGCCGGTTGAACAAGCCGTCTGTGAAGTCCATAATGGTATTTTGTATGTGTAATTTGTGTGTATAAAAGTGTTATCTCTGTGTGTGTGTGTGTGTGAGGAAAACTGACAGATTATGTGCTGATTTTCTGCAAAAAAGTAGAGCCCAGACGGTGATATCATAGACTGTGTCCACGTATCTCATCAACCAGCTTTTGATCATCCTTCCGTTAAAAATCACACAGTTCAGGTACAACTTTTCTCGTATTACACAGTGTTAGTGTGTGTTTTCTTTAATCTTTTGTGGTGAGTGTGATTTCATTGTGCAGATGAGGCCTAGTTATCATCCAGAGGGGCTATTCAGTCAGAGCAAAAAAGTGGGCAAGGATAAAATAGGGCCAAAGCCAATAACTCAATTGTGGCACATGAATGGGAGATGCCCTGAAGGAACAATTCCCATCAGAAGAACAAGAAAAGAGGATTTATTTAGAGCAAGCTCTATCAAGAATTATGGCAAGAAAATCCACAGAAGCATACCTAGGCCAACATCTGCTGCTCCTGAGCCTGACCTCATTGACCAAAATGGGCATCAGGTACTGCAAATTAAATTATTCCCAAACAGGGAATTGGGATGCTAAATCAACAGTGTCAAATTTGTGAATTCCAATTTTGAAAATGGGAATCTTGTGTAATGGGGGTGAAAAGGGTCGAAGCGAAAAAAAAACCTTTTGGTCACTTTCTGGCAACACTTCCTTGCTTTCTTTTGCACTATTTTCAAGTTGTTTTTTAAGTGATTATTGTTGTAATTTTGGAGTTGTTTAGCATGCCATAGCCTATGTTGAAGGAGACCAATATTATGGAGCAAAGGCAACCATAAATGTGTGGGATCCTAAAATTCAACAGCCAAATGAATTCAGCTTGTCCCAACTCTGGATTCTTGGAGGTTCTTTTGCATTAGATCTCAATAGCATTGAAGCAGGCTGGCAGGTAAATGCAGTAGTGTGTGTGTGTGTGTGTGTTTTCTATATCTTTCCCTTTCTTTATCCTCTACTTAATTTTATGACAATTTTTTTTCTAACAATTTTCTTGCCTGTGCTAAAAAACACAGGTTAGCCCAGATTTATATGGAGATAACAACACAAGACTATTCACCTACTGGACTGTGAGTCATCAAATTTCATGCAAGAAATTGATCGTTTTGGCCCTCTTTTGACTTGTGTACACTGTACCGCTAGCACATTATGATATATATATATATATATAAACTTAAAATGTTCTCGCTAGTGTTTGAAACTTTGAAAATTGAAATGGCAGAGTGACGCTTATCAAGCCACGGGTTGCTACAACTTGCTGTGCTCAGGCTTTATTCAAATCAACAATGAAATAGCAATGGGGGCCAGCATTTCTCCCATTTCTGGCTATCGTGGTTCCCAATATGACATCAGCATACTTGTCTGGAAGGTTATTTATTGTTATTATTATTTTGTTTTTTTGCTATTATAAAAAACACTGGTCCAGCCCCACTTTATGTGATTAACAATCTTGAAATTGAAATCTGATAGCTGTTTTTGAATTATATATTTTGTTGGCAGACAAGTGAATTTCGTCCAAATCTTGGATATATTATACTATATGGAATCTCTGACAACAATGTGCATGGTTTTATGCATTTCTCTGTTTTGTTTTCAAACATCCATTTCATCGCATTCTTGGCCCGGCACTCATTTTTTTTTTCTGAGGTAAAAGACTAGTATGTGCAAATGAGCTGGGACTGAAATAGTATTTTAGCCATTTTTAAGTATTCTCTATTATATGAAAAAGAGGAAAAATAAATGTCTTCAGCACCCCCCCCATAAATATGTATAATAATTGTATAAATCTCCATTCTTGATTTCAAAATTACACAACTTATCCTCACCTTACAATTACACCCCTTTCCGTCGGTCACTACACATAGCTAAAATAGTGGCATCATTTTTGCTCTTACAAAGTTCTTAAATTTCTCTGATAGCTACTCATGACAGACGGAATTTCATTTTTTCGATGATTCTGTCTGTTTTGATCTAATTTCAATGGTCACGACAACATCTATGTAGCTACGGAAATGCCACGAAAGAAATCACTCTATTTTGATGTTAATATCTTGACATTCTTGATGTAGGATCCGAAAGAGGGAAACTGGTGGATGCAATTCGGGAATGACTATGTACTCGGATACTGGCCAGGATTCTTGTTTTCTTACTTATCGGACAGTGCATCGATGATAGAATGGGGAGGAGAGGTGGTGAACTCGGAGTCGGATGGGCTGCACACCACCACACAAATGGGAAGTGGCCATTTCCCGGAAGAGGGATTCGGAAAGGCCAGCTACATTAGAAACATTCAGGTTGTTGATGCTTCAAACAACTTGAGGGCTCCCAAAGACGTTGGCACTTTCACTGAGCAACCAAGTTGCTATGATATTCAGCTTGGCAAGAATGGGGAATGGGGCAATCATTTCTACTTTGGAGGGCCTGGTAGGAGCCCTAATTGCCCATGAGGAAGAAAGGAACATGGGATTTAGTGTTGGTTTGGTTTTCCTTCTTGTGAAACCATATTCTTCTAGGCTTTTTTTGTGTCTGTTCTTACCAAAATGGGGGGGAAAGAAAATAAAAAATTATTTTGGGAATGAATGTGAATTATTTGTTAGTATGTGTTGTTAGAAAGTTTTCGTCAGTGTTGGTATCGTGGTTGTAGTGCATATAAAGTAGGATAGGGATTGACGGTGTTGGTGGAGTTTCTTGAATGAAAGGAACATGCACCTTTTTCTTTTTTATTCTTTGATGTAAAATTAATGGTTGTGTGAATGTCAAGTTGGAAGGATTGTTGATAGGTGATGGTTGGATCTGATCAAAGTGGGTCTGAAATTAAATTTATCCTTCATTGCACGTAATTTCCCTGAAGTTTGAAATATTGTAAAAAGTTCCCCCAAATGTTTGGAAAACTAGCATGGACTTCGATTATGATAGAAAACTCTCATATGAACTCAGGCTCGTGTTTATGGACACATTAAACAGTCCATAATTTGTCATATTTTATATATAAGTATTTCTTTCAAATGCATTGTAATTTGAATGATTTAGTGCATATGTAGGGTCTTAATCCGGATTTATATCTATATTTGTTCTTTTTGATAAAACGCTGACACTCTTTAATAATTTTTTGATGTCTTTGGTTTGGCTTTCTTCTCTTTCCTTTCTCATTTTTTCTCACTTTTCTCTCCACTCTTTCTTGCGACCCGGACCCGATCCCGAACCCGGCCCATTAGGGTCGGGTTTAAGAAACCTAAATGGTCCGGGTCCGGGTCGGGTCTTAGATTTAATATCCTGGCCTGACACCCGCTACAAATTTTACATTACATATATATTAAAAATATATAAATTTATATGATATATTGTTATAATTCATATATAAATGCATATATGGTCAAGTATAGAGATATGTATGACATTTATGTATGTTAAATAATTATATCATATTAGTAATTAAGTTATCTTTTAGGATATATATATATATATGTTTATAAAATAAATGTGTTTAAAATTTTGAACTTTTGAAAATTTCAAATAAGAGCAAGAACTTATAAATAATTAGTTTCTTTGCAATACTTTCACTTTCTTCATTTTTTTTAAAGTTATTTTTATAAAAAATATTTTTAAATTTTTTTAAAAATATAAAATATATCTAACGGGTCTAGCGGATCCAATCCAAACCCGACATCTAGGTCGGGTTTGAGTTTGGCCAAACCCGGCCCGAAACCAACCTGTTGTCATCCATTCTACTTTCCAACATGATATATTATCTCCCTCTTCTCTCATATCTTTATTTCAATATTTAGTTTACTTTCTTTTTTTTTAATAATAAAATTTAATTTAATTTTTAATCCTTTTTTTTGTTTTCCATAATATATATTTACTTTTCAATCATTTTTTATAATATATAAATTTATAAATTTATTAAATATGTGATAAATTATATTTTATTTTTATTTTTCAGATGTATAGAGTGTGTAAATTCCATCATAATTACCATCCACTTTTGTGTTCATAACTTTTGACTTTTAATACCACAATTTCCTTTGGGTCAATGCGTAAAATTTTGAAAAAGGAAATTAATCTTGGAAGATCTATTTCAAATGGCAGAGAGCATCCTATAACGCTATAACAGGAAGAACAGAACAAAGGTACTTCGGTTAAAAAAAACATATAAGTTTACAAACAAGAATCTGAACCATTAGCACCAGAAGAATGAACACAACTTTCTTCAATGCAACAATAAACATGTCAAGTGTCAACCACTTCCCTTTCCAACATTTCAATACAATCACCCCAAGAAAAACAAAACTTAACCAAAAAGAAAATCGTTAAAAATGAAACAAACAATCAATTAGCAGTGTTACACATTCCCGGATTCTTGATACACCAGAGTGGCTGAATAGGTTCAGCCCCAATCCCCCGATTCACCATTCTGTATCTCCACTCGTTCAACCTATCCGTAGCCTCTGCGAATCTCTTCTTCCCCGTCTCATCCCTATTTCCCGACCATAAAGCTTCCGCCATAGCCGAAGCTCTGGGCCATATCCGTGCATCCATAACCGTCGAATCAGCTTGCTCTGACCACAACGCCACCTCCCCGCCAATCACCAGTTTAGCTTGCGCCTCAGTCAATCCATAAGTAATATCATAATTGTAAATAAGCTGCCATGTCTTAAACGGTCCACACCACGATCCACTGATATTAGTCTGATCAGTACCGGGTGGAATATTATACAGACTATAATTTCCCACAAAATCTCCATGCCCGCAATCCAAGTAATAAAAATCTGCGGACGAAACAATCGCTCGGTAACCAGCATCAACGATCCTTTTCGTGTTGTTAGGTCCGTTGTTCCAAGTTTGAAATATCACATTTTCACGAGGAAGCAGAGAAGAGGCCACATTAACCTCAGGATCCAATAGTACGTCTTCCCAGTAGACGACCGTGCGGTTGAGAGAGAGGATGTAAGGCAAAGTGGACTTTATGAACTTTTCAAGAACTTGGCTGAGGGTTCTATTTTTGGAAAGATACGCGTCAATGGAGGGGTCAATTTTCCAGCAGTTTGGAGTGACCTCATCGGCTCCCGCGTGGTAAAATTGATCAGGGAACATCGAAATAACGTCGCGGACGACGTTCTTGACCACTTGATAGGTTTTGGGGTTCAAGGGATTGAGTTGGCCGGTTCCCGGCTCGGCTGCCAAACGATCAGTCCACGGAACGCCGGCCGGCAACCAAAATTTGTTCTCACAGGTGATGATCTCAGGGTATGCTTCAGCCCATGATCCTGTGTGTGCTGCAAAAATGGAAATCCGAGAAAAATACGAGAACTATAACATGACTTAAACTTGAAGATGCAACTAACTTACCAAGTTTATGTATTCAGATTCAATTTTTGAGAACTTTATATGTATATATACGTGTGTGTAACTGCAGAAAGAGAAGGGTCCTCTCAATTTTTACTTTTTCGTGTTTTTCTGGACAAGTAAATAGAAGTTTTTTTTTTTTTCGGAAAAGTCATTTTGTCACCATAACTCATCCAGAGAAAGGCAAAGCATCATAATTAGTTATTCATGGAAATGTTTCATTTTGGGGTGGGGGGGGGGGGTGTGGAAACAGAGCAATGCCTAATGAATTCAGGATACTATATACTCTCGCTATCTCGTAATATTAGTATCTTTAGGTTTTTTTCACACAAATTAATTAATCTAATAAATAGTTTTTTTTTAGTTAAATTTAAAATAATTTGACAAATTTATTCTCCCCATGTCTCATCAAATTTTATTGAAAAAATATTGGTAATTGAATAATAAACGAAGATAAATTTGAAAAAATAAAATTAATTTTTTCTTGAACTCTTCAAAGTGATAAATACTGTGGGATAAGAAAAACTCACTAAAATGATTAATATTATAGAACAGACTAAGTAATAAATTATAATTTATTTGAATATGTGTCCGTTTCAGGCAGTTAGACATGAAGAGACAAGGATGAAAACCAATAGTCTGCTTGCAAGCTTCCGACCCGATAAAAATTCGAGCTCGAATTCAAATTAATTAAGATAATCCAAGCTTGTATTATTTAGAATTTTTATTCTTAGCCTAGTGAGTTTTATTTTTTTAATATTTATTTTTATTTCTATATAATTATAAATAATATATTAATTTTAAAATTTGAACTTACAGTTTGAATAGAATAAAAAATTAAAAAAATTTAAACTCAAACTCGAGCCTATTATTCATTTATATATTTATGCTAAATAAACCGAGTCAAATCGAGCTCGAAAAAATCTAGAGCTAGAGCTCGAGCCCCTTTGTTCCTGATTCATCATGATCGAGATCAAGCTCAATTTATTTAATTAGAGTATAAAAACAAAGAAAAATCTCAACTCAACTCGACTGGATTGTATCCTAGGCGAAGACAACATAACAATTTCTTGCTTGTTGCAGTAAGAAAATTCTCAAATTTAAGTAGCCAA
This sequence comes from Petrea volubilis, assembly GCA_026212405.1. Lineage (NCBI taxonomy): Eukaryota > Viridiplantae > Streptophyta > Magnoliopsida > Lamiales > Verbenaceae > Petrea > Petrea volubilis. Next base: position 19,794,896 of record CM047875.1, read on the forward strand.
ATAACTTACCAGGCATATCAATCTCCGGCATAACTCTAACCCCGAACTCCATCCCATATTCCACGATCATCTTAACATCCTCCGCCGTGTACTTCATCCCATCGCCGTACGCCCCTTTCTCCGCCAGCTCCGGCTCCGACGGCACCACCAGCGGGAACGAATGGGAGTCCGTAATATGCCAATGGAAGACGTTCAATTTGTTCATACTCATCGCCCTAATCAGCCGCAGCAAATCCCCAACTCCGTAGTAGTTTCTCGAAGTATCGAGCACGATTCCCCTGTGCATAAACAGCGGTACGTCGGCAATGTACAACCCGCACGCAACCCTTGACGGCTTCGAGTACACGAGCTGCGAGAACGTCTCGAGCCCCCGCATCGCTCCCCATGGCGTCTCCGCCGTCAACACCGCGGCGCCGCCGGTGGCGGGTACCGTGAGGGCGTACGACTCTTCGACGCCGTGGGTAAGCGGAGCGGCGGCGTCGGAGATGGTGATGGTGAGGGTGGCGAGCGGCGGCGCTGAGGTCACGTTCAGCGGTGGGGTGACGAGGGGGCGGTGGTGCTCGGGGAGGATCTGGCGGAGGTAGCGGTGGACGGCGGGGGTGAGGTAGCGGTTGGCTGGGGCTGAGATGGTGAACTTGGGGGAGAGCGCGATTGCCTGTGGGTGGGGCCAGTGGAATGTGGTGGGCATGGGCCATACGGGGACGGGGTATGCGACGGCTGGGATTTGAGGAATGGTGTAAAGCGTTTTAAGGAGAATGATTATGGAGATTACGAGGTGAGAACATCTTGGGTTAGTTCTAAAACCCATGTTTGGAATGTTATGGGTTTTTCTAATTGTAAGTACGATTGTTTAGACTATCTACGCTAAAAGTATTTATAGGTTCTCTCTAATGTTGAGGTTTGTTAACAAGCTCAATTAAAAGTTTAGAGATTATTTGTCTTTTTTTCTTTTTTAAAGAACAAAATGACATATGTCATCAATTTAGAAAACTATCATATTTCACAAACACTGATAAAAATATTTTACCCTCCAAACTATAATTTCCAGCTATTTTATAGCATAAAAGATTAGCAGTGATGATATGATGATTTTAAAGGTTTTTTTTTTTTGAAATTGAAGATTTCAAAGGTGGTCTGGGGTCGGTCTGATAGGATTTTCTATAATAAAATGGCATTTTATTTTCTATTTCATAATTCATATTTTTATTATGTGTATAAAATTGATCTGAATTTTTATATTTGACATATATTCATAAATTAAAATAAAAAATAAAATATATATTAAAATAGAAGATCTTGTGTGTAGACGGTACACTGGTTAGACAATCTTCCTTGCTAAAAAGTGACTTTACAAGCAAAGTCCAACTGACTTATAATTGGTACAATAATATGTAACAAAATTAGCTGATGTGTCGCTATTATTATTATTATTATTATTTAACGTACGTAGTGTAGAGCAAAAGATAAAAAATAAAAAATAAAAAAAAGGACAGTTTTGAAAGAAGATTTAGGTTTGTGGGTAGACGATGGTGACTATAATTTTGTTTGGTTATGTTTGGAGTTTAGCGATTGTCCGTAGAATTTCAGCTTTAAAAATTTAAAGTGTTCTCCATTTGCGTCTCGCGTGCTCATTTGGTCCAGACCAACACCAATATATTTAACCTTTTGGTAAGGTCACATGAGCCGGTCCTAATACAGTATTTTATTTCTTAATTTGGACAAGACAAAGGTCCATTATTAGAAGTAAACCCCAAAACGAACCTTTTTCATTGTATTATAGTTCTTTTTTTTTTTTATGTTCTTCATTGTATTATGGTTATTAGCATATTATCAATGACGGTTAGTTTAAGTAATTAGGCGTTTGGATTATTTAAATAAAATTTGTATTTGAACTTTATGTATGTATAAAATTAAGGGATAATTACTTCCACTACCCCTGAGGTTTGGCCTAATTATAAATAACACCCCATTGTATCGAAAATTACCGATACCCTCCTGAGTTTTGTTTCCGTCTTTCAATTTGCAACTTCAGTTAAGTTGACTAACGGTCAACGTTCGTAAAATCAATTGAACTTCCAAAATTGCCCTTTTGATGGCAAGAATCTTATTTGACCAATTATGAATTGACTTTTTTACCCTTATAGCTAATTTTATGTTTTATATTGAATAAATAAAAAAATATATTTGAACATTTTTATTTATAATGTCTATATATATACATATTTATACATAATAAATATTTATACATAATAAAAATACTATATGTCTGATGCGGGTCGAATATGGTTTGGGTCGGCTCCGGTCGAGTTTTCTGATCGGCTGGGTGTATGCTGGTATTCGAGGGGAAAGACGTCCTACAAAAAGGGAATGGCAACGTGAGCTAGCCGAGGGGGGTCTCGGCTAAGGCCCTCCGATGCCTAAGTCAGTGGATCGGTTGAGTATGAATTCGAGCAGAGTAAGGGTATGTGGAATAATAAATGCTTACTTCTTACCATAAATGAGGGGGTATTTATACCATGTCCAGGTAGACCGAATTCTGTGGGCCCCGCAAGACCATGCGGATTGTTGGAGGCCGACGTGGGCGACCAGTAGACCGGGGGGTAGGGTCCATAGGCTATAGCTGGCGCCCCATTAATGAGGCATGGGGTTAGGTGGCTGCCCCATACCCGGACTGGCGGGGCATTAAATGCCAGCAGAGAGCCGTTAAGCCCGGTATGGTCCCGGTCGACTAAGTAATCGATCGGGAACGACGACGAATCCAGGCGGTATGTATCGGGCGATCGATATTCGAGTTGGGGATCGGATTCCCGGTCGGAATAACCCCACGTCAATGTCTATTGTGATAAAAAAAATATAGATTTGCACATTTTTTAAATTTATATACATATACATAATATAAATATATATACACATAATATACAAAATATTTATAAATATATACAAATATATATAATATAAAAAATATATATAAATATATATACATATAAGCAGCCGGCAGCCGGCAGCCGCCGCCGCTGGCCATTCAATAAAGAATAAGAGAGAGAGAGAGAGAGAGAGAGAGAGAGAGAGAGAGGAAGAGAGAGAGAGGGATGAGGGAGAGGAGATCGAGAGGGGGCGGGGGGGAAAGAAACGTCCTCCACCGTCGTTCGCCGTCCGCCGCCCGCCATCTCCACCTGCCGCCGCTAGAGAGAGAGAGAGAGATGAGGACAAGGAGAGAGGGATACGTCTGAGGGAGAGGAGATCGAGAGGGAGCGGGGGTAGAGAAACCTCCTCTACCGCCATCTTCGCCCGCCCCCCCCCCGTCCACCACCGCCGCTAGAGAGAGAGAGAGATATATATCAGATCTAGATCTGAGAAAGAGAGAAAAAACCAGAGAGAAAAAAAAAAGGGAAGAGGAAAAGAGCTTGAGAGGCGGAGAGGGAGAGCAGTGAGGGCGGCGGTGGCGTGGTGACACAGTGAGGGAGGCGGCGATGGAGAGAGAGCGCCGGCGGCGGTGCAAGCGATGGAGTGAGTCCGTGGTGCGACGGCTAGGGTGATGGAGATGTCCGAGTGCGGCAGCAGCGGCGGCGATGGAAGCGGGGTCAGAGTGCGGCGGTGGCGGCGGTGTTGGGGGACTGAAGGGTTAGGTTAAGTGAGGTGGGGTGGGGTGGGGTGGGGTGGGGGGGGAGGAGTGGGGTGGGAGTTAGGGTTTGGTTTTGAAAATTGATCATTTTTCATTCCAAAATATTGATGAAGGGTATTTTAGCCAATTCATTCATATATCTATTTTTTAATTTTTTCAAATAAGAAATATTTCAAATATTGAAAGGGTAAAATAGACATTGCATTAATTCCGTCTATTTTACTAATAAGTCCATAAAATTCAAGGGGGTATCAGTAATTTTCGATACAAGGGGATGTTATTTGTAATTAGGATCAAACCTCAGGGATAGTGGGAGTAATTATCCCTAAAAATAATTATTGCAAGAGTAATCGATTATATGGATCCCACAATATTTATCTTGAATTTAGTTGAATCCAATATGGTATCGATATTGATGGTTTATATACTTAAAAAAAAAAAAAAAAAGAAGAAGAAGAAGAAATAGAAAAAAAGAAATTATTATTAAAATGTGGTTCTAAATGAGATGCGGGCATTTTATTGGACTTCACCGGCTAAGACTTAGATAAATACTAAGACGGCCGGCGAGGCGCAGAGGTAGACTCGACAGTTGCCTACAAGGGAAAGTTTGGTTTTAGCCGCCAAAATATGTTAAAACCTAATAGTGATTAGTCAATCTTGATGTGGATTAGGGACATAATGACAATTGTATGCTTCAAAAATTGCCTCATGAATATGCAATTTGAAAAGGTATATAGGATCTTCCTAGTTCTTGCAAGCTTCTCAACATCGAAATTCTTGTCAGGATCCATTTGAATATATGGGGAGAATCAACACCTAATACCATTTCATATGGGTATAATATATATATATATATATATATATAGCTCAATATATACGTGTAAATATATAATCTAAGCCCAATATTTAAAATTCAAGTCCATTACACGAAAATCTAAATACTAAATATAAATATTCAAACACAACAATACATATGGAGGCTACACCTCAAGAATCTCGTCCACATATATTCTCTCTCTAAATACCCTCTCTTCATCCAATCTTCTTTATCTGTTTTAGATCTAGAGCTTCACTCAAGTCTATGGGTTTGGACTTTAAATATTGGGCTTAGGTTATATATTTATACATATATATTGAGCTATATATCTATATATATATTTTATACCCATATCACTATCCATTTGGATGATATTATTATTATTATTATTATTGTTATTATTATTATTATTATTATTAATTTATGAGTGGAAAATGAATAAACATGATCAAGGTGCTACGCATTTTCCATTATCATAGGTGGAGCCAAGTGAGTTGGAACTTGGAACCGCCTCCCTCTCCCAATTATATCTATTTATCTTTTACATATATTTTCATTAAAATTCAAATTAAACCCACCTTCAAAATCGATAAAAATGTCTTTTGTATATTATAAATTTTCAATATATCCCACCACAAATAAAAGTTTCTAATTTCGTTCCTTTATTTTGCATCCATATCGCATCTAAAGTTTAGTAATGATAATGACGACGACGATGATGATGAATTCAAAGGAGGGGGGTTGGTTATTAATTTTATGAAATTTTCAATTACCTATTACATTTCCCAGATTTCAAGACTCTCTACAAATAAAAAAAAATTATACGAACATTCAGAATAGCTCGACAAACAAGAGTAGATACATTGATCTACAATATGAGGCCGCTACAAAAGAAAGTCACAATACATTTGAGTAATAAAAAATTGACTTGAAATAATTAATGGCTGGCCTTATGATATTAATTAATCTATGCCTGCGAAATTATTTGTTTGAAAATTTGACAAAAATATGCAAAGTTGACATTTTTTTTTTTCACCATCCGCACTTTTTTTTAATTTATCAAGTGTGAATATATATGTTTCATGAATTATATACACATAAAAACAGAAACATGAAACAGAGAATTTCATACCGTTTTTAATCAATTTTGGTCTTTACTTTATATATTATATTTCATCTGTTACTTTAGTTTATAAACGTACATAATGTATATATTTACAAAAAGATTTTTGAACAACGATTATGCGACAATATTTTAATTGTTGTTGTGCTAATGTAACAAGTTGCCGGTAATTCTAAATTTGACTGAATTTTCGTCACTATTAAATAATAATAAAATTATTATTGTAATAAATCAGGAATGGTCACTTATATATTGGGTGTTATTTTTAAAAAATAATTATGGCTCATTCAGAAACGATCATCCTTCGTTTAACCCAAATAATAATAATAATAATAATAATAATAATAATAATAACAATAATAATAAAAATTTATTAAAAAAGTGTTTTCGCGTTGTACAAATTAACTCTACATTCATGTTTTGCCCTAGGCTGAGCATTATTTCATTTTATATATTCTATTTATTACCTCTGGCTCAAATATATATGGGTTTGGTGAATAGTTATACGTGTATATTTAAAAGTAAAGTAAAATACGTTAGCACCCGATCTTTAACCCTCCGTTTGGTTCTTGAATTTTGGTAAAGAAAATAGGAAGGAAATTTTTTTCTTTGCTTCAAATGATAGTACTTTATGCATTTATTTTTGATCATTTTCATTTTCATTTTCCTCCCACTTTTCCTCAATAAAATCCTTATTCCAAACATAGCATAAGTGTTTTATACTTTGGTACATATCCTTTGAGAAGGTGCATGGTGCACCAATGGTGCCTAACCTTTTTAAAATGTGTACTGATGGTTTTTTTTTTAACTGTTTCAGTGGAATATTTGAAAATATTCAAAAAGAGTCTTGGGAAATATTCCATCGAAATAGTGAAAAAAAGACCATCAAAGAATAAATGATAAAAGTTGGATATCATGGTCATACCTTGACAAAGATTGAATATTAAAATGAAAAATACCTTAAAGATTGAGATGTATAACATATTTTCCTCTGAAAATAAGTCAATTAAATGTCCATTGCTGTATGTTTAGAGGTTTCTTAAGAAACATGCATGGAAATCACAAAGATAATAGATATGAGCCCAATTAAAATTAAATGAATATGAATTGTGTTTCGAAATCCAACCCCACAAACAATCCAAACAGGAACACCTATAACGGATAGCCAAGTACATCAATATGACGACAAAGCAACAGAAAGGGAAAACTTGAATCAACTGAGAAAAGAAAAAGGAATCATTAGTTAAAGCAAATGTCCAAACCACTTAACAACATTTAGCTTTTAAGAACACCATGTATTAGTAAAGTAATATTATTTTTTACTGGTTTTGTAACTCACATGTCAAGTAGTATGAATGCATATATATAGATAGATATGTTGATTTATTAAATTAGCGGGTGGCCACGTTTGATGCACATGTGTAATACTAAAATAAGTAAAGTGTAATTATGTCTTAAATTTTGATAAAAATAAAATTATAAATGCTTAATTTTTTTTTTTGTATATGAGTACAATTTTTTTTTGTTATATATTAAATCTACGATAAGTGAAAGTAAAATAATTTAAAATAATTAAGTTAGAGAGTTATAAATATTAAGTAGTATGACATTAAAGAAAAGAAAGAGTGATGAGAGACTAAAACGGTTTAAATTTAATTAAAAAAAAGTAACGAAAAAAATAGAACTTTAAGTAATGGAAGTAGAAAGTAAGAGGACAAATAGGGTAGCACATGCATTAGCTCAAGATGCCGCACGTAATGTGTCAGAACTAGAAGTATGGGACCAGCGGGCCCCAAGTTTTATTACGGAGTTATTGTATCAAGACATGTTACATTGTGATTAATTCATTTCCAGGGGTGTACCCTGTGATCTTTCTATCGAAAAAAAAAAAAAGAAAGTAAGAGGACATATCAAATTAGATTGACAGATCAAATGGGGTGCTCTGTTTAATTTTATACTGTTGTATATATAGTAACTTGCACAATAATATTGTTATCTTTTCAGTTTTACGAATGTACTTTTTTTAATTTTTATGTTTTTGGTGAATTTTATGGATACCCCTAATTATTTGACTAGTAATTTGAATTTGTGCAGTTTTAATTATGGATGCTCTTAATTATGAGTACATTCATATTCTGAATTTCATGGATTTGAAATAATTTTCGACTTCATTTGAATTGAAAATTTTGAGTTTGAAAGAAGAATTTGAGGGGAAGGACTTAAAATGATTGATGAATTATAAATCCATCAAAATAATTCCACTACAAGAAAACAGGCTTTTGGTGATTGAAGTTTTATGACCAACTATATCGGTCACGATTAGTGATAAATTTGTGACTGCATAGTCACTTATTATTTGTGAAAAATTAGATGATAATTCCTAACAGAATAGTGATTGATTGGTTACCGATACTGTGACTGAAGTAATTCCAATCACTATTAGATCTAGTTAGTGTTTCTTTCTTCCTTTTTCTGTTGGTTTGAGATTGTTCTTTTTTGCTTTCCCATTGTCCCTTTTGACGTGGTAATAAATCGGGGGGGGACCCTTTAACCCCACGGCTCCTTGCCGGTTCTTTTGAAAAAAAAAAAAAAAAAAAAGTAATTCCAATAGTCATTCTATCGCTATCTCATGCTGACGGGCATTAATTTGGTCACTAAGCAGTCAATAAAATTTTGATGGATATTGAGTGTTGTGTAATGCCGATAACTCTTCGTTCATAAATTTATATCGGCAACTAATCAGTTACTCGTGATGACTAATCATTCAATCATTAATTTTTGGGAAAATGAGATCGGTCACAAATCCATCACAAATCTATCAAGTTTTAATCTATCACTGTACAGTCACATTTTGTGACCAATACTGCGGTCACTACTCAGTTACTATTAGGATTTAGTTACAGATTTGTCTCAAATTTGTCCACTTGCCATTTGTCACTAATGAGGCACACTACTTGTGACCGATATCATTACAACAAAAAATGCTATTTTCGGAGGAATATTCGACTGAAAATTTTCGGTAGAAATTAGAAAAATAATAGTAAAAAATTTTAAAACTTTAGGCGGAAAATCCGTCGAAAATTTAAAAAAATCAAAAATAATAATTTTTAAATAAAAATAAATAATTTTATAAATTTTCGGCGAAAAATTCCACCAAAAATTTATTAAAAAATTAAAAAATATATTAAAATTAAAATTTTGGATTTCTATTTGAATTATTATTATTATTATTATTATTGTTATTATTATTATAATTAATTAAATTTTTGTATGCTATATATAATATTATGTATTATATATATAAATTTTTAAAAAAATTAAAAATATTAATTTTTTCAATAAATAAAAAACTTATTATTTGAATTATTATTATAATTATTATTAGATTGTTTTATTTTATTTTTAATTATTATTATTTGAATCGTTGTATGCTATATATATATATATAATGTTATGTATTATAACAACAAAATGAAAATAGTTCAATGGTAAGAGAATTAGTTGCCAACCAAGAGGCAAAGGTTTGACTCTCAGTGATTGCAAAATTTAGGGCAATTTTGAGAGCGTATGTACACGCGCATGAGAGTTGGGTCGAGGTCGTGGGTTTGACTCTTCGGTTGAGCAATTGGAACTTCATTTTAAAAAATATTAAAAAAAACAATCCGTCGAAATTTGAAAAGTGATGAAGATTTATTCAGCGGATTCGTTCTGCCAAAATTACTTGTTTTCCGCTGAAAAATTAGTGGAAAATATCATTTTTTTTTCTTGTAGTGTATGTAGTCACAACTTCATTACAAATTTAGGGCAGTCATTAATCAGTCATATTACGGGTATAATTCTATCAACATAATCACTTATTTGATTCTTTAAAAAAATTATAAATGAAAAAAAATTGAAATAAAGTTTTGAAGTGATTAATAAATACACATAATTTGTGTATGAGAAACTAATAAATACTTTATATGGCTATAATCGTAATTTGAGAATTAATATTTTAGTGAGACATTGAATATCATCAGCTATAAAAAGTATGATCAAATTAGTTTCTAATTTAGTTAATTTGTCTTGAATAACGTTTGAATTAAATGTTTGTAAGTAAATGTTATAATTCTTTGGGATAAATATTTTTTACCCTCCAAACTTTTTTGTGTTTTTGGACTTTACCATATGAAATTTTTTTTTTACCATTTGCCATCTAAATTTTGCGTTTTTTTACACATTACATTTTTCGGTAGAGCTAAGGCGAATGTGTCATTTCAGTTGATTAAAGTCACATGACATATATGTGAATGCCCTTAGGTAGTAATATGTAAAAAACACAAAGTTTAGATGGCAAATGATCAAAAATAAAAAAAATTATATGGTAAAGTCCCATACGAAAAGTTTGGAGGGTTAAAAGTATTTATCCCATATAAAATGATGCATTTGCCCTTAATTAAAGTCACGTGATATGCATGTAATGGAATTCCGGTGAAATATTCTATCGGAAAATGCCCTTAGATGGTAATATATGAAAAAACGCAAAGTTTAGATGGCAAACGATAAAAAAAAAAAAGTTCATATGGTAAAGTCCAAAAATACGAAAAGTTCGGATGGTAAAAAATGTTTATCCCTAATTCTTTTTGTTTCTTTAAACAACATTTAAATAATTAATTTATCAATTTTTACGTTTTTCTAAGATTCTATATATGCAAAGCTACTTGAATAAAAGTGATATCTTATAAAATTAAAAATAACTAAAATTTTAGTTATGATTTTTTTTATATTGTCGGTGATGTATTCACTAAAATTCAATCATTAAGAGGGGCAAATTGCAATAACTACAAAATCTCATTTTCTTGAAAAAGGCTCTTTTGTATCTAATTCATCTTTCGCTGAAGAGAGACCCGTGATATTAGGATTGGAGGCTCGTCTTGTCATTACTCCTATTGTCTCTATATGCAAAGCTACTTGAATAATAGTGATATCTTAAAAAATTTAAAATATATATAAATAAGAACTAATGTAATAAAATTTTAGTTATGATTTTTCTTTTATTGTTGGTGATGTACTCACTAAAATTCAATCATTAAGAGGGGGAAATCGCATTAACTACAAAATATCGTTTTCTTGAAAATGGCTCTTTTGTATTTAATTCATCTTTGGCTGATAAATCAACTTTTAGTTGGTCTAATGGGATGAGGTGTTAGATTCCTTAAATAAGGTCAAGGATTCGAACCTTGGCATTACGAATTGAGTAATTAAGTTGGAAGAGTCGATCCTGTAATGGACTTTTATAGTATTCAATCTGAATTAGTTGGTCAATAAATTAAAATTGGATGGATAAAACCAAAAGAAAAAATCTTTGGCTGATGAGAGACTCGTGATATTAGGATTGGAGGCTCGTCTTGTCATTACTCCTTTTGTCTCTAAGTCATCGTCAATTTAGTACATATTACGTGTATGCATTAATTATAAAATACAATCAATTTGCAATATAATTAAAACTATTTACTGCACACCCTATCCACCATCTGGTTTGAAAGTGACAATTATCGAGCGAGTAAAACAAAGAAAAACATTAAATATATGCCAATCTAAATTAATCATGTTGTTCAATTTTGTAAGTGTGACATTCACATGTTTCGTGTTATTCTAACACTAATTTTATTTATGAGAACCTCCTTTGTTCATAAAAAATAAAAAAAAAATTATTTATGAGACTAAGCAGTATTCTGCCCGTGATGTGCATGGTCTTCTATAAATAATATTTTTTGTACACCAATATGAATATCTTGATTTTTATTTTGAAAATAATTATTATCATCACGTACATAATCAAATATCAATTCTTATCAATAACTACTATAATTATCAACAAATAATCAAAATAGAGTAGAACAAGAGCTACTATAAAAGTAAAAATAGAAGCCCACACAAATTGATGGAGAATCAAACCCAAAATCTCACGACCTGATGAATAACTTGATTTCTACTTTAATTTATTCGCTTAAATATACTACCTGTTTTTACAAAAAAATAAAAAAATAAATACTTAAATTGATTTATAATATTTTTGAGGGGTATATCACAATTCAAGTTGTTCCATCAATTGTAAAAGAATAAACTATTATACAGTAGAAGAAAATTTCATATATATGCAAATCGAATCCATATTCTTTTTGATAACGGCGTCTTCTCCTTAATACTAGACCAAAGAATCATCAGCAACTTGATTTCCATTTTTAATTTACCCTTCTTTGGAATATGACCAATTAGTTTTAAGTTAGGCAAATCACAAATGAAGTTTACAATTAATTATTATGTGATTATATTTTAGTATCATATAAATGCGTCGAATAATACGATTGAAAATTTTTAAAGTGTAAATATTTCAAATCTACGCCATCATTAATTTTTATAAAGTAGCATTATTTTTTATAGAATAAATATATTTGCGTATAGAAAGTCAATTTGAGCATCCATTTTAATATAAAAGTCGAGCTAGGCCTGTTAATAGATAGGATTTTACTCTATTCTGACCCTAACACTAAAAATACCCAATAAACTATACTCTATAGTCTATCCTTCTCTATTTAAATATTTACTTGTTGGGTATGTATATTGGGTATACTCTATTTTTAGGACATATTTGCACACGTGCGCGCACACACACACACACACACACACACACACACACTGCACCCACAATTTTAACACACACACTGCACATACACACACATTGCACATATATTTTTCACACATTGCACACATAATTTTTACACACACACACATTGCACATATATTTTTCACACACACACACACTGCACACATAATTTTCACACACACACACACCAACATTTTTTTACACTGCACAATGTGTGTGTGCATGCGTGCGTGTGCAGTGTGTGTTAAAATTGTGTGTGCTTTGTGTAGGTGCAGTGTGTGTGAAAATGTGTGTGCACTATGCGTGTGTGTGAAAAATATGTTTAGAGTGTGTGTGTATGAAAAATGTGTGTGTGTGTGTGTGTGCAGTGTGAATACCTATTGGAATCTAATGATAAAATACAATGAGATGAAGATTCAAATAAAAAGAATAAAATAAAAATATGATAAAATAAATGATTACATATGGTGTATATTATACATGTTCATTCTTAAAATATTTTATATATTTGTAATTAGATATGATAACATAATAATCTTCGTAAGGCTACAAAGGAAAAAAAAAAAAAAAGAAAAAGCCAATAACAAAAGAAAATGGCAATATTTATTAAGCGTTGATGAAAAATGTTATTTGAAAAATGAGCAATAGTTAGCGGAATAGCAGGACAAAATTGGACACTTGAAATAAAGCATAAATTTCCCATCTTTTATCCTGACTGGTGAAATATCCAAGTCTTCCCATTACTTGATTGTAATTACAATGATTGCCACTCGAAAGCCGCTCTGTCAATATTATCTTTAGATTAAGAACTGGATCTTTTTTTTTTAAAAAAATATTTATTTTTTTAAAAAAATACTTCTTATAAAAAAAAATTATATTTTCATGATTTTTTTTTTAAAATAAAAGTCAGAAAAAAGTTGAAAAGAGCATTTTTAAGAAATTATCAAATAATAACTTCAAATAAAAATATTTTTAATTACTATATTCAAAATTAAAATTATTTAATTTAAAAAAATTATAATAAAAAATATTATTCGAGAAGTATTGTTTTTTTAAATTTATTTAAACGGGTTTAAATGTCCAACTTTTACTCTATTTGACATGTGTCAATTTGCTTTTACCTTTTGTTATTTTTTTTAATTGTTTTGTTTTGTTTTATCTAATCAATGGGAACACACAAAAAAAGTAAACAAAGTTGGATGTGACAAATTCGCAACCCTCTTAGCTGGCAAGGTAAACACAAAGTCCGATAAATTATCCCAATAAAAAACACAAAGTGCGATATATCCAAACACCAGGTAAAAATCACTTTCGTTTTTGTAATTAATTAATATTATTTGTTTCTTGAAGTGGAAATGAACCAAACAAGCATGAGGTTAGGGATTCGATTCCTATCCATGTGAATGAAGCAAATTATTTGGTCAGTTTTTTATCATTTAGTGCGCTGACAGTAGGAATGAGGGATTAGTCCTCTAACTGTCGGCCGAAGGAATACCCTGAAAAATTAAAAAAAAAAAAAAAGAAATGAACCAAACAAAAAATCAAAAGATAAAAAGAAAGTCAAACAAATTAGGGTTTGTCTATTGTTAGGTAGGATAGAAAAAGTTTAATGTTAGGTACCCTTATTTTATTAGAGTACCTGTTACCTGTTTTACAGGTTACGTTTACCTGTAACTTAGTATGCAGGTTGCCATGACCTGTTACTTGTTGTTTACCTATAAATTTAAATAGTATTTATATGTGTGAGGTCCATTATATTAAATCTATTTTATACATTTATCATTTAGCCTTTTTTATTAATTTTTATTAGATATTTTTTAGCATTTGATCTATCACCAAACATAATAACATGTAGAGCATTTTATCATACAAATTTTAATTAAAAAAAATTATAATTTATATTAATTTCAACAAATTTCTTATGGCAATGTGTTATTAATTTTTTTGAAATATATTTTTTTATTGAATATAACAACAAAAATTTGATTGCTTCTTAAAATATTAAATTGGCGCTTAAAATGTATTTTAAATTCAAAATTAAATTGATGCTTAAAATGATATATCCATCTCTTAATTATAAATTTAATAATATTTATCTATCTTCTTAGTTTATTTTATTTTTGATCAATGTTCCAGATCACTATTCATCATTAGTTAATTTATATCAATTCGCTAAAATTATAATTAAAATTTCATAACTCCCATAAATCAATAATTTTTATAATAATTACTTAATTTATTTAACTGAGTAAATAAATGTTTTATAATGATAACTATGAATTTGTTTTTGATACAGATGATAACTATGAATTTATACTAATAAAAAAAATCTTTCAATTTTTAATTTAGAAAATAAAATTATTAACATAAGGTATTACTATTATTTAATTTGATACTCTACTTACTTATAAATTTCATTATAATATAATTGATATATGTACATATTTACCACTCATTTTCCATTATATAATTAACCTTTATATGTGTTAGACAAGATGGGGGGAGGGGGGGGGGACGAGAGAGAGAGAGAGAGAGAGAGAGAGGAGAGAATTAATTAGTGTTGATTAACTTTCCTACTTATTAGGATTCTCTTCTTATTAATCCCTTAAATTGAGGAGATTTGAAAAGATATTTACCATATTTTTAATAATTCAAAATAAATAATTGTGACTTATGTAGCTGGTTATAGGTCAAAATAAAATATATAAATATGTTAAAAATAAATTTAAGTACACGTGGCAATTAATTAAGGTCATACCTAATATTAGATAGTACAAAGCTACCTTTTATTAGAATTCCCCAACAAATTATGATTAAACTTTAGCAACCCCTTCTCCTTAATTACTTAAAAGTTATTTCCTCTTTAATGATTTTGAAACATAGTAATCTCTTAACCATACTTTTCCCTATATATATATATATATATATGTGTGTGTGTGTGTGTGTACAAATACAGATGAAAATAAAAACTAAATGATGCACAACAATCGATGTGGGACATCAAACAAAAGTAATGATGAGTCATAATGTCAAACAGATATGACACACCAATTCAACTCGCATTGGTCAAGTATATATATACATATCAAAGTGCATCTTTGAATTTCAAAGGAAAAAGACAAATTACGGAAACAAAGCTAGTAAAAGTGGTCGAATTGATTAATTTTGAATGATTTTGTAAATCAACACATGATTCAAGGACTGTGGTCGAATGGACATATACACGACCTTAAAAAAATATGGAAAGTGTAATAATTAGGATTTAAATTCTTAAAAGTATGCGTATCCGAGTTATATCATATATTTATATTATTATAAAAAAAAATTATTTTTATCTCATAAAAAGTAATTATTTATGTAATTTTATAAAAATTTTCTCTTCAATTTTATATGAAATAAATAGAGATATATAAAATTATTATTAAAATTAAAAATTTACATGAAATCGATTCAATTTAGATACCAAATTTTAACGTGTCAATTTTACTCTTTTAATTAACAAATACATACAATAAATAAACAAATAAAAATATCAATATTATAATATTACATCCAATTTAAAAAAACTCATATTCTCAACCCACAAATCACTTTTTCTAATCACAATTACTTAGTTTTTTTTATTTTTACATTTATTCTTTATCATATAATTTTATTTCATATAATTATTTTATTTTTAAATTATATAATTTAATAAATTATTTCAAAAAATTCTTAAAATGATATTCTTATAAAAAAATTTAATAATATATTCATATTTTTATCTTAAAATATAATTAAATACTAAATTAAAATATATATTTTTTGTATTTTATATATACATCGTGTGCGTCGTGTTGCTAGTTATAAAAAAAAATCCACAATCAATCAATTAATCTTTAAACAATCACTACAATTTACAACCAAGTTCATCAATTACAATTTATACTTCACCTACACCCCCCCCCCCCCCCCCCCCCCCCCCCCGCCCCACCAATATATCATTACCTCTTTCTGCTGGCAACATTGACTGCTCTGCTATAGCAAGAAACAGAGGAGGCGCTTAGTGTACAAGAAAGCAGAACCTCAAATTCGTCACAAAAGCTGTCGGGAAAAACACTCGTGAAGCATAGGAAACTCAAAATTCGCTAAAAAGGTTACTATACCTTGCACGAAATGTCGATTTTAGTACAAAATCGTTTGCTTTTGCGTCGGTTTTTGTATTTTCTCAACCAGAATATGCTTGTGTCATTGCTCATTTTATACCTCACGCACCAATCAGTGGCTCAAGATTCATACTCCTCTCCTGCACCTTCACCAATGGGCAATCTAATCAATGTTCCTGAAAAAAATATTTCTAATATTTCCCAGAAATCACAAGATCCCCTTCCCATTGATACCTTGTTCAAGCTCCCTTCTCCATTGCCCTCTTGGCCTCCAGGTTCGTCATTTTAACATATGTACTTCGTAGACATATGAAAGTTTTTACTTTGAATTTTTTTTTTAAATTATTATTTTCTTTTTGTGGTTCAGGGCAAGGTTTTGCAAGTGGGATTATCGATCTAGGAGGATTACAAGTTTGTCAAGTATCAAATTTCACCAAGGTATGGGCTACACAAGAAGGCGGGCCGGATAATCTCGGGGCGACATTTTTCGAGCCCGCATCGATCCCGAATGGATTCTTTGTCCTTGGTCACTACAGCCAACCAAACAACAAGCCTCTATTTGGTTGGGTTCTTGTGGGAAAGGATGCGAAAAACGACTCCGGGGGTGCTCTAAAGCCGCCAACTGATTACACTCTTGTTTGGAATAGTGAGTCTTTGAATATCAAGCAGGATGGGAAAGGATATATCTGGCTGCCCATACCTCCTGATGGATATAAGGCCGTCGGATATGTTGCCACGGGCTCGCCCGAAAAGCCCGGTCGTGATAAAATCCGGTGCGTCCGGTCGGATTTCACGGATTTCAATGAGAATGAGGCCTGGATTTGGGGGGACGTTAATGCAAATGGGATAAGTATATCTAGCTCAAGGCCAAGAGACAGGGGAGTTCAAGCTATGGGGGTTCCTACGGGCACATTTGTAGCCCAAAAGAATGGGGCTAGTTTCGATATTCCCTGTTTGAAGAATGCTAATGGAAGTTTAAAGTCCATGCCTAATGCAGATCAGATTAGGGCATTGTTTCAGGTTTACTCTCCAAACATTTTTTTCCATCCTGATGAAAAGTTCTTTCCTTCTTCAGTTTCTTGGTTCTTTGGAAGTGGTGCACTTTTGTATAAAAAGGGGGACGAGTCGAGGCCCGTGACTATCGATCCTACGGGCTCAAATCTTCCCCAAGGTGGTGGTGACGATGACACATATTGGCTTGACCTTCCCACGGTTAATGCAGCCAAAGAGGTAACCAAGAAAGGGTATTTAGATGCTGCAAATGCTTACTTGCATGTGAAACCCATGTTTGGCGGGACGTTTACGGATATAGCAGTTTGGCTATTCTACCCTTTCAACGGCGCGGCCCGGGCGAAGGTCGAGTTCTTTAACGTCAAATTAGGGAGAATTGGAGAACATGTAGGTGATTGGGAGCATGTCACATTGAGGATCAGCAACTTCAATGGGGAGCTAAAGAGTATGTACTTTGCACAACATGGTAAGGGCGTTTGGGTTGACGCGTCGGGTTTGGAGTTCGAAAGTGGCAACAAGCCGTCAGCGTATTCGTCGCTACACGGCCATGCATCGTTCCCGAAAGGAGGCCTTGTGCTGCTAGGAAATGGGAAAATTGGGATAAGAAATGATTGTGGTAGGGGGAATTCTTTTTTAGACACAGGGGCGAGATTTTTAGTGTTCGACGCCGAGTATTTAGGAGACGCGTTTGTGACGCCGCCGTGGGTGAACTACGCCAGGAAATGGGGACCCAAGATTACCTACAACACTGACGAGGAACTCAATAATGTGGCCAAAAAGTTGCCTGGAATATTGAAGAAAAAATTCAATCAACTTATTAGGACTTTGCCAAATGAAGTGTTGGGGGAACAAGGGCCTACTGGACCTAAGTGGAAAGATAGTTGGCTTGGTGAAGAAAGATCTTAAATAGAACAATTACACAAGGATGTACGAGTCTTAGCAAATAGCCATGGAAAACTGTGAATTTGTCATCCCCTTTGAACTTGAATAAAGTTGATTTAACAGTACATGTGTGTGTTGTTTCTTTTTGAATGGCGTCTTGCATTCAGAAACAGAGCCAATGGCCCTTCTCAAGTCATGTCGAACTAAAATTTGTATATATTTTTTAAAAATTTTAAATGTTGCATTCATAAGATGTAAAAATATCTTTAATATTTTATAAAAATTTGACATCAACTACTCTAAATCAAAAATTTTGGCTTTGCCTCCGGCTGTATTTATTTTAAGCTTGGTTTGCTTTCTTGTTAATGGCTTTCAGCCATAAATACAAAGCTACTAACAAAAGAAGGTGTTGGCTAGAGAACTACATAGAGAGAAAAATGCATGATGGATAGAAGGATGAAAGATCTAAATGCAATAATTTTCGTGAAAATGTTAAGTTAGTTTAATTTTGAGAAAAATGTTGAGGCTCCAAATCGGATGGGATCCCCTACCCCAAAATGACGTCCCATCTTATACCCCATACTTTAAATTCATGACACGTGTAAATCTTCAAGATTTACTTAACGACAGATTATTTAGTTATGTTAATTAGATTTTACACGTGTCATGAATTTAAAGTATGAGGCATGAGATGGGCCATCGTTTTGGGATAGAGGATCCCGTCCGGCTCCAAATAGGTATCCATGCATGAGTATATTAATTTGAACGGAAAAAGGACCGGATTTTAAACTTTTTACATAATTAATTAGGTACTCTGAATCTTAATTTTAAATACATCGAGTCGATCGTTTTCATATTTGATCTATTTATTATATAAACCAGATTGTGGATTTAGATAAAACTGTCATTTGCTATATTTCTTCCAATTTAATTGTTGATTATTGTAGAAGGACAGGTGTACTGAACAATGTCACTTATAGGATCTCTTTAATGATTAAGATAATATGGTCAAACTAAATATTCATATCTATATCTATATCTATTTATACTATTATATATTTAAAGGATGTCTTTTGATAAAAATATATAATTTTGATTAAATTCTAAATTTTTAGAATTTTAAATTAATTTTAATTATTAATGATGAATTATTTAATTGGTATGTATTAATTGTTAATTTCTCTTTCCTAATCATTTAAGTCCACCAACTATCCTTATTTAACTCTCTCTCTCTCTCTCTCTCTCTCTCTCTCTCTCTCTCTCACACACACACACACACACACACTCACAAAAGGACATAAAAAATGTCATAATAATTTTCAATAAAAATATATATAAATAACTAAAATTCTAATTAAAATATTACGAAATGCCATCAAATTAGTTATAACTTAAAAAAATTATTAGGAACATAAATGTCAACACAATGTCATTTATGATAAATTTCTTTTCAAAAATTAGAAAAAGCATTCAATTAAAACTTATATAACTCAAATTTGAAAAAATGTCTTTAATATAATATGTCATATCACCAAAATTAAATTATAATTTTAAAAGGAATAAAAAAATTAAAATGTGGACACAATATTATTTACAATATATGTTTTCATCTTTGTATCTCTATGATTTCTTTTTATATAATTTAACACTATGCCGAAGTTTTATTATCCAACTTTTTTTTGTTCATTGGCGCATCTTTATCTTCAATTTTTTGATATTAAATCATCGACATATTCAAATTTTACTTATTTATTGTTATTTGCTGCCGTTTGGATTGTATTATATCATTTTGTGGTTTATTAAATGTAATTTTTTTGTAATGTACATATAAAAAGTTTACATATAGTAAACTGTAAACCACAAAATGTACATATAATAGACCACAAATTGATTCTGAGAGTGGTTTTTGACCAAAGTCATCTAATAAACCACAAAATAATTTTAATAGTGGTCTTTGACTGCAATTTGGTTAATTTTGGCCAAATAGAATTTCCTCAAATTTTTAAATCTTTTAATTAAAAAAAGTTAATTGGCTAGGTCTTTTAAGTTATAACTAAAGTATTTGGACACACTTGATGCGTGTACAAAATAAAAATGAAATCTAATTTAATAAAATAGTTAATTTTTAATAATATAAAATTAATTTTATGTAAAATTATTTATGCAAACACACATCTTTCTTAACTATTATTTATAATATATTTAAAAAATCAATTTTAAATAAAATTATTTCTTGATTAAAAAATATATAAAAATATAAAATAAAACCAAATTTTGAGGGGAAAAAAAAGGATGTTAGAGAAAAATGGGGGAAAACGTTGGAGAGAAAGAAATGATAGAGAAGAGATAAGAGTTGTTAAAGGATACTTTAAGAATACCAGAATTACATACACCAAATAAAAAGTCTAAGCCCCTCGTACTTAATATACGGTATAGATTACAACAATTAAAAATTTTCTTGTCCCGCTCATTCACTTATTTATCTACTAATATGTCCAATTACATCTTAGAATTTAGAATTTATTTTAATTATTAAGGATAAATTATTCGATTGTAAAAATTAATGAGAGCGTAGTCTTTTGATGTTAGGATTTAAGAATATGGCACATTTAGCTATTTGGTTTCCTGAGATTTGGTTTTTTAATAGTTCCAGCGACGGTTGATGATGTGAACCGTGTGGTCTTAGGACTAATTTATTATTATTATTATTATTATTATTATTATTATTATTATTATTATTCTTTTTTGTAAACTAAAATTTAATTTTAATTTATTTTAAAATAATTCACATCCATATATATTTATGTGCGTAAAAAAAATATAGTATCACCTATTTCAATGCGGATAATAATCTATTATTTTGTAATCTATTAACTTAAAGTGGCTCATAATTTATCAGTCATAACTTTAATATATCTAAAAATTTTATTTATTAGTTATTACTTTAGTTCTAATGACATATTTAGATTTTATTTTTTTAAATTCTTGATATGATTTTTTTGGCATGATAATACTTTTCTTTTTTAAAATAATTAAAAGCTTCAAATATAAGTAAAATATTATTTATTTAACTATTGAACTGAAATAAAAATTATTTAGAGTAAATATTATTTTACATAAATAGAATATTTTGTTTTATTTTTTTTATAGTATAATAAATTATGATATTGCGTGCCTAGCATGAGGTACATGTCAGTATTTTATATAGGACATAGAGTGTAATTACAAGATCAATGGCTAATTACGTGTCATGTTTGTCTAATCACATTTACACCTCTTAACTTGTACGCCGCTACCCCTTTTCATTAATAGACGTTATGATTTTTGACACCGTTAATTTTCAATCGCAAAGCCCACAAAAATACCCCTCTAGCAGTGTGAATTTAATTGACATGTTCTTTTGACTTTTTTGTTTGACCATAATGCCTTGAGAGTGTCTTAGTAACATTCTAAGATATTTGAGAACGTATTTGTAATCTTTAAGTACAAAGAGTGGTTTAAATGTAAAATTTGATGAAAATTCATCAAGTGGCCATTTATCCGTTTTGGGTGGGGGGAGGGGGGGGGGGGCAATGTTTTGAAACCTAACTCAGATCGGCCGGTTCGATCGATCGGACCGCCACCCGAACCAGAAAATAGCTCAGTCAGACCCTCAAGGCCTTTCAAAATCGGTGTATTTTGAGAGAACCCATTGGCCCGGCGGTTCCACCGATGACCCGATCGAACAAGTGTAGGGTCAATAAAACCAGCCGAGTCAATTACACCATAAATTAAATCCTACACCAATCAAATCCTAGTTTTTTTTTTCTCTCCCTCTATTATTGACTTGTTGTCAGTGTTACTATTGCTATTAATGTATGGTATCAACAAAAAAAAAATGAAGGAAAATGTTGTATTTATTAAAAGCATGGAAGGTTATTGTTATATGAACTAATCGTAGAGGATACAATTGTTATATACTAATTATTTTAATTCGCCAAATTTCTTTAATTAAAAATTCACTTACACTAATTATTTTTAATGAATAAAATTGCATTAGAACAACATGACATTATATTGTTAATAGATACTAAACTGACATATTACATTGCAAAAAGTAATATAAGTTGGTAGACCATGTAAATTGCTAGTTTTATTAATGGTTAGTTTCAATAATTCATGCACAAGTTTTGTTTTGTTTTTTTTTTATGTCATTTTTTTCTATTAATCTCTTTAAATACAATTCTCTTTACCATATTCCAAACCTTTAATATTAGAAGAAAGCGTATTTTATTTGAGAAATATATGATTGTGTATGTTGAAAAGCTAAAACTATATTATTTGCATTTTTTTTTGCTTAAAATAATAATTTTAAACAAGAAAAATACTTGAGTTTTTTTTAGTATTTATTATTTTTGATATTTTTTATATATTAACTATTATTTATGACATAATTATGACATCACCAGTTCGACTGCGGTTAACCCGGCGGTCGGACCGGTGACCCTTAACCTAATTGATTTTTCGATTCGATGAACGGTCTGAGTTTTAAAACATTGGGGGGCGGGGGGGGTTAAAAAATATCATTAATGTAACACAATAAATTTGATTGAGAAAAATTACCCAAATCCAGACAAAATTTCTGTCCAAATTAGAGTCCAATTGAAAGCCAAGTTGAAAAATAAATCTAGCACACAAAACTACCCAACCACCACTCAGTCGTTGCACTGCCACACACCGGACAAAATTACAATTTTAGGACACTGTGTTACATGTTCTGTAATTTTGGGATACTTAGTTACCTAATTTCAATTTTAGAATAGGAATTTACAAAATTTTCACATATTTAGAACAATTTGCGTCAGACATCCAGAAATTCACATGTGATAGTCACGTGTCATACTAATGTTGTGCTAGAATGCCTAGGTGGAAAAGGTATATGACGATTTGGTAGTTGAGTCATTTATGGAGGGAAAGAACAAACAATGTCCCTCCAAAAACCATCTTATTGTATGCCATCACTATTTACATGAGAAAATGCAACTTTTCTTAACAGAAGAGCAATAGAGAGTGAGATGGAGAAAAACGCAGACTGAGAGTAGCTGAAAAATTAAAGAACAACCTTGGAAAGTATCTCATTGTCTGCTTCAACCGGGCGGAATGGGGTTCCGTACAATTGTGACTGCGAGAAAATGGCCATCTTTCAAACTTCTTCGACCGATGACAATCCTGGTAGAAGGTTTTGGGGTCGCCCTAATTGGAAGGTTTTGCCTTCTCATTTGTAATTTTTTTTTTATTATTAGTTTTTTTAGTGGTATTGTTATGCCTCTATTTTTATTCACAGTTTTTATTTTTTTATTTTTAGTTTTGTAGAGAAGAGAGAGGGGGGGGGGGGATATGAAATTTTTTATGTAGGAGGACCTAGCAGTGGAATATTGAACTAGAAGCTTAGTGAAGTCACTCTGGCGTGAGAATCGTAAGCTGCGGGCAGAGGTTGAAAATCTGGAAAAAAGTGTGTTGAAGTTGAAGTTGGTGATTTTGGCTTCATGGGTGTTGTTTATGTATTTTATGTTTTGAAGACCAATTTCCTATTCATTTTTTTTTTCTTTGCTTAGGGTGCATTAGGTGTATTTGTTGATGTTGTTTTCACGAACTTCAATGATGTATCAGACTTTGGGTTTACCAGTTTAATGTATAAATGGAATGTAGCATATGCTACCTTTTGTTACATCATGCTCTTTTTTTAATTTTCATCAATTCTCTGTTTTTATTTTACATCAGTTTTTATGTTTTTCCATCATGCTTTGTTTTTACATCTATGTAACAAAGCTATGTTGTTACATCATGCCATGTTTTTCATGTTGATGATCTATTTGTATGATGTTATCTCAAAAAGAATTACATGAAGCATGAATGAGGAAGCATAATGAAATTAAGATCTTCCAAAATAAAGCATGAAATATAGGATCTTCCATAAATAAATCCTTAGAAATAAGATCTGTCCAAAATTGAAGTTGCATAAACAATGCTTGCTAGACGAAAAATATAACAAGTGCCAATTACATTCTTAAATCAACATGCACAAACAGTTGGCCTTCAAAACATTCCAAAATAAGCCAATCTAGTCTTCTTTTTTTTTTTTTTAATCTCCAAGGCTTTTTGCTTTCCTTTTCGCATTCTTCTTCGTTTAGTTCGTCATGCAATTCACTCAAACTGATAAACTTTTTTCCCTTGTCAACTGGTGGTCCTCACATGGTTTGGCCTTGTTGCAGCTATTGGTGCATAGTGGAGGGTTGGATGTAAGTATGTTCAGTTTCCTTGGACACATTAGCACAGGTCCCTTCACTTGAGTCAAAAGAAAGCTTCATTCTTGTACATCTTCTCACTTGTTTATACAGTTAACAAAACACTTAGTCAAAATAAGGTAAACAAGTTATAAAAATTCTGTTTATACAGTTAACAAAGTGAAGTCACTTACATTGCTTGTATCTACAACTTGGTCTTGATTTGGTGGATCTTCTTGTGTCATGATGTTTGGAGCAGTTTGAGATAAGTCAACGGTCTCAACTTCAACAATTGTGCAACTTATTCCTTTTGTGTCCCTCTTGACCACACTTGCTGCATTTTCGTGTAAGCTACTGCCTTCTGAGCTTATTCCCAATAACTATATTTAATGGCTTACCTCTTAGCCTCTTTTTCTTCTTCTGTTGAACATCATCGGGTTCCTTTCTCCTAACCTTAGGAGGTCTTCCAATTGGCTTCTCATACAGTGGTGGCAAAGGTGGTAGGTACCCTATTTGTCTCCACTCCTCTCTTCGATTGATAGGGTATATAGCAAACTGATATACCCTCTTGTACAACTCAACATGATAGCAAGGGAAAAATTCCTCATAATTCAACTTTTGACACTTAATTGCACATAAAGCATGCTTACAAGAAATCCATGACAGTTCCCACTTTCTACAACCACAAACCCGTTTTTTTTTTTCCTAAATCCATTGCAAATTGTGTACCATCCATACATGACACTTAATAGTGTGTGTCATCAGATTTGATTGGTGCATAACTACCAACCTTCTTCACCTTTTGATAATATTTCTTAAACCCCCTATACCCCAACTTATCACAAAATTGACCTATTGCACCCAGGCATATAACATCCACATTGACATAATCAAACTTATAGACCTTACCACCCACAAAACTAGGCATGTTGGTGTACGTGAACTGCCCCCACAATGAATACTCAACGTCAAAAGCTTGCTATTTGGATCTGTAAGGAAAAATTTAGTGTAAGTCGAAATACATCACGAGCACCTACTAACTAGCAATACTAATAAAGTACAAATAAATACATGTACTATTGCAAACAAAACCATAGTTATAAGAAGGCCAAAAAACATTAAAAAATTGTCAAATGATAAACAAGGACCACATACACCCCTTTAAAGATTTCATTCTGTCACAAAAGCACAAGACAACCAAAAAAAACCCTAACCAATGTCAATTCCAACCGAGCCCCACCATATTTTCACTAAACCCCATGAATAAACAATGGAACAAACACAAACCATCATTCAAGAAAAAAAAAAAGGGTTCTACTAACTATAACGCGGGGGAGGCAGAATATTTCGTTCCTTTTCTCGAAGTTGAGGCATTCTCCTTTCAAGAATCAATCCAAAATCAAAAAACGAACATTGATTGGGAAGAAATTTGGGCGGAAGAAGGTTAGGGATTACGATTTCAAATTTGGGGATTTTTTGGGTTTTTGTCGATTTAGGGATTAGGTATGAAGGAGTGTTTTTTTTTCCAAGAATAATCCAAACCAATATAATTTACATCACGTGACTTGCACGTGATGTAATTTTCCCACCCTCTTCTAAATACCTGGTACGATGACATGTCAGAAAATTACACATAATGCACACCTCATATATTACCTATCAAACTTTACCAATTTTACAACCTGTCGAACAGTTGCGTAGTCTAATTCTGTCCAATTTCCGACAACATTTACAATTACGAGGTATATTGTCCTAAATGTGTGAAAATTTTGTAAATTCATGTCCTAAAATTGAAATTAGGTAACTAAGAGTTCCAAAATCGCAGAACATGCAAAATAGTGTCCTAAAATTGTAATTTTACCTTTGGGGGGGGGGGGGTTTATAAAGAAAAATCATTAATGTAACACAATGAATTTGATTAAGAAAAATTACCCAAATCCGGACAAAATTTCTGCCCAAATTAGAGTCCAATTGAAAGCCAAGTTGAAAAATAAATCTAGCACTCAAAACTACCCAACCACCAACCGGCCGTCGCACCGCCACGCACAGTCACCAAAAAAATTTCTAGAATCGCCACTATGTGTGCATCATCAAGAGAAACATAACCTCTCAATCAATTTTATGAAAATTCAAGCGGTTTTGATTTAATTTAAGAAAAACAACGACAAGCCTAATTCGTCGCCGCAGAGTCTTTACCTTTGATTCACCCTTCCCACCACTATTTTCTCAAAATTGACTCCATCAACAACTTCTACACATAATACTCATCAAGATCCAATCAACCTTCGCCAGAAAAGTCACCGAGAATATAGAACCTGCCACCTCCGTCGCTTGTGTGCTCTATAGTCATCGGTTCTCCTATTTTTTGCTGTCGTCTCAGGCGACACTACCCCACACCAATCTACTCATCATGTCATGGGCTTTTCAAATCTTTCTCAATTCATTAAATAATGAAAATTTTCATGTTGCATGTGCATGTGCATGGGGGAGGAGGGGGTGCGCACAAGGTGTTGTGTGTATGTGAATTTAAGCGAGGGGGAAAGGACACCAAAAGAGAATCTACAAATTTATAGCTTTTTTCTGGGTTAAAAGCATGAGGATAGAAATGACAATTCCATAAAAACGTTGGGGCTTGAAATATTTCATGAATAAATGGGTGTAAATATAATTAGTCAAATGTGATGGATCCATCGGTAATTACACCTAATCATAAAGGGTGTAAACGTATTTATACCTAAGATTAAATATGGAATCAATTCAATACTGGAAGACAATATAAAAAATAAAAAATAAAAAAATTGATAGCATTTCCTCGCTAGTAAAATCCTTCAAGACCAAATCGAGAAAACATTCCCCTATAACATTTTTTAATTATCGTTAAATATGTTTTCAAAATTATTTATGTCCCCCAGAGATTGATCAACTCCTATCAATTCAAACTATGAAACCCCTTTTTCTACTTGGAAAAATGTTGGCGGTAGGGCCACTCAAACAGAACAATAATCATAACCAAACATTAATGACAAAGAAAACCCTCATCTTAAGACAGTTGTTAACAAATTAACAATAATTATAAAATACTAAATTAATTTAATGTGATTTGCGTTCTTTCTTCTTCTGCAGCTGTTGCTCGGTTATTGCCATATCATTTAAGACAAAGTATCATTACAACTAAACCAAACCTTACTAAACAAGCATTCTGGTTATTTAATGAGGTAGATGGTATGTTGATAAATCATGCTCAAGCACACAATTCTCTATTGCTCATTGCTTACTATCATTTCCCTTAATTTATTGCCCAAACCTCCATAACAAAAAATTAACATGGATATACAATTTGGCATATCTTAGCTTAGTTCAGTTTTTCTATGAATGATTTCTTGTTTTCTGCTATATATTTTTCCTCATGCTCTAGTCCCAGGTACCTCAAATGATTTCTATGATTGTGCGCACGAGCACGCGCGCACACACACATACATATATATATATATATATATATATATATATATATATATATAGAGAGAGAGAGAGAGAGAGAGGGGGGGGGGGGGAGAGAATGAGCCTGATGAATAAGTTGTGCG
Source organism: Petrea volubilis (assembly GCA_026212405.1). NCBI lineage: Eukaryota > Viridiplantae > Streptophyta > Magnoliopsida > Lamiales > Verbenaceae > Petrea > Petrea volubilis. The sequence continues at coordinate 19,822,986 of CM047875.1, forward strand.
TGTAACCTTTTCCCTGGCAGGTTAGTTTCTGCACAAGGAGAATAGAAAGAAGATATGAACCAAACGCATGCTTGAAAGGTTAGACATGTTTTAGGCCTAAATGTTGCTATATTTTTCTCTTCCAAGTTGAATCTTTTAATCTCATTCCCACTTTCTACTTCTTTTTTTTTTTCTTGGTTTCGTAATTTTGAAATATACTCTAAGGAAATCTATATAACATTCAATTTTGGATTGTTCAAATACAATAATTAATATTTTATAAAAGTCAAAAACAAATTAGATTTAGAGGTTAGCTAATTGTAATTTGATATAATCATTTGGCCAAATCTTACCCTTTGCATCTCATGTCTAGTTTCGTTCTTACTTTAATTCATAACTGTCTAATGATTGTTATAGGCATAGCACCCTATGTTAACCTTCTCGCTTTAGTCTTCATCTCTCTAATGAACTATTGTAGTTCATATATATAAAACGAAATTTCATGTTGAGTTCATTATGTTAGACTACTTCCACTAATTTTAATCCTTTGTTTAGTCTGCCAGTTTAAACATAGTAATGATTTTAAAAAAATGGCATCATGAGGCCAAATTTTACCAAAAATATAAATTTTGTTGAATTTTATTATAATATCGAATTTTCCAAATTAATTTCGGAGGAGATTGATGATGTGTTTGTTGATCAGACAAGTAACATGGTATCAATTAGACATAAGTAAAATTACATAAAATTGTTACTAGTGAAATTAGAACTTGGCTAACAAAAAATAAATTAAGTACGTAATCACGTAACTAATGAGAGAAAAACAACAAGTTTGTCCCATAAAATAGTATTTTTTTTTCGAATTTTGTCTCATCAATTACCAATTTTTCACATTATGTCCTATAAATTGTCAATTTATGTCCTTTCTGTTAAATAGTTAACAATGCCTTGCGTGTTGGGGGGGGGGGGGGCGGTAATTTATTGATTAATTGCATTTTAATCCCATATTCCTTGAAACTGTCAAAAAAAAACACCCCACACAAAGGAAAAAATATATAGATAAAAAACACCCTCCTCCACCACCCAATAACCTCTTCCATTCACCCACCACAACCCCACCCCCCACCCCCACATAAATCATCAATTTTTATGAAATTGGGATTTTATATGTATATATACATGAAATTAGAATTTTATGCATATGCTTGAAATTAAAGTTTGTTGCGGAGAGGGAGAAAGTGGGTTGAGATGGCTCTCTTTGAAAGGGGTGGTGATGGTGGAGGAGAGAAACGGTGGAGGAGAGGGGTGATTTTTGGTGTGGGGGGGGAATGATGGGGGAGGAGGGTATTTTTTGCGTATTTCTTTTGTATATGTTTTTTAATTTCTTTTTTTTTTTTTTTTTAAGATTTCAAGTAACATAAGGTTAAAATGCAATTAATTAATTCATGAATTTTTTTTTCTCCCCATTTTATTGGTCATGAGCAAGGCACCCTTAATAATTTGACAGAAGGACATAAATTGAAAAAATTGATAATTTTTGGGATATAATATAAAAAAATCATAATTGATAGGACAAAATCCGAAAAGACGTTGCTTTATGAGACAAGTTTAACATTTTTCCATAATTAATGATAATGAATTTGGTAAATCAATGATGTACGTATATATATATTACTTTATGTACAAATGCTCTTCGTATGAATGAGTGTTTTTTTTTTTTGTAAAAGATATTCACACACACACACACATATATATATATATATATATATTTATATCTTATACGTGGTCACCTATTTTATAATAATTATCAATATATACTAACGCCTATTACATATTAAATATTTCAAAGTATTTATTTTTTTATATGATCTAAGTATATCTTATGTATGAGTTATTTATTTGGTAGTCTATTATACGTATAAACAATCCCATATATAAAAAGATCTTTACATAACCTTGAGTGTATATTATCTTTTGATGAATTATATGCATATTACACAGTTTAAGTATTTATCACATATTTATCCATAATTCATAAACATGTATTTATGTAATGCATATCCATAAATTATTGAAGCGACAAGATTTATAATTTCTTATTCATTTCAGACTTTTGGTTTGAGTGAATGCAAATTTAGTTAATATCTCATCAATTCAAGTTCAAATCGTATAACTTCCTCACATGTATATTGTCAGTCAGATCAGTAATTTTTCATTCCTCACAGTCTTGAAATACCCAACATGTACAAAATTTTTGGCCAATCTTAAAACTTCAAATTTTGTAATGAAAATTGTTCTTAAATCCCAAAATTTTGATGTTACTATACTTCAATTGCCTAATCCCATAAATACTAAGGAATCTAAAGACAAAGTGGTTGAACATAAAGACCTAACGTGCAAGTTCTCGTTATAAAAATAAGGGAGTATAACGATATATATTTGATAAATACTGAATTACAGTGAAACAAAATATACATATAAAAGACTACTAGTCAAATTTGACCAAATCCCCGCGAGACTTTTGGCTAAAATTCAATAGTTAATATATAAAAAAGATTACACATTTATGACCCAACGGATGGTTGTACGTTGCTTTCCCAGTAGTCTTTCTTAATTAATTATGGAAAAAAAACTGACATCAGACTCAATAAAAAGACGTAGGCAATTTTAAAAATGGCAAAGATTAAACATATCCCACGAAATGCAGCCCAATTTATTGACATCCCATAATTATAATATTATGATTAGATATAGTGTATCATTGTAAAATCATGCATGCACAAGTAAGTGCTTTTTCTGGGAGCTTAAAAAGAGAGTTCGTCAAAAGCTGCCAAATATACATCAACAATATCCCCCAAAATCAGGGGACATAAAATGCTACCTATTTGAGTTAGTCGTTGGATCTATACATGATAATGTCAAAAAGTAAAATTGTAACATCACCATGTTCAATCTAACGGTGTATACATGCATATACTCTCCAAATAAGTGGCATCTCATCTCCCCCAAATAAGATAAAACTTCTTGCGGTAGACCAAGTTTACCTTTTTTATAGTTTCTTCTAGTTACAGATCTAATCCAAATGTATAAAATTGCCATACATTAGCACATAACTAACCAATCTCCTTGACTGTGTGTACTGTGTGAAAAAAAAAGCAAATTTGAAGAAAGGTAATAATACTCTCTCTTTACCCAATGATCATATCGATTTGCGTAAGAATTTTATTGTTTCTATTCTTTAATCCCCATAAAGTGCCAATACAAGTATATATGTTGTTTTAGGCCTGCACATTTTTTTTGTCAGACAACTTGGTTAAACACGATGAATATATGTTAATTAATAGCTTTTTGTTAGAGCAGGCCGGCATATAATAAAGATTGATTTTCTCGGGTTTCACTTGTTTGATCTTTTGTCTTTGTTTTTATGTTGTTTTTTTTTTTAAATAATAATAATATATTTGGATTTTTTTTTTCTAGTACCCTAAAAAGGAGCTACTTTGGTTTTGTTTGTTGCCTGTTTTGGTGTGTTTTGATAGAAGATTAATGGAGGGACAAGCCAGTGGTGGTGCAGAAGTCAGGAGGCTTCATATCGTCTACTTTCTTAGTCGAAAGGGCCGTGTCGAATCCCCTCATCTCATTCGAGTCCATCACTTCTGTAGAAATGGTGTTAGATTACGAGGTTTGTACGTGTATAATTTGAAGTTTGTCTTCCAAATTTATATAACTACGCACGCATACTTTTCTGGTTTATATAAGTTGAAGTTTGTCATTCAAATCTATATAGATACGCACGTGCACTTTTCTAGTATGTGAAATTGTGTCGTATATACCTACAGACATCAAGAGATGGATGGGAGATTTGCGAGGAAAAGACATGCCGGAATCATTTTCTTGGTCATACAAGAGGTGTGTGGCACAATTTCTAAATTTGATTTCTGCAAAATTTTAGCCTTCATTTTGGTCTAAGTCGTGCAAAAATTAAACGTTCATGATGAACCCTTTTGAATGAACTTTATGTTTTATTTATTTTATTTATTTCTTGTGCAGGAAGTACAAGACAGGGTATGTTTGGCAAGACTTGTTGGATGATGATTTAATTACTCCAATCTCAGACAATGAATATGTCCTCAAAGGATCAGAGATTAAATCCTCAACCACCACCAAAGGTAAACCAATCAAGTTATACTACAAACATCATTTTCACTACTGTATTTTTTGAGGAAAAAACAATGTTCTACAGATTTTTTCTCCAACATTTTGTCTACATGTTGAGATTTTTTCATCTCTACTCCAACGAAAAAAAACAGATTTTTCATACATTGACAACAAAATTGCCAACCAAAAAGCTCAATCATCTCCACAAGAGGGTCAAAACACCATATGCAAAGAAGAAAATCAGAGCCAGACATCAGAGAGCACTTCGATGTATGTCTCGATGAAGTCATCGTCTGAGATAGAGGAAGAATCCCCGACTTTCTGCTCAGATGCATCCACATTGACAGATGATTCCGGGAAACTTGATCGGGCGGACAAGATTTCATCTGAAATCAAACATGATCAAAATCAAGAATCAGAAATGAAGCCATCTTGCAGAGATGCTAAAACCGAGCATTCTAGTTCGTCTTTCTATTCCTCACTTTTGAGTGGTAAGAGGAACAAGAAGAGGCATAGCAACAAAGTCACCATTAGCGATGAGAAGACTCCAATTAGCAGTACAGAAACTGCTGATCCATCTAAGAGGACCTCATCAACATCGGACGACCCTCATTTTGCAAAGAGCAAGAGCTATTCATCCACGGGTGCATCAGCTATATTTAAGAATCTGATCACATGCGGTACGGTGGACACTAACGATATGGCGGTGGTGGCAACGAATAAGCAAAATATGCCTACTAATTTGTGCAACTTGTGTTCAAGTGATGCGAGCAATGTTCATACGGCGGAGATATGCAAAAGGGATAGGCTTGGAGGTTCTGAGAGGGTGTTTGGAACTCCGGTTTGGACACAACAACATTTCAGTGGCAGGTAATTTCTCACCATTTTTTTGCCTTTTCTTTTGGATAGTTACACCTAGATCCCCTGAGTTTTGATGTAAATACGCTAAGATCATCAGAGGTTTGCGTAATTACAAAAACCACCCCTGCCATGAAATTTCGTATTATGGTTAGGGCCCCTTATGAGGTATGCATAATTACAGAAACTTCCTCTTCCATCAACTTTTTTCTTACAGTTAGACCCCATAAAAATTAAAGACGGGTGGTATCTGTAATTATGTTAACTCGAGGAGAAATTAACCCTTTTTATTTTTATACATTTGAATCCTTTCTTGGATTAATTGTGTGTTATTCATGATGAGTGATGGTGTGAAGTATTCTTGGATTTCGACAGGAAGAGCTTTGATGGGGTGAAGGATTCAATTAAGAACAAGAGTGAATCTAGAGACCAAAGGGTATCCTGTGGTGTTCACAAGCCAGTGAGTGGGCCTCTTTGCTCGTAAGTCGTTTTCTCTTTCATCGTTTCTTTGAAATGTATGATAATATGTCATATTAGAAGGTTAAAGAAAACGGAAGAAAAATGATATGTAGAGACTTGGTTCTAATTTGTAATATAACACGAATATGGTTGTTCGACTAACTCTGTTGTGTTCTTACCCGAAGACAATGTGGGAAGCTGTTCAAGCCGGACAAACTGCATTCACATATGAAATCTTGCAAGGGAATGAAAGCTGCCTTGGCCAAAGCTGCTGCTAATGTTGCAATTTCTGTTGCTGCTGCTGAGAAAACATCTACACCATCCACGAATGTGGGCTCGATTCCGGAGCGTTTGCTTGCTCACTAATCATTACAACTTATGTTTAGCATACAAAAATTGTTGGAATTCATTTTTACTTATTAGAATCTTATTAGTTGTTCCCTTTGAGATCCCGCAAACTTTTTTAATGTAAAGAGGTGAATATCAGAGGCAGAATTATTCACAACTTTGGTTTTTCTGAATAGTACAACTTTTATCATGATATAAAAGATAACAAAAAGCAAAGTGCTGACTATTATGGTGAATACCGAACTGTAGCATGCAATGCACATATACTTTTCTCCTATTGTTCGTGATAACTAATTCTAGGGCAGTGGTGCAATATCAAGAAATAGAACTACTTGTTACGATGGACATGATCAAATATATCAATCGGCATAACTTCTTGTTCAACCTCTCTATCATCTCATCGACGCCATCTCCATCTCGACTCGGGTATCTTCCGAGCTCTCGAGTCCAAATCCATCATTTAGACACCATTTGTTCCTTTTGTATTGGAAAGACCCTGTCTCGAACAGGATAGCAACTGATTTTCTTGAGGGACTTTGTTACTCCTTCTGTCCCACAATAAATGTCGTTTTAGGAATAATTTTTTGTCCCATAATATGTCTTTATCATATTTCAAGAGGAAATTTATTAATATTTTTCTAATATATCCTTAAACAATAATTAATATCTTTTGTAAATTTTTGAAAATTTTTCCAACAACTCATTAATTATGGGAATATTTTAGTAAAATTATTCTATAATTAATAGTGTTAGTCCATTTTCTTAATCCTGATACAATAACTTAAAATAACATCTATTATGGAACAAAAGGAGTATTATTTGGTGAAAAGTTCTCCATGTGCAAACATCATGACAATTTTTATAATGTGTGTCATGTTTTATCGCATGGCTGTGAAGGACGCATCGCAATTTACTTTGATGACACAATTAATTGAATTAAACGGTCCACATAAATGAAATTGCAAAAACATGGAGGCGTTTATCAAAACAAAGACCATTTCTTTTTTATACATATGTAAGATTTTTTAAACGCCACGTGTAATATAATCCCTTGCCCACCCTTATCCTTGTGGGGTCAAAGGATTTAAATTATCTCACTCGAACCAATAGATTTTAATTCCTCTATGTTCAATTTATTATACTTTCAGCAAGTGATACAGAATCAATTCACATTCTGTAAAAAGATCTACATTTCCTATCTAATGGATTGGGAATACTGCGAAAAAAGTTCAAGACAGCTCTTCACTTGGAATAGTTCCACAAAGCATGACTAATATACATGTCCTTTCTTAACCAAATTGATCTTGCCCAAAACAACAAATGAATATATAAATAGCAATAGTTGTTAAAGGCACAACCACAACCACAATCGAAATCGGCGCAGTACAGCCAGTTACCAAACAATAAATTGAACCCATGAACAATGAAATCAGCAATTTGACTAACTTGAGAAAGCCACAAGAAAAATAAAAGATGAAGCATATCGGTAAAAGTTCATTACTTCCACAAAATACCTGGCGACAGAATGGCAGTCATTGAAACGAAAATAAAGACAACAAAAGAAGAAAATTATTAGACAAGGGGAGGAACAACAAAACATCAAAAAGAAATTATAAAACATGATACACAAAAGCATCCCCTAAACCAACTTACCCAACTCTAAACCCTAAGATAGGTTAGAATATAACTTAAACATGGGGGGACCTTATCTATCTTGCATGCCTTCTTTGCACGCGCACCACCTTCAAAAAGGCCTTGCATTTTGAAGCTCAAATCTCAGGAAACAACATGTAAGCACCTTCAAACCAACCGATCATGCAGGCAAAACAGTCAGCTCTACAAGAAATAGTCAGGTGTCCTCCGGGTTACATCGGGTTCTCCTCTCCTTGGAGCTGGCTCAAACTGCAATGACATAATCATAACAGTACATCTTGATTAACCACCACAGGCACCAAAACAGAAAGTAAAATTGTTCTACGACACAATTATAACGGATTATTCCCCAGAGGCCAGATCTTTCAAAAAATTACTGATGATGACAAAAGAGTAAGATAACCCCCGCACGCACGAACGCGCACGCACGTATATACATACATATATATATATATATATAGAGAGAGAGAGAGAGGACCTGGATGAAGGTATGCTCTCTGCAATCATCAACTTCCAGGATGGATGCCATGTTTCCACACCGATAACAATAATTTGGTGCGCTAAAAATAGTGACCACCTTTTGTTCCTGTGGTTGAGAGATCAAATCAACAATGAACAATCTATTACTACAGCTACAAGCAAAGAACTATATCTTAAACTTGTAAATTGAAGTAATTACATGGGCCCAGTTATATCCTTCCATAACCAGCTGATGAGCTCTAGCAATTAGCTTCAAATTGTTGGTGTGGTTAAATTGCTCTGATATGTCCTGGAAAATAAGTAGGCATAGAATGCAGGATTAATAAGTTGAAAGGAAGAATGAAATGAAGAACATTCAACAAACAAGTACCTGACCAAAAGTGTATCCAGCCCCACGGGGTGAGATACCCCAACCACAACGATCATCAGGATCAGACCACAACAGATCACACATTGGACCTTCATGTGGAACTTCTTGTACGCGATCAAAGTTTCTTATATTATCAAGGGTTTCGATAGAGGGGGACAATCCACCGTGCAGACAAAATATTTCTGATTCAACCTACACAATGATCACTATCTCAGAATTGATTTGTGTGCATGCTCAGTAAACCTAACACGAATGAAAAAGGTTGAGCCCTAGAAAAGAACAGGCAGCTCAATATATAACTTGTCAGTTTCATTCGCTCAATTCATCCACATTTCTGATTCTTTAAAATAATTGGGGAAATAATTGGGGAGGCCGGCATGAATTACCAAAATTTCTCTCATTCACTGGGGGCTTTATATGATGTCAAACATCAAACAGCAACAAAAACAAAATTATCTTTAATCAACTTTTTCTCTGGATTAATGTAAGATGAGGAGAGAAACCTTCTTATACCAAACAAGTAACCAAGAAGTCAAGAACCCTCGAAAGAACAATAATAAGGAAACAAGTTCTACTTACCAATGCAGTCAGAGGGAAATAGTCAAACAGATCAGTGAATATCTTCCAAACATTAGCATTTCCATACCTATAACCATGTAAGATATTTCAGGCATTAGCATCAATTTAGGTTTGATGAAATGGAATGAAACACTTGGCACACATTAATCCAAAAGAGATACTAAAGTACAAACTCGTATGCAGTTGGCCAGAGGAGCCCTGTGACTTAACAGATAAGTTACTAGCATAGCAAATCCACATGAGCATATAGATAATGCTACAACTTTTAAACAACTGGACCCACAATAGGATGCCTTCACCAATTTTTCACATAGACAAATTACATCTCCAACTACTTAAAATTACTTGCTTGGTAATGTGCAACCTTTCAACTCAACATCATCCAAATGCAGATAAAGAAAACAAAGTGCGCATCAGAAATCTTTATAACATTATCGGGATTACCATAAATCAGCTTTTCAAAAATCATAGAATATTATATGCCATTATTTAATCAGGGAAACTCCATTTACAAGAAGAATATTTGGTTAGGCTTATTTAATAAGCCCAAGTATCGATGGATTTTCTGGATAAGATAATACAAGTAAACGCTGCAAAATTATAAACCAATTTAGAAACAAATCACATGGGAATACAGAAAACTCACTTCCGCAGACATTCGTCATAAAAACCATATACTTGAGTTATCTGCAAAGAAAAAAACAAATGATTGATCAGTTCAAACACCAGCTCAGAACTTAGCTAAAGAACAAAAGTTGTCCTTACTAGTGCAATAACGATTTTCAGTTTCTCATATCACAGCGTTCCAAGATGCAATGTCAGAGAACAACAGAAGCAACAACATAAAAAAGAAAATGATGGCCGAAAAGAATATCTGGTAAACACTATTCTTCCATACACAATGCCATTGGAAAATAAATGACTATGCATAACTTAACCATCAATGGAGCTGGATTCAGTAACATGAATCATGCAGAAATCTTGGGCTGTTGGCAGTATCAAATATTATGTCAAGAACCATATAGGGTACTTTAATTAAGTTTAACCACCATGCCAGACCCAAAATCATGTATCATGCTAATAATCTCAGCTACAATCACTTTGTACACATGAATCTTAACCCATCAGAATTAACTGGTCAAATGACCACACACACACACACACACACGAGAAATAAAACAAACCAAAATGTTAAGATCACATCAAGCACGAAATTCAACACATTACTTCTCTAGCACAAATGAGGTTGGCAAGTCATTATTATGATTAAACCATCACTACAATATCAAAAAATAAGTCAAAAAAGAGAAAACAAACCAGTTTGCATACTCTGTAAAGATTTTAGAAGGGAAATGGAAAGTAATGTATTAGTACCTGTCTACTTTCATGATTCCCTCTAAGAATTGTGATACGTTGAGGATAGCGTACTTTTAGAGCCACTAAAAGCTGCAAAAAAAATAAGCCTATAAGCATCCCCAGTAACTGCTGTTTCAGCCACCTATACCGCTCAATTCCAAAGAACATCCCCCAACCCAAAGAAAGTACCAGCAAAGATAAACAGGGGGTGAAGATTACGAATAGAAAGATAAACAGTTGCACCACTACTATGACCTAAAATAATAATGCCAAAGAAAATGCCATTTAGCTGGTACTTACTGTAACAGTTTCAACCGAATAATACCCACGATCAACATAATCTCCCATAAATAGATAGTTTGTGTCTGGACACTGTCAATAAGAAAATGAAACTATATTAGGGAATACATCAATCATAAACATTCTTAAAAAACAAAATTCAGTTAACATATAAGAGAATGAGAAAGTAGTGGTAAAATCCAAGCCACAGTACCCAAAGTAAAGAGAACCTATTCTACCTTTTACAGAAAATGGAGGCAAAACTGACCTGCCTGGATCAGATACAAGGATAATATTGACAACTACAAGTTTCGAAGTAAGTTTCTGAACTCAGCCCCCACCCCCACCCCCAACCAAAATATACACACATCCACCCACCGCAAAGAAAAAGGAAAAAAAAAAAAGTTCTCCACAGGGGGGAGAGATAAGAAACTGTAGCACCAAATCCGTAGATCCCCATCGTGGACCAATACTGCAGCACATTCCAGCACAAGGCATGACTGACACAGAAAAACAGTGTAGCTGATGGTAAAAGCTTTTAGATTCAGAAAAGGATGACTTGGAAACAAAAAATACAATGCGATCACTCCACAACTTTTACAGACACATTTGATTTGGTTTAGGCGCATATCAAGAAAGTGATCCATCAACACAAATTTTCCAAGTAATTCTTTCAGCATGAAATACTATGATAGTATTTCTTATCTATAAAAGCGGGGGGAGTTAATTTTGCTGAAAATTAATAAATATCATGAGAGGCAGCTGAAAGAATAGAGCTATATAGACTGTCAAAAGTTTTGTTGTGGGGGTGGGGGGGGGGGGGGTGTTGCGCGCAAAAACAAAGAATAAGCACATTAAGTTACATGTAGCACACTAAAGCAATTGGCCAATTGATTATTTGGTTTCTGACAGCAAATATAACAGAAGTAAATCAAAAGAACTTCATGAATGTGAAGCATATATGCCAAGGAATCGTTCTAGGCAGTTAAACTTCCTTGTAATATATAACTAGAACAGTTAACCAAAGCTACTAAACCATCATGATAGAGGAAATATGCAGCACAAGAAAAGTTTCTTCATTTTCAAGAAGGCACGGCACACATCTATTTACCAGATGAGATCCCAACATTGAAATACATGTATGTGAAAAGCATCCATGATATATTTCAAGAAGGAACCATTGCAGGCAGCTAAATTCCTTCGAAGTAAATAACTAAAATAATTAGCCAAACCATCACAAAGAGGAAATATGCAGGACAAGGAAGCAGGTTTCTTTATTTTTAAGAAGACATGGGACATATATTTAACACTGAGAGCCCATTAGTAACAGAAGTAATTTTTGTTCTGTTTTAGCCTGTAATTATTTGACAAGACAAATTCCATCATCTTCAAGTCCATCCCTTTGTGAAAGATACATTTCTCCTACATAACAACAAAAAGAAGCAGAACATATGAATGTCATAGGTTACTATAATACCTTGCCTCCAATGCGGAAAAGTTCAGCAAGATCATGAAATTGGCCATGAATATCACCACATATTGTCACAGGGCTTTTTACAGGCTGCATACAGCAAGGAAAAGAAAAGGTTAATGTAGCATAGCCAAAAAAGAAAATCTAATTTGTACAGCCTCAAATGAAAATGCCCAATGGTTCATAAATAAATACTCAAAATTAGGCATGAAGGGATGAATGAACCACAAGCATAATCAACATTACCACTTACTCTGAGATTTTTAACACAGAAGTATATTAAGAGTACGCAGTATAAGAAAAATTCCTAGGGAAGGTCCTTGAGATATTGGTTAACAATGCTTTTATGTAACTAAGACTGTAGATACAAGATCTTAGACACACTATTTAATTTAACTGGTAAACTCCATTCCCAAAGAGAACTGACAAACGTGACCTAATTTAAGGTTAGGAAGGCCAAAAAAGAACAGGAACAATCACTTCAGAGTCAGATGTCATTATAAGCAACCCTTCTTTTTCCCCATAGCAATTCAGCTCAAGAGAATGAAAGTCATCTTTTTTATCAGGAAGAAGTCATATGGACAAACAAGACCTAAATACTTATTTAAATTTTTAAAATTCCAATTTTCTTTTTCAAAATCCATCTTCCTCTGAGGTTTTGTTCACTTATTAGTCACATAGAATATACAAACATTAATTCACATACCCCATATATTTCCTCCCCATTAATTCATACCAAGTAGCCACTAAGACAGGTAACAAACAACTCATGAGCTAATTAATTCATCAGAACCAAGCCCTACCAATAAAGTATCATCGTTTAGAATTAGGAAACTCAAATTGGACATATTCTGACAAAATTTGATTGTGTCGAATGAGGCTCTCATCTATGGCATAGTATAATATACCAAATGTTCAAAGATTTTAGATATTATATTTCCAAATAATTAGCACAAGTTAACAAGCAATCAAATTGTTATATTCAGGAAAACATACAAAATTCATACCTGGACATTACTTTCATCCATTAGGATCTCTTTAGCCTTTTCACATAAGGCTCTCACCTAAATTTACAAAATGATCAACAATCAATTTACAATACCATTTCACCTCCAGAGTTAATTTATGTAAAGAAGATACTAAAATTAAAATAAAACACACAACACACATCAGGAGAGATCATATTACAGGGTGGATCCACCAGCTACAATTCATGGTAGTTCCATATTAATGGAGTTGACAAAGCTTCCAAGATTAACCATACAGGTACATCTATTCCTCAATAAAGGAACCATAATGTTAGACCTGAAAACCAGTGAAATTAGTTCTTGACTCGTGTCAAAAAGGATTAGTCAATAGTTTTTCAGGCAAGTTATCCTGTTTCAACGAAGAATGTTTATCCTCAATCAAGGATAGCAACATCAACACCAAGTTGATTATCTCAATGAAAGACAAAAAGGAAAGTAGCATGACTCATCAGCTTCAAATAGCTCCACTGAAGTAACTTATATAAAGAAGATCAACATGAAGTTTGGTTGAGCGAACCTCATGTATTGGGTTATGGCTAGCGAATGGAATCCTAAACAACGTCAAGGCCACAAAATAAAAAAGGATAATCTATAAAAATCATCTCTTCCGTCATTCATTTACCACTTTCACAAATATTGATCATGATATATCAGATACCTCATTTTTCAATGAAACATGTTCACATATATTGTTTTGCCAACTTCAGCCATATAATTATCACATAAACATAAAAACTCCTGGGACGAACAACCCAATATGTTTCCCTGTTTTACGTGATTGGTGGTGGAGACTGCCAAATGAGCTCAAACAAGGAGGAAAAAAACAAAAGGTGTGATTTTGGTCACTATAAGTCACCTTCGTAAATAAAATAGCTCCATGTACAAATTATCGCTTTTATAGTCTAGACACAGAATGTGGTGGTCTTTGTAAGAACAAGCCAGCTGTGTCTTGTGCTCATCTAACAATTCTATTGAAAAACTGCCTAGTGCTAGAAGTGCCAGCTTTGAGACAAGAGACGAAATGCTCACTATTTTTCACTCCTGCAAATAAACCTCTATTATGCGATGAACAACTTGAGTTTAAGATTCAACTTGGCAGATTGAATGTCAAATAGGTAAAAGCATAGTTGTTAAAGGCGAGAGGCAGGTGAGAGGTGTGTTTTTAAGGCGAGAGGCAGGCAACCAAAACGCAAACAAGGCAACATAATTAAAAAAGCATATAAAAAATATATATAATGCTTATAAATAATAAACATATATATCTTGAAAATGTTATTTCCTAGTATAGGGGAGTTCTTTCAATTCTCTAAAATGTACATATTTCCAATAAGGAATTTCTAGTAGAACTTGAGGTGTTTGTCATAGTAGAACATGAATAATATAACAGATAGTGTAGAAATACAAAAACAAGGAGGCGAAGAGAAAAGAAAGGAGAAGAAAAAAGAGGAATAGTAAAGACATTACTGCTACGGGCTAGGTGCAGAGGTCACTAGGTTGGAAGCTTTTTTTGGACTCTGCTGCATGTGAAAACCCTAATATTCTATCCTAGGGTTCTTTTTATTTAAGGCAGTTCTTTATTAATATTTTTTTCCTCCTAAAAACATGTTGCACAAGCTTCTCTCACTTTTTTCTCGACTTGCTTCTCCTCCAGGCAACCAAAGGCGAGCCAAGGTCACCTCTCCGCCTTGGGCGCCTCAAGCGACTGAGGCGCTCACCTTTGATAACTATGGGTAAAAGTTTTGTTCATTTGATGTAGCCAATATCAGAAGATTCATATGGATGCTGAGAATTATTTTATGCACTAGCAAAAGCACGATACTTATAGCTGGTTCTTCTCCGTGGGTGACATCTACTGATCAATAACTTGCATTTTCAGGTGGGTCAGCACAACCATTTAGACCTTCAACTGCTACGCGTAATTCTCCAACAATATTACTGCTACAAAATACTTCAAGATGGAACACGCACACATACACAAATACAAATATATACCCGCATATAAAATACATCTCAAAACATGGTGTTCTCTCTCCCTTCCTCTTTCTTCACTTGTTGGATTTTCAGGTGAGGCTGTCAATTGTATCGTCACCAAAGAATCATAAGTACCAAATCCCAAGAGTTAACTTCAGATATGTGAAAAATCTCACTCCCCATTCCCCCTAAATGGCACAATCATTTCTTGGAAAAGGAAAATGTAAAATAAAAATTCTATTTCCGTCCCCAATTATAACAAAACTGCATTACTTCTCCTCCTCAATTTCTAAGATCGCAAAATTTTTGAGTTTTTTCCCCAAGAAATAGTAGTTAACTGATATGCGTAAAATGCATCAAACATTGTCCAAAAAGCCCCGTAATCATCCAAGAAACCCTAAAGTAAGTTATATAAAACAAGAAAATTCGTTCCCGTAAGATTTAACAAATAAAGATAACAAGAATCCGACATTTCTCCAAAACTATCAAATTCACCACATTGTACCAGATCTGTGAAAACCCAACCTATAAAATATTATATAAAAAATCAGAAAATTTTGTATAAAGAAAAAAAGAATGAAGAAAACCTCGGGCTCAGACAAAGGCTTGCACTGCATGAGCTGGGCAACCTGCTCATCCAGATTCCCATGGGTGCTCGTAGTCGACAGATCCGCGCTCATCTTGCTTTATTCTCCGTCTTGTATCAGATCCACCGTTTCTGGGTACGGTGCCGCTTCCCTCTATTCAAAAAAGTGGTGCTCGAGAAATATATCTTAACCCTAGGCCAAGATTCAGGGGGTTCTGATTGTAATGATAATCGATTTGTAGAACTCTACGTATGTGTAGAGAGAGAATATACAGAGAGAGACAGTGGTGGAGGAGGGAGATAACTCGCGATTAGTGCGAGCGGAGGGAGATGGTGGAACAGAGAGAGAGAGAGAGAGATCTGCTTTTTAGTAAATAATTTCTTCCATTTTCAAATTGAAGTTTAGTTCTATTTATTTTTCATCCATTATAGAAACTAATATATATATATATATATATTATAATATAGAAACCAATATATCGCTGAAGCCTGAAAATGCATTTTAAATTGATTAAAAAGTTGTACGATATTCAAATTAAGTTTATTTTTAACTATTATTTGTCAAACAAGTTTTTAAGTTGACCTTGATAGGTTCAAAAAAATATTTTTTTCACAGAAGAAAAAAAAAAAGTAGTGGTCATACATTACTTTAAATTATAAAGTCATTAGTGCCTCTCATTAATTTATTCTATTAAAACAACAGTTCACATATGTAATTTTATACTTCATTTAATAATTTACAAAGAGATTTTAGTCAATTTGGTCCCATACGATATATTCGCTAATCGATTTTATCTCAATTTTTTTTTAGCCAAAATAGTCCTACTGAATAGTACTTCTTCTCCAAATGGTCCATCCGTTAAAAATTAACGAGAAATGCACATGCAACTCACGTGCACGTTAATTTTTAAATGAAAGGAGTTACACGTGGGACTACTTTAATCAATTTTGAAAATTTGAGACCAAATCGACAAGCGCTTTTGTACTGTGAGACTAATTTGATTAAAATGTATATTTAATTTTAATCATAACTTGATGTATAATTGATTCATCATCCAAGTCCAAGAATTAATTAAATCACGTTATAAGCTTGGAACATTCTTAATTTTTTATTTAAACTTAGGAATTTTCATGTGAGATGGGATTGTCAGTAAACTCATTCTCTAACGATCTCCCACTTATACATACGAGTATCGCTACACTTGATGTCTATTAAACAATACATCTCCCATTTGAAATAGTCATAAATATAAGTCTTTTAATGAGTCAAATCGATACCACATTCTCAGTTAGACTCAATAATTTAGAGTAATTTTGATCGTGTTTTACAGACTTGTTTCAAGACTTTGAGTAATTTTTAATGTGATCATGGAGATTATCCACAAACATTAAATATAAATAATATAACTAATACTATGCAATGGAGATCGCCCAAAAATATTCAATGTTTGTGGTTGAATCTCCATGATTACATTAAAGTCGCGAGACTTGACTTCGCATAAAGATAAAAGTCTTGAAACAAGTTTGTAAAACATGATCAAAATTATTCAAAATTATTGAGTCTAACTAACAGTAGGGTATTGACTTGACTCATTAAAAGACTTGCATTATGACTATTTCAAGTGGGAGATATATTGTTTCATGTACATCGAGTGTAGTGACACTCATATGCATAAATAGATGATTGTTAGAGAATGAGTTTATTGAGAATCCCATCCCACATAAAAATTTCTAAGTGGGAATAAAAGAATTATGAATGTTCCAACCTTATAACTTGATTTAATTGGTCCTTGAACTTGGATGAGGAATTAATTATGCATCAAGTCATGATTAAAATTAAATATATATTTTAGCCAAATTAGTCCCACAGTACAGAAGCGTTTGCCGATTTAGTCCCACATTTTCAAAATTGATTAAAGTAGTTCCATATGTAAATCCCTTCATTTAAAAATCAGCGGCGTTTCCCGTTAATTTTTAACGGAATGACCATTTTGGAGAGAAGGTACAATCCGGTGGGACTATTTGGCTAAAAATAAAATTTGGGATAAAATCAATTAGTGAATATAATGTGTGGGACCAAATTGGCAATTATGTCATTTACAATCTAAAAAGATTATCTTATACGATAGTCAAATTAAGTGCAGCCACCCACTTAACAACAAATGAGAGAATGAGGCCAGCAAAGTGAAGCCATGACGAATGAAGTATAAACATTTGATATGGTAAATTATAATATCTATACACTTGCAAATATAATTAGAACTATTGTTTCGGCACATTTTCGTGTGTATGCAAAATAAAAATAAAACCCAATTAATCACGTATTTAATTTAAAGATTATAAATTAAAAGATGATTAAATTTTTTATTCGAATATGTAGTTTTATTATTTTTTAATGTATTTATTGGATCTATAAGAATAAAAGAAACAAATGATCTAAAATTAGATTAAAATTATATGATTGAAAATAATAAATATAAATAAAAAAGTTATTATAAGAATATGACAGAGGAGATAGAGAAATATCATCAAGTATTTTAAAAGTGATTATTAGATGGATTAGTGCTTTATAAACTGTATAAATATACAAAATATAAGTAAAATAAAATATGAGATTGTGTATCTCCTCATTAAAACTAATGGACAAAAAGACTAAGGCCTCGGTTGCTTCGCGAAATTAGCCAAGAAAAGGCCTTCATATATCAGTTAAAACTCCGCTAATTGATCGTTTGGTTGTCAAGATTATAATTGCGGGCCTTTACCTAATTTCACGCGGCCCGCAATGTATGGGTCTAATTTCGAGATTATAATATCAGGGGAGGGGGTTGAGATTGAGTATTGGCTTCTCAAAATTAACTATTCCAACACTTTGAATTGATCATTTTGTCCTTTGTTTGCCCTTACTTTTACAAATTTGTTATTATTAATTATTTTATATTTTACAATATATAATTTTATTAAATAATTATTATTACTTATTTTTATATTTTAAAATATGTAATTTTATTAACTAATAAAAAAATTATTATTATTTTATCTTTTACAATATGTAATTTTATTGAATAATAATAATAATTTTTATTAAATAATAAAAAATTATTATTATTCAATCAAATTAAAATATTGTAAAGTATAAAAATTAAAATTAAAATATCAAATTTTCATTTCCTTCTTCTTAAAAATAATTTAAATTATTATTATTGTTGTTATAATTCTTATTGTTATTGTTGTTGTTGTTATTATTATTGTTATTATTATTATTGTTGTTGTTGTTGTTATTATTATTATTGTTGTTGTTGTTGTTGTTGTTGTTATTATTATTATTATTATTCTGTTGTTGTTACTATTATTATTATTCTTATTATTATTCTTATTCTTATTATTATTATTATTTTTTTTTATTGTTATTATTATTATTGTTGTTGTTGTTATTGTTATCGTTATTCTTATTATTGTTATTGTTATTGTTATTATTCTTATTCTTATTATTGTTATTATTATTGTTGTTGTTATTATTATTGTTGTTATTGTTATTATTGTTATTGTTATTATTGTCATTATTATTATTATTATTATTATTATTATTATTATTATTATTATTGTTGTTGTTCTTGTTATTGTTATTGTTGTTGTTATTATTATTATTATTGTTATTATTGTTATTATTATTAAATTTATTATTGTTATTGTGATCGTTGTTATTATTATTATTATTATTGCAAGATGGCTAAGGCATAATTTGAAAAATAAGCCTTGAAAAATTTAACAATCGAGGGGTAATAACGTAAATTGTATTCTACTATTGGTTCAATCTTATTAATCTTAGATATCAAACCACCTTCTGCATAATACGTACGATCATCCTATTCAGTTAATCATGACTACCAAATAATCAATCTAGTTGACTTGAATCTCAGCTAATCTTTAGCTAATAACTAATCTCGCGAAGCAAACGAGGCCTAACTAGATTCTATAACTTTTATTTCTCCTCATTAAAAATGATGGGAAAAAGACTTCCTAGATTCTATAACTTATTTTGTATCTTTCAACTCGGAATGACATTGTGAAACAAGAATACTATCAGTGGGTTCTAGTTTTTCATAGAATAGACTAGCCATTGTAGATCATGAGAGAGAGAGAGGGGGAGAAAGAATCCATTATTTTATTTTTATTTTTATTTTTATTTATTTATTTTATTTTTTTTGGTCTTACGATAA
This sequence comes from Petrea volubilis, assembly GCA_026212405.1. Taxonomy (NCBI): domain Eukaryota; kingdom Viridiplantae; phylum Streptophyta; class Magnoliopsida; order Lamiales; family Verbenaceae; genus Petrea; species Petrea volubilis. The sequence continues at coordinate 19,842,775 of CM047875.1, forward strand.
TCCATTATAAGATCGGTATATCCACAATGCATGCATAAAAATTTAAAAATAACTTGTGTCAAATAGCTACAACTTAAGAAACATTACTTACGTAATACTTTAAAGTACAAAATAAAGGGGAAATATTATGTTTGGTATCATAAAAATGGATCAGTCCAATTTTAGTACTATGTTTTCAATGTTGATATCATAATTTTTAATTAAACTCAATGTTAACAGCAACCCTAATTTTTGTTAAGAATCTAATAGAAAAATGCACGTGGGGCGCACGTGGTCATTAACTTTTGGTCTTTTGAATGAAAATTACACGCCTAATACACGTGAAATTAAAATAGAGAGAAAATACCTAATATATTGGATTCGAACCATCCTTTTGAATTGTATTTAGTTCTTTTGTTTTTGGATAATTGAATTGAATTTAGTTAATAGAAACACATATAGGGCAAATTTGTGGACACGAATAAACAAACTCAGATATATGACTAAATACGAAAACTAATCATGATAGTTACAATTTACATAAAACTGAGAATCGATCACACCAAAATCTAACTTCCAATACAATAAAAACACTACAAATTTCTATGAGTCAAGAATTGTAACTACATTCTTGATATATTACATCCCAAATTCACACTCAATACAACTAAAAACCACGATCATCTTATCATCAGCTTTGACTTTCTTGAGTTTAAACACATCCATTTATAAATAACTCCAAAAGTCGATTCAGACTTCTTTTGAGAGAACAACACCTTTCCAGCTCCAACATCTCAAGAAGTGGAAACTTACGAACATTAACTCGAACAAATTCATATATATGTCACATTCACATCGTGCAATCTCAATTCTTTAAGGTTGCAATAACACTTCGAAGAAGCCAAAGACTACATCGGACATTGTCGAAAACCCCAGCATAATTGAGAACCTCAAATTTAGTGTTGCAACGATACAATCTGATCCCATCTTTGTCCATATTCAAATCAACTCTCTCTCTAGTTTAATATTTGAAAACTTAACAACCTCGAAGCCTTTGCACAACTCAATGTCGTTGATTTCTTCAAGAACTGGACAACTAGAAAGAACATTGGGAAAGTTTGTTGATGCAAACATATAAAACTAGAGTTTTTTTCAAGGAAAATCTATATTCTTCAAAATACTACTGCTGAGTTTTCAAACTTATCTAGTGTTTTCAATGACTTGGCTTGAAATAGAGATTGAGGCAAAATGCAACATCACTCAGCTTTATTTCTCCTGGTAAAACTGCACCGCATGAGAACAAGTTCTTGGATGTTGTTGTCTATAGCGTAGTTCAAACAATGGTGGAAAATATCTTTGCAATCCTTAAATTTAGGACCACCTAAAGTTTTTGGATGCATGTGAGCACCCCTCTATGATTGTTTACGGTGTTGTTGATGGGGGAAAATATCATTTCTTGTATTAGTATCATGTTTTCAATGTTGGTGCCATGCTTTTAATTAAACTCAATGTCAACCCTATTCCCAATTTCATTATGAATCTAACAGAATAACGCACGTAGAGTGCATGTAGCCATTAACTCTGTTGTTTAGAGGGAAAATTGCACGCTTGGTGCACGTGAAACCAAAAATGAAGGGAAAATACATAATATTGTAATACAAACTTTCATGTCTATTGAATTAGCAGACAAGAAAAATAGTACAACTTAAATTTCAAAAAAAATTAAATAAAAGCAAGCAGGTACAATCTTTATTTGATCCTCTAATTTTTCCTTCAAAGTTGATTTGAATCTTCATTCATGTGATTTGTAGGTTTCGTAGCTTAATTACAAATCAAACGCCGACAATTTTGATGAATGTCGTGACACCGTGTACTTGACTTGTTGTTAATTGGGGAAGAACGTCGATTTGCTGGCTTAGCACCTTTATTGCAGATCGAGCGCGTGAAAAACGTCGGGAACTTCACCTTGATCACTTCGAATTTTCTTGAAAGAACTTCGAGACTTCCTTGAATAAAGATTCATTCTTGTATCTCTTTTGTTGTTGTATGTCTTTGGCTTGCAGAGAGAACCCTTATTTATAGGTATAGGAGAGAGTCTCTTGCCATATTCACCTAACGATGTGGCATGATTTGCTTGGTCTTTCAATATTTAGTAACAAGTTACTGCCTTGGTCACAATATGTGATTTAAATTACCAAATTATCTATATCCGGATTCTTTATTTGCAATATATGACTTTTATCGCCAAATTTTTTGAACATGAAAATATTCGATTTAAACCACCAATTAAATATTTTATTTATTTGAAAGATTCAAAAATATATATAAAAAACATAATTGGTTATTTTTTAAAGAAATGTTATATATTTCAATATATATTTGGCATAAAAATTCAATGTCTATAGATATATTGAGGTCCAAACATCCTTTTCAACTGCATTTAGTTGATAGAAACACATTTAGAGCAAAACTGTGAAGACAATTCATTGAAGCATTCAAATTCCCCATGGTGACAATATTTCCCCATGTTTGTCAATGAATTTGGGATGTTCACAATGAGTAATTAAAAGTATGGCACCAACATAGAAAACAACATGCCTAAATTTAACTATTATACTTATGGTACCAAAAATGACGTTTTCCTCAAAATACCTATCTAAAAAAATTTGATAGGATTCTCTAATTGAACTTTATATTTATACTATTATATATTTGAAGAAAGTATTTGATCCAAAAATTTTCAATTTTGACCAAATTCTAATTTTTTGGAATTTTGAATTTTTTAATTAAGAAGAAAATTGTTATTGGTTATCTAATGGAGTCTTTTAGTTTTCTAAAACATTTAAAATTTGAATCTCATTAGGTCTTTTAATGTATATTAATTATTAATTCATCTATAACACCCCCCCCCCCAAAGTGTTGTTGCTTTATGTAAATTTATTTTTAAGTGAGATTGAATTGTCATTTTTTCCTAAGTTTTACTATTTTTTTTCTTTTTGTTTATTCCTCACTTAACACCCATTTTTTTTTCTTCTTTGCGATTGTATAGGTATGTAATTCTATATTTTATTGATCTTGAATTGTCATCTTTTTCTACCGTTTTACTATTTTTTCTTATTGTTTATTCAACTATAAGACTTATTTTGGGCGTTTGAATGGGTTTAAAAAAAAGTGCTTATCTAATGGTGTTTTTTATAGTAATGAAAACAGTTTTACGTTTAAATACAGTAATTGAAAGTGCTTTTATTTGAAGCTTCTCTATGGTAGCTTCTCAAAAAAGCCAGTTTTGGCTTTTTTTTTCTGATTTCTATTTTTTTCTAAAAGCCTATCCAAACACATTTTTTTCGCTGTGGAATGTTTTTTTTCAAAAAAAAAAAAGTGTTTATTCTCTAAAAAATAAACCCATCCAAACGGACTCTTTATTTTTTTTATCCTATTACTATTTGTTTCTCATAGTTTTACTTTTTGTTAATTTCATTATCATTCTCCATCTTGCAAGTACTTTAGCACCCTTTTGTGTTCACATTGTGATAGATTTGTGCTTTTGATTTTCACTTAATTTTCTTTATTTTTGACTGTATAAATAATTTTTTTGAAGTTTATTGTATTTGATTTTTTACCTTTTAAGAATTTATACAAGTTTGTTGGTTTGTATTCTTCTTCTTTTTTCCATTTTTCTTTGTTTTTCTTTTTTTTTTGTATACAAAACTATTTGATAAAAGTTGATATATCTAATATTTTTCACCTATTTTCCTTTTTTTTGTATTCTTCTTCTTCTTCTTTTAATATTTTTTTGTATAAAAATCTATTTGGTAAAAGTTAATATATTTAATATTTTCACCTATTTTTTTATTTTACTATTGTTGTTATTTTACACACTATGAAACTTTATTTCCCTAAAAAGTTGGAGTTTTTTTCTTTTTCTTTTAATATTTTATTTCACTAATTCTTGAATCTTTTTGGCCCAATTCTTATTTCCTCTAATTTATGTTTAGTTATCTTCATCTCAGTTACACTTTTTTTCCATCAAAATTTCTCTTTATTTTTTATTTTTTTCTTTTGGCCCCAATGTACTTGGAAATTACCCAATTTATAGCCTTAATGTTTACTTTTTATTGGCACATAAACGTAATTTGTTTTTTTGGGCATTTGATGTTAAATTTTTTTATGGTTATGATATTATAAATGTATATATGTGTGTATTTCTATGAGTCATATAATTATTATTTTCCTATTTTGTGACAAAGTTTGAGATATAATATTAGCACAAATGATACTTATTATTTTATTTTTTATTATTTATTCATCACTTATCATCCAATTTGTTGGTTTGTTTCCTTTTCTTTTTTCCTTTTTTCTTCTTCTTTTTTTTTTTTGGTATGAAAATCTACTTGGTAAAAGTTGATATATCTAATATTTTCACCTATATTGGTTTTTATTTTTGGTTTGTACTCTTCTTCTTTTTTTTTTTTTTCTTTTTTTCTTATAAAAATCTATTTGGTAAAAGTTGATATATCTAATATTTTCACATATATATATTTTTTAATTTACTAATGTTGTTATTTTACACATTGTGGCACTTTTTTTCCTCGGAAGTTGGAGTTTTTCCTTTCTATTTTAATACTTTATTCCACTAATTCTTGATTCTTTTTTACCCAATTCTTATTTCCTCTAATTTATGATTAGTTATCTTCGTCTTAGTTACACTTTTTCCATCAAAATTTCTCTATACTTTTTATTTTTTCTTTTGCCTCCAAAGTGCTTGGAAATCACCAATTTTCTACCCTTAATGTTTACTTTTTATTGGCGCATAAACGTAATTTTATTTTATGACATTTGATATTAGATTTTTTTTGGTTATGATATTATGTATGTATGTATGTATTTCTACGAGTCATATAATTATTAATTTCCTATTGTGACAAAGTTTGAGATATAATATTAGCACAAATGGTACTTATTATTTTGAGATATAATTACATGGTTACAATGGTGTTTATTTAATATTTGTCATTTTTGTTTCACGAGTCATATAATTATTATTTTCCCTATTTTGTATCAAATTTTGAGATAAAAGTAAAAGTTCTATTGATATATGACCCCCAAATGAGGGGAACTAGAAAAAGAAATTAATTAATGAGATTTCATAATTTTAGGAAAGTAATGAAAGTAAAAGATTTATTTGATTCAAGTCTTAAGAAAGAAGGGAAGTAACAATGATACACTACAGGGAATTAAATAGTTTACTTGTGATGTACAATTTAGGAAATATTATGGATCTATAGAATTGACTTTTCTTGTGAAAATTAGTCATTTTGCACAAGCTTATATTCTTATTTACGATATAATGCATATATTTTAGAAAATGTAATGTCCATATTCATGGAAATATAATGGCCTTACCTAGAAAGTAACTATAGAAATCAACAAAATTTTCGGTACAAATTCCACTCAATGCGTGTGCAATAATAATAATAATAATAATAATAATTATTATTATTATTATTATAATGTATACATTCAAATAGTTAAATGTTAATAGCATACAATTAAATTTTTATTAATTTTTTTATAGAATATTTATCTTTTTAACTATGCTATTATTCGTCCTACCTTTTTAAAATTATCTACAATGTATTTATCAAAGTTTTCATAAGTCAATAAATTTAAAATAAAATTATTTTTTGATAAAAAAAAAAAAGAAATATAAAGTAAAAAAAATCCAAAAGAGAAATATAAGAGACGAGAGACGAGAGAAAATAAATCACCTTGTTAGAAGAGAGAGAGAGAGAGAGAGAGAGAGAGAATGGAGAGAATTAAAACAGGTAAAGTCTTAAAAAACGATTAAAGATATTTTTAGAAGTTTACAATTACACAAATCAAAGAAAAGTCAAAGAGTCTCACACTTAATTATGTAGTATAAATAGAATAGATGCTCCACTTTGGCAAGTAATTGCAAATGTTAATAGGATTTTAGTTGCATATACTAATTTAGTTGCAACAATCCTATTTTTCATGCATAGAAATACTTTCATATCCAAATTTATTTACTTATTCTCGATTCTCACATTGTTGAATGTTAAGTCAGTATTTGTTTTGAACATTAATTTCATCATATAATAGGGTTACATTTAAAAATTCAAAAGTGGCTATAATATTTGTAGATTCTTGGCTACATGAATTCATTATTATTATTATTATTATTATTATTGAAAATTGTTACTCATTTGTTTTCTTAGATAAAACTCTCGCTTATCTATACTATTATAAAAAGAAAGCCACTTTTGTGTCTAAAATGACAAATTTTTTTTGTAATTTTACAAAAATTGCCCTACAACTGTATCTGAAATAAATAAAGCTATGTAAAATTGTGGATAATGTTGGAAATTCCCATGAAACCAATTCAATTCGGATACCAAATTTTGATTTGTCAATTTTACCCCTTTAATTAATAAACACATGTAATAAAGAAGCAAATAGAGAGGACAATATTATAATATCACAATCCAATTTGAAAACCCATTTTCTCAACCCACAAACTACTTTTCTCAATTATTTTCAATTTTGGAAGTTGAAACCCATTTTTAATAAAAAGTTCCTTTAAATCAATAATTAATGTTTTTAGTTCTCTCTCTCTCTCACCCACACACAAATTAATTTCTCTAATTACAATTTTCCAACATTTTTTTTCTTTTTTTTTTTGTGTTTATTTCTTTATCATGTAATTTTATTTAAGATAATTATTTTATTTTTGGCTTATTATTAGATAATAAATTATGTCAAATAGTTCTTTAAAAAAGCATTCTTATAAAAGAAATGTAATAATATATTAATATTTTGATATTAAAATAATTTAATCATTAAATTAAGGTATATATTTTTTATATCTTGCACACGCATAGAGTGCGCGGTACTGCTAGTTTTTTAAAAATATTATCACACACTGTACTTTAGCAACGCTACAACAATATATATATATATATACACACGCGTATTCTTTTAATATTGAAAAACTATTACCTATTACATGTAGAATATTTTTTACTGCACTCTAATTGAATAAAGAGAAATTACCAATTTTATTTGTTGCTGCTTTACAGTCTATTCACCATGATAAGTTGGGTATTTGAGTGCTTAATTTGAACTATTAAATTTGACATTTAACAATTTTCATATAAAAGATTGTGTGAAAAGCACATGACATGAATAATATATAATATTTAAAAATGATCTAATAGAAAAGTTCGTCATTCAAAATAATAAATAAAGAGATTAATACTATCAAAATTAATATTATTTTATTATTTGAAAAAATATATTTTCATCTATTCATGTTACGATTAAACTATTTTACCTTTATATATATAATCTACTACAAATTAGATTCAAAAAGATATGATTATTATCAATCATATGATTATTTCAATTTTCGTGCATTAGTACAAGCTAGTATACATATATAGTTAAAACGCATTTATTTTAGGATATAAATATTTTGTTAGTGATAAGATGCAAACTGACAAATTATTTATCAATGGTGAATCATTATTAATGTAATTTTTTACTCTTTCATCCATTCTAAATAAAAAGTACAACAAATACCAGCGATTCTTCGGATCGTTTAATCATAATGTAACTAATAGTTATTTTTCAGTTGAACGTGATAGTTTTAATATTTAAATTACTAATTGTCTAGTTTAAATTAATTAATTTACTTAACTTCTATTTTAAGTGCATATAAAATTTTAGAAGGTGTTCAATTTTTTAACTTCAACGTGTTTCTAAAATTCAAGAAGGGAGAAACTTAAAAAAAAAATGCTCATAATTTTCCCTATTTAAGGAAACGAAACAACATCAAACAAATAATTGAGGAAGGCAAAACAAAAGAAATCCTGAGGATCTTTACGCAAGCATGCGTGAATAGTCTTATTTAATTCGATTTTATTATATGTGAAATCAAAATATTTTTTATGAAAATTTAAATATAAATATTTTATTATTTATGTTTATTAAAAAAAATTCAAACATTCGTTCAATATTTAAAATAAGATTGATCAAATTTTAATTCAACTAAAATAATTGAATTAACTTTTTATCTATCATATTTATCATTTACTTCAATATTAAATAACTAAAATTATTTATTACTTACTTCTGCACAAAGTTTATAAAAAATCCGTGCATTAAATGATATACAAATTAGTATCAAAATTGGATATATTCTATTACTAAATGAATCTTTAGATATATTTGTTTATCGATTTATGTTATACAAAAATTAAATTTACGTTTTTACTGAATTATACTTCTGCTAATAAAATTTCAGTATATAAATAAAAATACTTTTTTCTCCTGCACTCCATGTATATAGAATCCTCTATTTTAAGACGATGTTTCATCTCTTATTTCATAATTTACTTTCATGCCATGTGTATAAGATTATTTCCTTAATTATACACTTAGATATGAAATTTTCATACTTAGCGTATATCTATATATTGGAATAAGAGATGAAACAAGATTTGAAATAACGGACATCGTGTGCTTGCCACGAGCTGAATCCTAGTTCACCTAAATTAACTTTCATTTCTTGTCCAACTTCTCTGGCTCAAGTTGAATTCTTATCCAGAAACCTGGAATGGTTTATAACTTTCAGTTATATATACATATTTAAACAATCTATATCGGACCAATGTTAGAAATACGAATCTTGTAAAATTGGTCCCCTCAGGAACCCTTAGATATTCTCAAAGAATGTGGTTGGAGATGATACCCTGTCCATTTGGGATCACAAATGTCTTTATTGTCCTTTTCTAAGATCTTGACAGAACACTTCTTTTGGAATTCCTGTATTCAACACCATTTTTTGCAAAACATGTCAATTTTCGAAAAATATATGTCACGGGTACATTTATTAGTTAAGGAATATTGATAATACAATAATTAAATTAACCACAAATCGGTAGGTACATTGGAGGACAACCAGGTAGTTTAGTTTATTGGAGGATGATTAGCGAGACCGCTCAAATTTAATAATATTTATATGGAATAACTTTTAAAGTCAGTGCACCCCCTTTAATTATATGTGGCTCCGTCACTACCTATTGCTGCATAGGCAGAACAAAGATTAACCGGAAACATTGCAAATTCCACATTTGTGGAAGCAAAGAAGTTACATTAAGTGGAAGCATTTGCGGTATTTACATCCAGTTCTCACATCTATACGATAAAAATAAAACCAACATTTGCATATAATACATATTGGACACCACAAAACAGAAAAAAAATATTTAAAGGATCGGATTCATTTTTTGCAGCAAAAGTTAGCAGCTCATGGACTATAATTTGACCCTTGAAGTATTTTGAGTATAGAATCTCGACTTCAAACAAAGTTTGCGAGTTTTCTTGACATCTTTTCAGCTATGCCAGTAGAGGATCCATCAAATGCGTTAAGGTGGGCTCCTGAAGCTTCATGCAGAGTGTCACTAAGACCCCGACTAGCGCACAAATAGCTGGAACGAGACCTAGTCCGTACCGGGTAACTGAGAAAGAGAAATTCGGGTGACCACAATTGCGCACTTCTGGAGTAGAGCCTGCGTAAAAAGGATTAGGAATATTAAGCCTAAAGAAGTCTACTAAACGAAAAGATGCATGTAGAGAGGGATCTTTGATGCACAAAAATGTTGATCAAATTTCACCGCTAAATATTTCTCAAGAACAGGGTTTGAGAGAATAATCGCGAAAACAAATGTGAAGGTATTTGTAAAACTATTATGTTAGAAGTAAAAAGGGAACTAAACGAACAAAAAAAAACTTTGGAAATGAACCTGAAAAAAGAAAAGACAAAGAAGGATGACTGGAAACTGACTTTGATATGATTCAAGAACACTTAAAGCCAGCCCACATAGCATCTTATCCATAAAGCTCAATGATCCATAAACGAATGCACATCCATTTAGATCTTCGCCGACTAGAAAACTCTGCATGCTCACTGCTGACACCTGTCGTTCCATTGAGATACATTGTTTGCAAAACGAAAGGAATCAAGAAACTCTGATTGCAGTTAAACAAGCAGCGACGTGCTGATAAAGTATGACCCGGTGGATGAAAGAATGTTTGATTTTCTGCGGCCAACTTCTATTGAAATTATGAAAAGGAAACTTTATCCTTACCATCATCAGAGCATTTGCAACTCCAATCACGATTGATAAAATGTACATAAAAGCATTCATGCTGCTTGGAAGAAAGAGAATCCCCGCGCCGGAAATTATCCAAAGAAGGCCTCCAGCAGAATAGCAACCCTTCAAACGTTGACCAGTCCAGGTGATTTCCTACACAAAGGAGGTACTTAAGGGGCATTTGCAGAAGTGAATTTCACACACACACACAAACATATACGTATATATATATATATATATATATTTATAGGGTGATAAAGAAAGTACGAATTTCGTGGTAATCTGGATTCAAGGGAACCTGTAGGAGGATTGATACAATGAAGCTGCAAATATAGATGACTGCAGGTACCTACTCACACAAACATTAAAAAAGATTACCAAAAATGAAAATTAGCCTGTTTTCCCCAAATAATCTAACATACTTAGGTAAAAAGGAAGGAATAAAAATGTGGTACCAAAGCTTTGGAGGATTGTGTCATCTGCAGATCATTGATTACATAGAAAGCAAGAAATGCCTGTGCCAAAACCAGAGTAATGATGTTGAGCGAAATAAAATTGTCACGTTTCTTGATTCAAAATATCCTACTTTGTATAATTTAAGCAACATGTTGCGAGTTAATCATTCTATTGAAATGCTTTCTAACCTGTGAAACATTTGTGACAAGTCTAGTAAGCACATAAACAAGCGCTACTTGGTAGTACAACAACTTGTTAAACCAGTAAGTCCAAGAGATTCTGACGTGGCCCTTTTCATGAGCTTCCTTTTTCAATCTGCAGATGATGATTGCAAAAAAAAAAGAAAAAAAATTGAAGTTTATATGTAATATCATAATATAACGTTAACACACATGACCAACCTCGGCTCTTCTGTCCCGAGATTGAATACAGCCACAAAGCAGCACCCAATGGAGATTGACGAAAATGCGATCCAACGGTACTAAAGCTTACATTGAAGTGAGAGAGGGGGAAGGATAAACTTGAAGAATCTTAGGAGGCCAGAAAATACATTTATATTACATACCTGATTCTCAACATCAATGACTGACACGTTCGTGCTAATGTTGAATACCACAAAAGCAACTGCATATAGGCTAAGGTTGGCAACCTTTTACGAGAAAATGAAGTTAAATGAAATTTGTCCAAAAACACACAGCTGAAAATAATAGAATGCAATATATACCACAAGAGAGCTTTTAACCATTGTAAAGGCATTGCGACAGCTAGCCAGAACTACTCTGCTTGTAGAATTCAGAGTGATGCAGTTCACCATTGACCTACAAAACAAGCACACTGCGTAAATTACTAACGTTCCGTATGCAAAACTGTTTTGACTTAAATAAAAATTGCATAAAAGGATGAATATTTAATTGCATAAATTAGATACATTTTGTTGTATTATAGTATTTACATTAGAAGTGTCAATATGTAAACTATAGTGAAAATTAAGAATGTTAGAATTTTAACGTAAAAATTGTTTCCCAATGCAAAGCACGAGTTCAAAATTATAAACATTGGTTATTAATTTAATAAAAGACTTCGATTACATGTGAGACTTGAGTAGCAGCCCATCCGACATTGAAAATTGCAGCAAAGAAGCTATATCCAATGGTGCGTATAGAAGATGAATAGGATCCTATAATTTTACAAGGCAAGCAACCACCAAAGACAGACGAAAATGAAACAGCCACCAGAAGAGATCCAGCGCCATGCCATACCTTGAAATGTCCATATCTGTCTATCTATCATAAACAGTAGAACAAATCAATTTTCGGCCCACAATAATACTCCATACAATATCAGAACATTTATTTACTTTTTGAATACGTACCAATTCACCAGCAAACACAGTTGTGAATCCATCAGCAACTTGACCAGAGAGCATGACAATAGCAGCATCACTGTCCAACATAAAGTAAAGTTACTTACTATACATATTTTTGTTATATGTGCTGTATCTGGGCAATTCAAAACGAATAATAAAGCGAAAAAGAAGCCAATACAGCAAAACCTTGGGGGCAGTCCAATATCAGTCAAAAAGACTAAGAGATACGTGAACCAACAGGCAGATGTTATATCATTGAGCATGTGTCCCACCCCATAATAGAACACCGAGCACCTTCCCAAGGGCTTGGTGGATGAGTCGTCATCCCTGTTGCCCTCAGCCATTCCGTTTCACAAGCTTCAAGATACTCTTCTGTAATAGAAACTGCGACTGTAGGTGGATTCACAATTGATATACACCATTAACTTGTTTTCCTTTTTCTAATTATGGAGCATAAATCGTGTAGATAAACCGAATATAAACTAAAAAAGAAACTGCAAAAGCAACTAATGATAGGCCCACCTATCCATCTATGCTCCATTTTGGTGGATACCGCAGGTCCAATTCATATTGACAGGGTAAAACAAACAAGGAGACCATCACGTTCTCACTTGGGCTCTAACTGTGGTCCCTCCTATGGTGAAAATTGAACGTGTATTCAGGCTTTCGAAAAATGTATTTCTTGATCAGCTAGATCGATACCACGCTTACCCCCCAAGCAATCACCTTTGAATAACCTCCATTTTCACATGCTATAAATATTCAATTTATAATATAGAGGCTAAATAGAAATCATCTCATGGTCTTGACAGAGATGCATAACTTCTTCATATATTCAAACAATCAACGAAGACAAACACAAAGAATTTGCTAAGCCCTTAAACACCATTTTCATCCATCTTGACAAATTGTAATGCCCCCTGCACGATGACTAAAAAAAGGAAGAAACTTGCTTGGAAAGAAATGAATATGCATGAAGTTTCTTTCAGAAAACCTTCATAAACCATCTATGAAAAGCCACGGAAAAAAAAATTGAAACTTTATGCAAGTTTAACATGTGTCAAACTAAATGAATGAATCTTTACATGAAACAGAGTAAATTCATGTTGGGAAAATCGGGTAATTTTCCACTCAAGTTACAACTAGTGAATTGTACTGATTCGATAATTTCCAGGAAAGACTACTGAGCAGTCTCCTAAGACAAAATTATCATTCCAAATAAATTCCCAGGAAAGGCTGGAGGGGTCACAAATGGTCCCACTTAAAACCCAGTCTCCTAGACAGAACTTACTTGCACAGTATATTATCACAACCTAAACCCGACAAATGAATATTGAATACTATACTAAAACCGAAAAGAAACAAATCAAATGCGGAATAACTAAAAGAGATAAGGAAAGAACACACCCGAAAAATTGATAACGGAGTTCGGCCAATTATGCCTACGTCTCCGAGCACTACTCACGCAGCCTGCTCTTTTAATTTGGGAGAAGAGAATACAAATTTTGGGATGATAAACTAGGAAGGGAAAGGGTCCTTTTATAGCATTAAGGAACTTCCCATCTTCCTTAACTAAGCAATATGGGAGAAATTAAGCCAAAACATAACAATTCATACCTTTTCGTGCGATTTAACAAGAGTCCATCAAGTTTTTATATGAATAAAATTGTTTTCTTGAACTTGGCACGGGGCCGCGGTGTGATAAAAGAGGGAAAACGGGGAGAGATATTTTAAGAGGGTTATGGGCAAAGAGCAAAATATACTGCCAAGATAACTTACTTTTGTTCACATTGTAAGTTGTGCCTGTTTTGATATCTTCTTGAATGTGTATTGTGCAGAAGACTGAAGCTGCCTCGAGGTTTTGGATGAGTAGATGTTTGGAATAACGCTGAAGGCGCCACCTTTACATTTGCGAACTATATCATAGTGGCGAGAGTGTGAAATTACCATATGGTCCTCTAAGTTCTCTTTTGTTTTATCTTTTCTTTGAAGTTTGCATGTATTTGTTTCTTCATTTTGAATTTGACTAAATTTTGATATAGAGGAGAGAAGGAAGGAGGAAAAGAAAAATAAATGAGATAATCCTTAGAAGTGTGATTTATTGGGTGCGATTAAATAGAATTTAGACTAAAAAATACATGAATAAAGCACTTCTTTATAAAAAATTTTAATCGAAAATACAATATTTTTTTTAATACTTATGCAAATACACTAGTCGCCTCCACCTATACTTCGACACCAAATAGAGCATTGCATATGTATCTATACTATTAATGAAGAGTTTGTCTAATAATCATAGTGGTTTATTTGGTCTGTTTTGGTGTCCCGCTCTCATTTATATTTTCTCTTCTCTCTTCCCCCACTATTAACGTGCTTTTAGTTTATTTATTTTCTCATTCTATCTCCTCTATTAATATATATACATATATATATATATATTCACAGCTCTTTTATCTTTTCCTAACTTTTTATTTCTTATTTATTTGTAAGTCTTATAATTTTATATTTATTTTAAGCTTTTTTTTGTAACAAATTTAATAAAATGCACACATTATAAATAATTGAAAATTGTATAATATTTAAAATCTAATAAATATTTTAGTTTTTATATTCATAGTTTAAATATATAATCAAATTATATTTTAATTTTTTATTTTACACATGTCAAATGTGCCAACCGACTAATTTAATGAAAAAATTTCATTATTCAGCCTGACCAATTGATCTAATGTTGTTCGCGCCCCTACTTGCCATGCAAATGTGCAATAATCACCGTAGAATAAGACACACTAATCAACACCATTTGAGCAAGTAAATTGTGTAGCAACTTGTTATAGGGTTGTCAATGGGTCGGATTTGGAGCGAATTATATTACATTGAAACAATATGTGAATATTCATCTTTATTCAAAAATATCTAAGACTTTTTTAGATAACTTTATCGATTACTAAATTTACATTCATTTTTAATATATATCTGACATATTTTTTGTTTATTTTAAAATAAGTTGAAAAGATATGTGATTATTTGTTTTTATCCAAAAATATATAAGATTTTTTCAGATAAGTTTGCTCGTAGTTAAATTTAAATTCAAACATTCATTATATCTGAAATATTATACATTTGATACACTCCGAAAATTTAGCCACACGAGTTAGCATCAACATTTCAAACTCTTCACCCTTTTTGATATATAAGTTATTTGATAATGAAACTTAAATACAAAATTAGTTTTGCATATAATAGCAATCGCCGTCATGAAAATTAGCTAGCAAGAGTTTTCGTTTAAATGAAATGCTAGCCATTTCAATTTTTCCCATTCTTCAAAGTCTGCTTAATTTCTAATTAAAATTCTAAGGTTTCATTGGCCGAATGTCATAAGTTGAATGCAAAATTTGGTTCTTTTCGTTCCTTCTTCGGTATCCTCATTTCAATTAAAGGTGCCATGTAGTCATAAACTTTTAGTTATTGATTTTATGGCATTTTGAAAGTTATTTTAATTTATAGATTCTTTCTAGCACTTTTCTATATTGTACCCATTACTCTATTTATGTTTTCGCATTACCTTATTTTTCAAGATTTTTCATATTTTATCGTTTATTTTAATATGCTTTTTGTTCCCTTTATTTGTTGCACTATGAGGTAGGAAAAAGATTTTTGGGGGTTTCAATACCTAAAAGATTTATTTTTTTTGGGATTAATGATATTTCTCATAATAATCTTTTATAGTATCAAAAATATTATTGTGTTTTAATTTTAAGGTTTTACATTTGATCTTTTGTCGGTATTTAATATTTGGTTATATATAATTCTTCCTATCAATAATCTGTTTGATCATTGATTATTTTTATTTTTTATTTTACTCAATCGATAAGAATGCTTTTTTAGGATTTGAGTACTCCATACTTAGTTTCATCGATTATTAAAGATTTTGCTTAATACATATCACTAAATTATTATATTTCTATTCATATATATGTGTGTGTGTGTATATACGATTCGTTAACACATACATTCCTTTATGTTTGATCAATTTTGTTTTTCTAATTCAATTTCGTCTTTATTTCATCGAAATGATTCATTAGGGTTATGCTACTTTTGTGGTTTTTTTGGTTACTTTATATGTTTTTTTATTAAAATTATAATTTTATTTTCATACTTTATTTTCAATAATTTAAATTTGTATGATTTATGTTCTACACTAGGATTATGCTATTAAGTTGGGTTTTCCCCCTAAAATCATTAATTTATGAAATTTGTTTAAATAGTTTTATCAAATCTATCATTTTATTTTCAAGAATATGAGTTTTCTATAATTTATGTTCCACACCAGGGGTATGCTAGTTAATTGTATTTGAACCATTCATTTCTTTAATACATTTACATCTTTTTATTAATTTTTTTATTTTATTTTCATACTTTATTTTGAGTAATTTGAACTCTCTATAATTTGTCATCAAGCTTTCTTTTCGAATGAAGATATAAGTATGGAAGAAATGATTATGTAAATATATAAATCATTTATTGATTTTTTTATCTGAAGAAGTACAAAATTGATGATTTTGAATTTTGATATACCTTTGTTTCAAAAAAAAAAAAATTACAATATACCTCATCAATATTTTTATATGTCAACACGACCTGATTTTTGTTATGTTAACTATGCAACAACTAATAAATAAATAAATATACATAATAATACATTTTTTATAATCACTTTCTTCATGAAGTTAGTATCCCATTGGATAATCTCATAATGTTTTATCATGCCACATAATTGAATTAATATATCTATTTCAATCAAAAAATGAATTCATCAAGATAATATTATTCATCTTTATCCGTAAGAGTCCAAAATGTATTCAAATTAGTTAATGTCAAATATAAAAGTTGTACAATATAAATCTCCCAAATAATTCAATGGTTCACAAGTACAAATTCTTTTTCTTGATTTTAGTCTAACTTATTGGTAAGGAATATAATTTTCATGTTATTTTTCTTTATCCCATTCTTCATGTTTTATATGTATTTATTGATTTAGATGTATTGTTATTATTTTATTTCATATTATATATTCTATATTTCTATTATCCACTTTTATCTTAAGTTTAATTTTCATATATATATGTTGCCGACATTTCAAATGATTTAAGTCATAAATATTTTAAATAATGCAAAATAATAAATAAAGATATTATTTAAATATAGAAATACATATTACCTATCATTTTTTTATATTATAAGCTACACGTGCCTTGATACAGGATTATAACTAGTTCATATATTATAAAATAAATTATTACATCATAATATAAAGTACAAACCAAATTATTCTATAATTCTATCATATCGCGATGGGAAAACCATTATCAACGTAGAATAAATAAATTACTGTTAAAGTAAAAACAAAAAAAAAACGACGACTATGTTTCGGTGGAAAATGAAACCCTTCACCTCATAGTCTTGAGATTGAGAGTGCAACTTCATCAATTGAGTCTCATCAGCAATCTAGACTTTTTCGACGGGTAAGGAAAGAGGGAGTCTGAATCTAAACCCAGAATACATCCGAGAGAGAGAGAGAGAGAGGATATGTGAATGAAGACGATTTTGTGGGAATATTCAACCAGAAAATTTAAAACAACGTTGATACATTGTAGAAGCGTGAGATTGATAAATTTCAGGGAGTGGGATTCTGAAGCCTTGACTCAAAGCTTTGTTGGTTGTGCAATTTGTTGTGGTGCAGTTGGGGAGGGAAGCCCACTTTTCGGACCATCACAATTAACACGTCATCACAATAGATGAGCGTCCGCTTAGTATTTTTGGGAAACCAATGATGATTTATTTATTATTATTTTTTTTTTTTGCAATTTTTATTATTTTAAAGATGCACAATATCCTAACTACTAATTGATTTAACGGATGGGATGCTAAATTTCTTAAATAATATTCAAGATTCGAATTTTGGTATTATAAATTGAGCAATTGAGTTGAAATGTTTTCCCTCATAATCGACTCCGCAGTACCCGATCTTAATTAGTCGGTCATTGGATCGGAACCAAATGGCTAAGATAAAAAAAATCCACAATATGAAAATTATGTAATTAACTAATAAAAAAAAAAGGAAATCAAGATTTGATTTGAGCACTCTCAAAAATTAGTACCCCCTCCGTCCCACAGTTGTTGTCGTATAAGGTTTATTACACAGTGAATAAGGAAGTGGATTGATAGCCTTAATTATAGGTTAATTTGACTAAAAATACATCCATAATTAATAATTCAAAAAAATACTAACTAGAGTTTGAGGTATATTAGGAAAAAGTTAATAGATTCACTTACAAAATGTGAGGAAGACATATATTATAAAATAAAAAAGTACTCCTAAAACGGCATTTATCATGAGAGTGAGGGAGTACATGCCAGCTTCTTCTTCTTCTTCTTCTTCTTTATTTTTTTATTTTGGCTCATTGTCTTTTGAAATCAAATTATAAGCACTTTAATATCCACGACTTACAGACTATTTCGATAGACTTTTTTTCAAAGCAAAGCACTTTTTATTTTTATTTTTTTGAAAAACACTTCAGCCAAAAAATAATTGTGTTTGGATGCATTTTAAAAAAACAAACAAATCCGTAGCATTTTTTAAAAGCTACCAAAAACAATTTAAAATAAAAGTATATTTTAAAATACTTTTAATTACTGCATTGAAATATAAAATTACTTGACTTAAAAAGAAACTCCACTAAAACCAACACAATTCAATAAGCACTTTATTTTGTTTAACCCATCCAACAGGCTTTTAATTTCATTATAAAGATCTGTTAAAAAGAAATAAAAAGGATATGTATTTATATTGGGAGGGATCAAGTTATATCATATATGCTTATAAGTTATAGCACGAATATTTTATATTTAACTATAGAAGACAAAAAAGAATCAAACCGAACTGGAGTTGAGTTGAAGATGGCACCCATCTCCAAGCAGTCAAGATTGCCATACAAAATCCATCCAACAATCCCAACACAGATAAAGAGATAGAACCTCTTATGATAAGCCACTCCATTGCCTGCTATCCAGATAGATTGCACATGCAAAACTTATCAACCTTACAAGTCTCTCTGTGTAATGCATGCTCATTCACTTGTGGACAATGTGTATTGGTTAGAGAGAGAAAGAGAGAGAGAGAGATTGAGTAACTAGAAAATCATTCCACAAGTAATATCTATATTACATCTGCACCCTTTTTACTAGATTGTGCTTCAAGTTTGCTCTGATTGCCGATAGCATCAGATATAGCCTTCGGCAGCCAAAATCCGGGCCTTTCAAGAAACGTTGCCCTATCGAGTACCAATGGTTCTCGTGTAGTGATCAAGATGCCATCATATGTCCATAGTGTTAAATCAGCTTCGCCTTTCAAACCTATAGAGAACCAACCCAAGCCCGCCACTGCAACATCAAGACTGTTCACATCCCAGCTTGCTCCGGATGTTTTAACAGCTTTTTTCACCCATTCACCCAACTCAGATACCCGCTCTACACCAACGGGTGGCTGAACGAAACAAGCAAATAAAAGTATTGATCAAGAAAGCATTTTCTAGATTTCAGAGCTTTGTGCATGACAAAAGTCATATAGTGCTATACAAATATGCCATATGATGAGCAAGATAGAAGATTATGCGTTGCACATCATTGTTTCGCTGCATGGCCAAGAATTGTCACAATGGCAAAACGATAAAGTCAAAACCCACTAAAAGTAACATGTAATGAGCAAACAGGCTAAACTAATGCTTTGATTAAAAGTCAGAACCCAATCATTACAACATAATGTTGTTCAAAGTATACTTAAGTTATGATTGCGTAATCAATGATTCACTGGATAAATTTCGAAATGGAAACATGCAAGAAGATTTTAAGCTCAGCCTCATTGCAGCTATCAGCTGTCAAAGACTCTATAGCATAGCATTGCCTGTCAATTTTAGAATTATATATCTTAAGGTTATATACTTATATCAAGCTAATAATGCTCAAAAATACTCATTTCTGTGGCTCAGAATCATTACCTGCAACCTAATTCCAGCATGCTTGCTCTTTATATCACCAACATTTTCCATCTTTCCCAGATGAAGAGAAACGCTTGGTGATGCCCAAACAGTTACGTATATAGTTTCAACAGAAGCCCGCTCAAGATCCAGTCTAACTAAGCCACCAACATGTATAGCTTGACCAGCCTGCATGTGGCTAAATTATCCGTATTAGATTCAACAGCACAAGCAAGCTCGATATTGCATAGCACCCACAATGAATTTTACAACTAAAGAATGACTAAATGAGGGAAGAAAGAGAAAACATGATTGAATGCCAACTAAACACCTAACCAGGCAGAGTTGTTTAAGCAATTTCAGTTTATGTGCAATCCTGTAGATAATTTAACATGTCCAGGGGATAGAGAAACAGAGAAAGCACTTGAGGCAGTTGCAGGAGGTCTAATATCTGAAGGACAATTTACATATTTTTAAGATAATTAATTTCTACTACAAGAATTCAGCACCAAAAAAACAAAAAATCTACTGCAAGATGCTTCTTTAACTACAAATTCTACAACCCCTTCCACTCCTTACTCCATTCAAAGTGCAAAATCATCTAATAGCAAAACCCATAGAGTTAATATACCACAGAGATCTATTCCTTACTAAATAGTTATTTTAAAATAACATAACAAGCAATTACATGATAAATTTCTTGAAGCTTTTCAATTTAACTATCTAAAAAGTGAATTAAAGTTTCGATACTCAACGGAAAGTAATAATAAAAAGTAATAACAACTTGCCTTTATTCTATAAGTTCGAGGCTGAAGCTCTTTTCGTATCTCAACCATTTTCTGCTCATCCCGGTTCAGTCTCATGGACATTAAGTATGGTTGCAATAGGCCTGGAGTATCATACATCTTTGCCTTAGCGGGCAAAATACCTCCAATCCTCAATATCCCAAGTGTCGTTCCAGGAATAGAAGCTTCTGTCAACTTTGCAACTTTTACCCCCTCTTTCTTGGAAAATGCATTAATCAATGTTGACTTCCCAGCATTCTGAGCCCCGATAACCCAAACATTCCCTCTAGGCCCAGCCAAGTCCTTGATAAACGCTAATAAGTTCCTCACACCCAAATCTTTCCTAGAACTAACCATATATACCCCACTTAGCTTAGGCGCCCCATTTGCCTTAGCACGGTGACGGACCCATCTATCTAACCTCGCGGGTGAAACCTGTGAAGGAAGAAGATCAACCTTTGTAGCAACAAGAACAAGCTTTGGCAACTTCTTGCTAAGCTTTTTTGAAGCATCTTGACCTTCTGCTAATGCTTTGAACAAGGACTTGGCTGCGCGTTTAGGAAATGACCCATCAAAATCAACACAGTCAACCACCATAACCACCACTGTAGCGTCTGCATTTCCTGTGGGTTTCATCAATCTCGTGCTTATCAACCGATCAAAATCGAAATCGGGTATCAAATTCTCCGCCACTTGATTCTTGACTTGCCCGTAGTTTCTCAGTGAGTGACATCTTGCACAAACTGTCACCTCTTCCTTCTCTCTTTGTGCCTCCCTAGCAAGTCTTTTCCTCTCTGCCTTCGAGACCCTCTCCCGCTTACCCTTCTCTAGTGTATCCTCTGTAATGTTACCAAATCCAACACCAGCTGGAGCAAATCCATCCAACTCTTTCAAATAATCGTCTTCTTCATCTTCGAACTCCGATTCCCAGTCTTCTGAATCCCAATCAATCCCATCATCCTCATCATCTTCACCCAAATTTCCCTCAATGTCATCCTCCAAATCCTCATCATCTTCTTCAAAATTATTAATATCCTCATCCAACAAATCCTCCGTAGTATCTAACGAGTTCCCCACTTCAACTTTTCTTTTCTGAAAATACCCCGGAAGATTTGGGTCCTTATCTTGCATGAACACTCCACAACCAGCGCATATAAGCCCATAATTCTCATCCCCATCTCTCCCTTCGCTCAAAATTAAACCTTTATCAACTTTTTTTGGATTCCTACCATACTTCTCCTCAGTTTTATGAACAACTGCTTCCCTACCTCGTACCGAGTATAGAACTTTCTTGATATGCTTACCCTTTTCTCTTCCTATATCCAATCCTGAAAAGAGGTGATTCTGTTTAATCGGCTTTCAGACTATTGTGTGAAATGTGCAAGGGAGTGAGCGTAACATCACAGGAAAGTAAATTTACCAGTAAACAGATGAAATCCTGATACAGGGTTTGCTTCAATGTTGTTGTTCAGCCATAGCTTGATGCTGAGATTGGCGGCATATGAAGATAAATTGATGGTTGATAGCAGAGAAGACATGATTGTATTTATGCTCTATGTAATTCTTCTTAAAATTCTGTGGCATTCGGGCAATTTGGGTCGCCTGAAAATGAAAATCGACGAAGCGACTGGAAGGTTTAAGCGGGACTGTGGGGAGACTGGAGAGAACCGAGAAGGATGAAAAAAGATTGGAAACTACAATTGATACCCAAAAATTTTTAATATTACAATCTCATTTCCTAAAAAATTTGAAAATTATCAAAACGCCCTTCACTAGCCGATTCCCGATCATTTTTGGATGACATCAATCAAAATATGAATAAAAATCCAAATTTACCCTTTATAATAAAATTTTATATATAGGGTATTTTTTATAATATTGATTTTAATGAGGAGGGTAATTGTAATTTTTGATTCAAATTTTCTGAGCTTAGAAAGACTAGCCACTGGTATTTGAAAATAGTCATTGCTCTTTTTTCATTTTGATTGTTGCTCACTTCTCTCTATATATATATGTGTGTGTGTGTGTTGTTAGATTGTATTTTTTCACCACATCTTTATTATATATGTGAAATGACTTCTTCTAGTGGTTCCTCTAGTGTTTTGGGTTTAAAGTATAGGAAAGAAAATTGCAAGCAATCAAATTGTGGTAAAAAAACAACTATCAAGATTGCGAAAACGCCGAGAAATGCCAACAATTGTTTTATTGGTGCCCAACACACGGACTCTCATATTAGTGCCTTCCTTACTCGATCAAAGAAGAGAATGAAGACATGCAAGGTCGAAATATACAATTTGAGCAATAAACAATAAGTTCAATGCCCACAAACATTGCACCAAGAAGCTAAATTCCAACAAACCTTGCACGTGGTGAAATTGAGCATGGCGGCATTGTTTATAAACTTATAGCTTTGAATCTTAATTATCTTACTTTTTTTTTTTTGTTGTTATGAAATCTTATTTTACTTGCCGTGTATATGCTATCACAAATTTCACATACTTTAGAAAAGTGAGATATCAAATTAAACCCCCTGCTGACGAGGGGGGTTTTGGTAATTTTCAAATTCTTTAGGGAATGTGGTTGTAATATTGAAAATTTTTGGGGAACCAATTGTAGTTTTCAATCTTTTGAGGGATAGTAGATGTAATTATTCCTTAACATTTTTTTTATGTTTTTTTAATTTAATATTAATAATTAATAAAGCAGAGATAAAACTGAAACTTTTTAAAAAAATGATCGGGAACCGGCTGACGAGGGGGATTTTGGTAATTTTCAAATTTCTTAGGGAATGTGGTTGTAATATTGAAAATTTTTGGGAGACCAATTGTAGTTTTCAATCTTCTGAGGAGTAGTAGATGTAATTATCCCGGATGAAAATATCAAATATGGATTTCTCTAAAGATAATTAGAATGCCAGTTTATTGCTAAATAATAATAACTAGTACACTGAGCACACTCACTTGTATATAAAATAAAAATAAGATATAATTTAATAAAATAATTAAGTTTAAAATAAAGTTTATATTGAATCTGCATGAACAAATGTGTATATATGTATATATTATTTTTTTTTATTAATTATACTACCATTTAAATTATGCGTGAAAAAACAAAATTAAAGTTAGATTTATGTTTATGATTAAAAAATAAGTAAAAAAATGAGGTAAAAGAAAATTTTAGACAAATGATGTGAGAGAGGACAGAGGAAAGAAGAATAGAAATGAAAAATTAAAAGTACATTGGAGAGATATATAAAGAATAATAATTAAAGTTTTTATACTTATAATTCATTTAGTAAGGGTGTTTTAGAAAGTTCAAAATTATACATATAAAAAAAAATAAAATAAAAAAGGTTTCCACTTAATATATATAGTATAGATAATTAGTAATATTGGCATTCTTGATATGTGTATATAATTAAAAAAGTTAATATAATTCAATGATATATTAAATTTTTAGTAGTATTTAAACTATCGAAATATTTTTTATTATTTTTAATAGATTTATACAATTGTGATAAGTAAAAAGAAAAATAATTTAAAATAAAAAATAAACAAAAATTATAAAGAAAAGTTAAAAAATGATATTAAAGAATATTTTGGTTGGTTGGGTGGGGGGGGGGGAGTAACTTTAAAAGAGGACAAAGTGAGAGAAAGTAAAGGAAAAAATGACAAATAAAAAACTTATTTTAAAGGGTAATCTCTCATTATATAATAGTTAAATAATATAAAGGGAATTGTTATTGGCACTCTAAAATTATTATTGATACTTCATCTTTATTTTTTGCATTAAAAAATTGACTAAATTACCCATTCATATTTAGAACACTATTTTTATTAATTTCAATAGCATAACCTTGTCTTTATTGTTATTCATTCTCACATTTTTTTTTATAAAAAATACACGAGATGAGAGATCACAACCTTAATGTAAACTCTTTAATCTTTTTTTTATTCTTCTTTTTTGCCCCACTTAATGCAAAATATATATTACTAACAAAAATTTTTAAGTCATACATGAAATTTCTAGGATATATACGAAATTATGAGATAAAAGAACCCAGGATAAATTTATAAAAAAGTTGGGTGATAAAAAAAAAACAAAAGATATTGTATAATTCTATTGATATTCAAATATACAAAATATTAAATAAAAAGAAATAAATTGTATGTCCCCACTAATTCTATTTCTCCTCAATATTATCTAACTTTCAATAAACAAAAAGTCTTGCATAATAATAATAATAATATTATTATTATTATTATTATTATTATTATTATTATTGATGCGGGTCGGATTTGGTTCTGGTCGACTCCGATCGAGCCCTCTGGTCGGCTCGGTGTATGCTGTTGTTCGAGGGGAAAGATATCCTGCAAAAAGGGAATGACAACGTGAGCTAGCCGAGAGGGGCCTCGGCTAAGACCCTCCGATGCTTAAGTCAGCAGATCGGTTTTGGGGATATTCGAGCAGAGTAAGGGAGTAAAGTGTAATAAATGCGTCTTTCTTACCATAAATGAGGGGGTATTTATACCATGTTCAGGTAGATCGGGTCCCATGGGCCCCTCAAGCCATGCGGGTTGTTGAGGACCGACGTGGGCGTCTAGTAGGCCAAGGGGTAGGGTCCATAGGCTATAGCTGGCGCCTCATTAATGAGGTATGGGATTAGGTGGTGCCCCATACCCAGACTGACGGGGCATTAAATGCCAGCAGGGAGCGGTTGGACCGGGTATGGTCCCGGTCGAGGACATAGTCGGCCGGGAAAACCGACGGGCGATCCTGGCGGTACGCCTCAGCTAACGGGTCGACTGAGAGGAGAGCGGCGTCGAGTGATCGGCCATGAGCGAGTCGATCGAAGGTCCGAGGGGATAGCAATTCAAAGGCCGTATGGAGGGAGGGATCGGATTACCGGTCGGAATAACGCCACGTCAATTATTATTATTAGAAAAATAAAAAGAAAAAGAATAAGAAAAGAAAGATTTCATGACTACAATTTTTAAGGCATGATATCCCATTCAAAGTTTGCATCAACTTGTTTGCTCTATATATTATTCTTATAACAATATATATCAGTATTAGTAGAACAATTTGCACATCAAGAGAAAAATTATATTACATAAATGTATGCATGTTGAAATTAAAGGATGAGTAAAAAGCTTAATGAAATAATATGAAAAGTATGAAAAAAAAATAAATACATTTGTTGCTATTAGTTTGGTTGTAAGAAGGTAAATATCTTAAATCTTCTAAACTATTAGTTGATTGCCACAATTTTCAAGTAACTAAAATTAATACGACATAAAAAAAGAAAAACATAATGTAAAATATGGACAAAATATTGCACAAAGGACAACATTATTACAAAAAAAAAAAAAAAATGTCATGTCAGCATCAAAATAATAAATTGAATAATAATTTTAAAATTATTGTCACCAAAGCCAAAAAGAAGATGGCGAATAATAGTATTCTTGAATGTATAAAAATAAATAATACACTATTAGTGCTTTTCGTCAAATAAATCAAATTGAATTAATATTAAAAAATCAAAAGAATATATTAGCTAAATGATAAAAATTATAAAATGGAAGGGAGTTTCAATCATAATTTAAAATGCTAATAACAATTTCCTAATAATAATAATAATAATAATAATAATGCAAAGTGCGCTCAGCACCCCATTGTCTATTTATTTAAATATAAAAGAAAGCTGAATAGTCTATTCATGTGTATTGCCTAAAAATCAACCCCCCATGAGCAAATTTTCGGAAACATAAGATATTTTACCTTAAGTTTTTTGTTCTCAAATTTTTTGGTCATTTGCATGGCACCTATATTTCTCTCTAATACGCTATGTGTAACATTTATTCTCGTATCTTAGAAAATGACCAATTACCTCTCTTAATTGACTAGTCAGAATAATGTTATTTTAATTTGATCAAAGTATCCTTCCTGTCTCCTTTTAATGTGTATAAATTTAATCTAGTGTTATATTTTTTCTCGATATATTACATTTCAGGAATGTTGAGTAATTTTCAATTTATAAGTAATGTAAAAATTTACCTAGCCTGATTAATTGAAGTGATTTATTTTTAAAACAACAGTATTTTAACTATGCACATAATTTAAAGCATGTATAAATTAGAAGAATCTCATTATTGTGGGAGTAAAATACTCTTAATTAATTATATTATAACATACTAATATAAACTATACGGGAGACAATACGTTATGCATCCAAATGTAATATAGCTCACCTCTCAAAAAAAGCTCTCTAATAAAAAATGAAAGAAAGAGCTCGTCAAATAATATATATATATATATATATATATATACACACACACACACACATATTTAAATTCTATGAAAACGACAATAGTCATTTATTTATGCTTTGGACATGCTCTTATTTGCAGTAGTAGGCCTGTCAATGGGTGGGTATTTACCCACCCAGGCCCAAAAAAACAAAAATTACCTGGCCCAAACCCAATTAATTTTACCCAGGCCCAAATCCGACCCAAACCTAACAAAAAAATATAATTGGGTTTCGACCCGGATATTTACCCGATTACTACCCAATAACCCGTAACCCAATCCCTATCTGACTCAAACTCTGTTTCTCTCTCTCTCTCTCTAGGCAACACATCGTCACACACACACTCTCACTCTCTCTCTCTCTCTCTCTCCCTATCTTCCCGTACCACCGCCTCCGCCACGCTGCCCAAAGCCGCCGCGCCGCGGCCCAACCCCACCGCGCTGCCTCTCTCTCTCTCTCTCTGTCCCCGCCACGCCTTCGCCGCGCCACCCCGCCGCCCAACCCCGCTGTGCCGCCGCCTTCTCTCTCTCTCTCTCTCTCTCTCTCCCGGCAACCGCCTCCACCACGCCACCCCGCCGTGCAACCCCACCGCGCCGCCGCCCAGCCCCGCCGCGCCACCCTGCCCAACCCGCAGAGCAGCCGCCCAACCCCGCCGCGCCGTCAGGTTTTTTTTTTATGTTATATTCTTGAAAATGGTGCTTTTTTTGAAGCTTAATACAGTAAAATTGAGTTGCATTTTTGTTGGGTTTTGTTTGAATTGATGTTATTTTCTGTATTTTTGGTGGGTTTTGTTCATTTTTTCTAGTTTTCTGAATATTTTGTCCGAATTTGTGTATTTTTCTTATTGAAGTTTGAACTTAGTTTCTGATGCTAGTGATCGATGAACCCTTGACTTCCTGTATGAAACCAATTTATGATGCGTCGCTACTGTTGTAAAATCAATCCCGGTTGAGTTAGAAAGAAAAATTATTAGTACTAGAGAGAATTAGGGAGGAAATGAGGGGATTAAAGGCTATTGGAGATGATGAGACAAACTTATCTATATTGAATTTGATAGTAAACCACTCACTTTTACACATAAGATAAGGAAGCTCTCATACCATATAACTAAGTACACATATTGTACCACTAATTTCAACACACACAATACACACATTACATTCATACACTACTAGCCAGGAGCATTTCCGCCATTCCTGTTGAAGTCCCAACAATCAGTTGAGATAGAAAAGAACATATCTCTTAGATTACCCCACGGTATAAGATACAATAAGTTTTAAAATTCTATTACCAACTTGTGCTTTAACAACTGAATTCTAACCCATTTACAGATTTCATGCTTACAAAGTAAACATAAACATCCACTTGGGTCATTCTCAACCTGCATGCAAATAAAGCTCCTTTTTAATAAGTTGACACAATTGAAATTCAAAATGAACATATGAGACTATAATTACCTTGTATAATGCATCTCTTCATACTCATATATCAATGATTGTTGAGTCAACACCTAGCCTTGTCAATTCTACAATTAAATAGAAACTCATGAGATAAATCGTTACGTATAATTAGATAGGAACAAAAGTTAAAAGATAAAAATAAAATGTACCTTTCTCAATCGTTTCAATCTCATACAAGTCCTCCTCCACGTTTATTGGTGTGTTATTCAAATGAAGCCAATCATGAGCACAAATAAGAGCACTTTTCAAAATGAAGCCAATATGGCGACCTAGAAGAAATTTCTTTCCTACTTCTTTTTCTAGTTTCAGGAACAACCTCCTCTTCATCACCCCCGATATCAAAATCATCATCCCTCATGCTATCAAGTCCACAATGAACTGGAACGTCATCAATTTGAGGGTTATAATCACTAACCTCATCTCTCAATTGATGTCCCTTCGAACTTCCACTTCCATAGGGATCATCCCATGAGCCGGACATCTTTAAAAGAAGCTGCAAAAAAATAAAATAGAATTTGTTTGGAATTGCAAGGCATGCTATGTGTGACAAAACAAGACCAATTATGCTTTACAAGGTAAACTAATCAGTTATGCATAATAATAATAATATGCAATTTAATAATAATATATCACATCTCACTATGTACTTCTGTTGAAATGAGATACTGTGCTTATCATTGAAAATCATTATTTGAGATTTCCTAAGTCTGGTCAAAGTTGTTAAGTGTTTCAATAAGCTGGACAATTGTTGGGCCTTGCTGCGATCCCTAAAGAGTTACTTATTTTAGTACAAATATGCAAGTATTGAGTCATTTGAAATTGCGCAAAAGATCCAAAGCTACTCCACCAAAGTGACAAGTCAAGCATGCAACAGTGAGTCACACAGCGACTCAATAACAGCAGTTACAGCACAATATGCATCAAATTGGTGCATCTTTTACCACAAAAATCAAATCTTTTACCCCCATTTTTCAATAATAAAGAACCACAAACAAAACCCATAAAAACCCAAAAGGCAAATCAAGAAACTATGCACCACAAAAGATCGAAGATGGCAATGGGGGTAGTTTCAAAATCAACGTACCAAGCTACCAGCTGCAAAACAGGAAGTGAAAGAAAGCAGCTGTGTTTGTTCTCAAAGCTACAAGAGCGGCGGTAGTGGAGGACGGGTCGCGGTGGTGGTGGGCGGACCGGAGGACGGGTCGCGGTGGTGGTGGGCGGACTGGAGGATGGGTTGTGGTGGTGGTGGCTGGGAGAGAAGTCAGAGAACAAGGGCTTCAAAATTAGGAATGAGGGTTTTAGGAGACTTGTTGAATCGGGTACCCGAAAATAAATTCGGGTTTTAATATTGCACCTGAAATCCGACTCGAAAAGTGTCTACTTCGGGTCGGGTACCCGACCCGAAGTTGAAATTTTAAAAACAATCTGACCCGATCGGGTTTAACCGGGTTGGGTCGGGTCAGGTTTCGGGTGACCCGACCCAAATGCCCACCCCTAACGACAATAGTCATTTATTTATGCTTTGGACATGCTCTTATTTGCACGAGTATAAAAAGTCATTTACCCCAAAATTAAAAAACAGAAAAGGACGGTTTTTGTCATGCAAGTTGCATTGTTAGGGCAGGAAAAGGAGCAATTAATTGTTAAGATAAAACTTAGGAGGGTCTTATGTCTTTTAGCAATTAGCATGGCAAGCATGGTTTTTTTGAGGTCACACTCGTATTCCAATTTAGTGCCTAAATTAGTTATCTTTGCCTCAATCCAGCCGGGTATGGCCCCACCCTCTCTCTCTCTCTCTCTCTCTCTTAGTTTCTTCCATTTTCTTGTTTTTTTCATTCAAATGAATCGTTTTCTCCAGAATCAGTATGAGATTCTCTGCAGTGTTGGGTATAATATGAAAAAGAAAAAAAACAGAACTTCTATGTTTCTTGTGATTACGTGAAGTCGTGAACTATGTAAGTGGATAGTGGATACAAATCAAGAACCCTCCGTGTCTGTCTGTGTGTGCTCTTCTATTAAATGAGTTGCTTATTTGTTCCCTGATTTTTCGATTAATATTTGTTGTCTGCTGTTTGGATTAGACTGTTGGAGGAATTCATAGTGATTATTGGAGGAATTCAGGTCGTTTAATTTCGTATTTGAATTTGAGTAGGCTAGTATTATTAATGGAGTTTTTTTTTTCTTCTATTGATTAAGGGAATTGGTATGATTTTGAGAAACTTTAGTTGCCCTTTGTTGTTTGGTCTCAACCAAGAGTTACGATAATCTATCTCAGGGCGAGTGGAAATTTTGTCAAGAACAGTGTAGGTATAGCGTACATGTATTTTATTAATAAGATGCCTACCTCAATTAGTGGTATTTCCCCTCATTTTTTCTTTTTCCCTTTTTCTGTGAGGATATACGTGCTGTTTTTCTCCAATGAATTGAATGTGATTTGCCTTCTGTTATGGAATCCGTTCTTGTTTCTCATCCAGCTAAGCAAAGCGTCTGTTTGCTCAATCTGTTCGTTTCTTTGTTCTTTAGAAAATTCATGTGATACTTAGATGTGAATTGAATTCTACTTATTCGGGTTTTTTTTTCTTGTTTCTTTAGCCCTATGAATTATTTAGTAATATGTGCAATAATTATTTAGTAATATGTGCAATAACGTATTAGCTGAAATTGAGTTCGGATTTTGCGTATAATTGATAAAATTGTCCTACGTTGAGAAAACATTTTCAGTTCCTTCCTTTAGCTTTGGATATGTTTGCATTACGTGGGCATAAAATACTTACAAGGAAAATTAAGAAATAGGAAATGAAGCAATTCTTGTGTAAGTTGCTTTATTTGGGGAGGATAGGGAATGATTATTTGTAAGATCAAATTTTTTGAGGGAGAACGTAGTCAGTTTGCCAATTTTGTTGCAGTAGCTAATATTATATTTGTGCTCTTAAGTTAATGACCCTTTTTCTGAATTGAATTCATTAACCATCATTGTTCTTTTGTAATTCATTGTTGTACATTTTGATTTTAGGTTGAATTGCTCCAATACTAATGTCTTTCTGACTGATGGTTGTAACAGATATATCACAACTGGTTGATGGAATAGTTAACTTTGTTTTGGTCTGCTATATGTTCACAACATGTCAATAGCAAAGCCTTTGAGAAAGCTTGTGTCATGTGTTATTCTTGATTTGGACGGAACACTTCTCAACACAGGTGGGATTATGTTTCTTTTTGTGATTAATTCATTTTTGACCGACCCAAATAGGGAAAAAAAGTCATTTACTTGAATGATCTATGTGTTATATGTAAGTTTTTCTGCAACAAATTATTTTGTAATTGACTTGATGTAACTGGAAAAGGAAGTAGTTCTACTCAATTTTTTTGCACCGGTAGGAGGCTATTTGCAGGGGAACGTAACATGAAATCTGATAGTTAAATGTGGTGTTTATCATGTAATTGACTTGATGTAACTGGAAAAGGAAGTAGCTCTACTCAATTTTTTTGCACCTTTAGGAGGCTATTTGCAGGGGGATGTAACATGAAATCCGATAGTTAAATGTGGTGTTTATCATGTTGATAATGTCTGCCCCTTTTTATAGCTGTCTTCTTTTTTGGATGTCTGTTTTACTTTACATTTGATAAACTATGGAAAAGTCACTGTGTACTCTATATTGAGTTTTAGTTATGAAAAATCTCATTCAATGTCTGATGACTATTTTTACCATGGGGTTATGCACCAAAACTATATCAGCTATTTATTTTCATTCAAACCTACCTTGACATGTGTTTTTGTATTCCAACTGTTATTTAAATTTTGTCTATGTCAGATGGGATTGTGTGCGATGTTCTCAAAGGTTACTTGGTCAAGTATGGCAAGCAATGGGATGGAAGTGGAGTTCATGTAGGAAAGTCACCCTATGAGGCAGCAGCTGCTATTGTTGAAGATTATGGGCTTCCAATAACTACCGATGAACTTATATCAGAACTTAATCCAATATTCGCCAAGAAGTAATATTATCTTTACACTAGTTTATGTATGCTTTATAACATTAGTTCAGTTGACCAATCAGTGCAATCATGCAACTTTTGGCGTGAATCTTCTTGTGCTCGTATTGCTTTCAAGTGAATGGACTGGTATTAGTGGCAGGTTCTTTTTGAATTTTGAAACTTTTGACATCATGTATCATATTGATTTCTTGTTTGCATTTTTCTTGCACTGGGTTTGGGACATCAAATGTTTCTCTTGTTGCCTTATCTAATGTCTTGGGCATGAGTCGCGCCTTTTTTGAGTGCTTATGAGTAGAATTTCATGTGGAACTTTATCTCGTAAAGATTTCTGCTGGGGATTTTTCTTGAATATTGTTGGTCCTTCAGCTCTCTTTCGTGTGAAGGGAAAATCTGGTTCCACGTATATTTCTGACTGCATTTTGCAAAAGTAAGGTTTAAGAGAGTGAAGCCACAATTGCTTAATTTAGTAATTTATGTTCTGTTAGCCTAGGGACAACACATACTGAATGTGAAAAGAATTGGGATGGTTTTTATTTTTCTCAATTTGATGTTCTCTTTGTTGTCTTCACAAATTGCATAATTTCATAAAAAAAATGTGTTGACATGTTTGCTTCAGTTGAAGGAATCCGTGATTAAACTATGTTTTCAAGTTTATCCCTTTTAAACAGATATGTGTTCTTTGTTGGTGAGGACTTAATAAAGATTAGGCTTCATACTGTTTTTAGAGTTAGCATTTCTCATTGTTTCACTAATTGTATCCCTAATTCTATGGTAGATGGTGCAATATCAAAGCTCAACCTGGTGCCAATAGGTTAATTAACCATTTAAAGGGTCATGGTGTGCCAATGGCATTGGCTTCGAATTCTTCCAAGGCTGATATTGAAACCAAGATATCCTACCATCAGGGTACTTATATGTGAAATCTCGCTGAATAAACTCTTCCTAGAAATCTTGCTGAATAAACTCTTCCTATATAAAACTATTGAATATATGATTAAGTGTATGCTTTTATTTATGTCCCCCAATGAGGATCTCATTGATTAACATTTAAAACTTTTAGGTTGGAAGGAATTGTTCTCTGTTATTATAGGTGGTGATGAAGTCACCAGTGGAAAGCCGTCTCCTGAAATGTAAGACGGACTGGGTCAAACTTGATCTTGTCATTTTGGATGCTTCAATCATGTAATGATTGGACTCAAGTCTTTTATTGATTTGGTGTTTTGTCGTTGAAGATACATTGAAGTTGCTAAGAGGCTTAAGAAGAATCCTTCTGACTGTCTTGTCATTGAAGATTCAGTGTAAGTATCGATGTAGCATTTTGCCATGACAATGATTTAACACACTTACTGCAGGTTGATAATCTTTTTAGTCTGTAGTGGCATTATATTATGAGAATTGTTTGTTGTATGCTAGACCAGGTGTTACTGCTGGTAAGGCAGCTGGAATGGAAGTGGTTGCTGTCCCCTCTATTCCTAAACAATCCCACCTGTTCACTTCAGCAGATGAGGTGATTAACTCACTGCTAGATTTGCAACCAGAAAAGTGGGGTCTACCTGCATTTGAAGACTGTGAGCCTCTTTCACCTTTTTTTTTTGTTTTTTGAACACTAATGTCTCTATCCTACAATTGATTAAACTATTGTTGCAGGGATAGAACGTACTTTACCAATAGAACCCTGGTTCATTGGTGGTCCTGTCATCAAAGGTGTTGGCCGTGGCTCAAAGGTGCTTGGAATCCCAACAGGTTTTTTGACTTATGATTTCTCTTAAGTGAACTGTATCTAGTGTTCTTGTTGAATTTTGAGTACAAATTGCTGTTTTGATAGGATACTGGAGTTGCTCAGGATTAGATCGATCTTAACAATGTTTTTTCTTCTTGTGCTTGTCTTCCAGCTAATTTGTCCACCGAGGGTTATTCGGATATCCTTTCAGAACATCCTTCGGGAGTTTATTTCGGGTGGGCTGGATTAGCAACTCGAGGTGTTTATAAGATGGTAATGAGCATAGGTTTTAACCCTTACTTCAACAATGCCGAGAAGACAATTGTGAGTCATCCTCATTTAGTCTATTTTATACTTTTTTGCTTGGTTAGTGCCACATTCTTATTCCACAGAGATTATTACATTATAGGAGCCATGGTTGCTTCATGATTTCAACGACGACTTTTATGGTGAGGATTTGCGTCTTGCTATT
The DNA here is from genome assembly GCA_026212405.1 of Petrea volubilis. Taxonomy (NCBI): domain Eukaryota; kingdom Viridiplantae; phylum Streptophyta; class Magnoliopsida; order Lamiales; family Verbenaceae; genus Petrea; species Petrea volubilis. Next base: position 19,877,530 of record CM047875.1, read on the forward strand.
GTTGGCTATATCAGACCGGAGGTAAGAATCACAACACTAATTCATAATTGTTTTTGCATGAGGCAACATTTTGCGCTCTTATTTTGTAACAAAAAAAGGCGGGCGTGTAATTTTACAGGCCAACTTTCCAACCCTTGAAAGCCTGGTCGCTAAGATCTATGAGGACAGGAAAGTTGCAGAGAATGCTCTTGAACTTCCTGTTTACTCGAAGTACAGGGATGATCCATATTTGAAAAGCTCTCATTCGCAGCAGAACAGCTAGTCACTTGTTGTTTCAGTATTAATTACGACTCCATTGTTCCTTGATTAATTCCAATAGTCATCTACCCAGACAAAAGAAAAAAAAAAAATCCTAAGGTCATCTGGTATGAGTACAAACAATTCTAAACAGGAGGACCTATGTGATCATGAGTTTATATAAGAACTTTATTTATACAAATTGCTATTTAGCTTTTCAGTTTTCGCTGAGCTGAATTATTTTGCCGTTTTGTATAGTTTGTACGCTCATATGTTGTTAATCGAAAACTCACGGTAAGGAGCAGTATCTCAAGTTGGTTCTGGTTACAAATCTGAGATTGTTTTGTTAGTAAATTTAGGTTTGAATCCCGTTGAACTTGTGGAAAAAAAAACACATTCACTCACTGTCCAAATAAGAGATGGAGTACTTGTATCTTAATTTCACAGTTTCAAAGACATTATATGACGAAATTTGCAGTAAAAGCCCATAATAACACTAATTCACCAAAAATTTCTAGTCCCTGACGTCTCTTCCCATTGCCACAACCACCACTTGCTTGCTGAGTATTGGCCCTTGTTGGATTAGACTTCACTGTTTCATAAATAACAGAATGAGTGTCAAATATTGAATTTTCAGGAAACATGGATCATCTGAGAAAGGGACGAACACCATTCTTGTGAGTACAGTTGAATTAGGATTATCGTTTGATGGATAAACAATAGGGACAAGGTTAATTGGCATACCATTGGTATTAGGATCTCCAGTTACGGGGCTAGTAGTATTGCTGGATTTCTGCCCAACTTGATAGAAAATCTCAGCATCTGGTGAACCTGGAGGCAACTTGAGCAGAGCTGCAGTATAACAACAATTAACGAGTTTCTCTCTCTCTCTCTCTCTCTCTCTCTCTCTCTCTCTCTCTCTCTGACGTTAAGATTCTACATTAATCTCATGAAAACTCGACTTGAGCTCAACTTGATCTAAAAAAGCAAACTTACCCGGGCACTGCGAAATATTAGCAGGGGCACTGCAAACCTGAGGGAGCCCCAAGGCAAGTGTGACATTGATATTGAGCCCCAAATCAGGATCATTTCTATCTTTAATGAGTAGACAGAGGCACTTTTTGTTGGCTTTGAGGATCTGTTTGAGGGCAGTGCAGCAATCCGGTGTGGGAACTTTTGCAGTTCCCCCAACATAAGGCAAGCATGTTGCTAATCCCACCAATGACTCTGCACATTCTTCTCCACCTTTGGCATTATCAGTGTTTGCAAAAGATATAAACACTAGAATTAATAAAAAGAACAATGGGGATTTTATGTTGGTTGCTTGAAAATCCATTAATGGAGTTATGGAGAAAGTGAGGTCTTAAAGAGTACTGATCAAGATTGTAGGCTCTCACTTTTAAAGGCATGACCAAATCATTATCGTCACCACGTAAAGTGTGCCATTATGTCTTTACTTTAGTTTTAAGCCTAAATTTAAGGGGAAAAGGTGGCAAAAATCCCAATTACGACCATGACTAGGTTTTTATGACTATGTAAAGCACAATAATCAGAATATAGAAATAAGTGCCCGTTTGGCTAAGCTATATGGAACACAATTAATCAATCACAGGGAGAAGGAGAGAATCGGGCCAAGAGATCGTGGATCGGAAACCACCTCGGAGGACCACAATTCACACAACCACAAAACTCAGCCTAGAAAGAGAAGTTAGGAGAACACAAACTTTCATTCCAAAATGAACGATGATGATTACAGTCCCCTTCCAGGGCTTTTATCTTTCTGCAAACTTTCCTCTAACTGTTTTTCAAACAACTAACTAACTAATCCAAATGCGATTAAGAAAACGTAATACAACTCTTATCACAAAAGCGTGCTAACTAAAGCGTGTAACCAAAAGTATTATATCTTCCGGTAGAAGCGTTATCTCAAGCATCAAAACGCGTTTGCGTCTCTCACGTCTTTATTAATAAAAACGTGGTCTTTGTGGATAAGTTGTCATCCCTTGGACTCACGTCTTCATCCCTGTACCAAAGAAAAGAATAGCAACAGAACTAAAGAAAAGAATAACAACAAATCAGGTCATCACACTATATCTGATAGAAAAGTACTTCCTTTTTTTTTTTTTTTTGTAAAAAACACTTCAATAAAAAAAAAAAAGTGTTTGGTTGGATTTATTTGAAAAATCAGAAGTCGAAGAAAAAGTCCAAAAATATTTTTTTTACCTTAAGTTATTCAAAGTAACTTTCAAATTAAAAAAAAACCGTTGAAGTACTTTTAAAATAATACATTCAAATGCAAAATAATTTGAAATTAAAAAAAAACTCCACTTTAAAAAGATACAATTCGATAAGTACAATTTTGTATTATGCCCATCCAAACACATCTTAAATCGAATGTATTTTTTTCTTTTTTTTTTTATGTGGATCATAAAAATGGGCTAAATTTATGGTACCAGGAGAGTCATATCAATGTCGGCGACGAATTGCATCTCTCAAGAAAATTAAGACGCGGTGTGTGTGTGTGTGTGTGTGCGTGTGTGTGTGTTTGCGCGTGTGTTTGGGCCTTAAAGTGACATCCAAATGAAGAATGCTTGCTAGTGGACTGGGCCAACATATAGGTGCTTTTGTCTCGCTTTTCAGCGGGTTCTAGGCCGTTTAGCTCTGTTTTAGACCTTCGCCTCACGGTAAAAGCCTAAAAGTGGAATGTAAAAGCAAAAGTGATTTTATTTACAATAATTTTAACGATAAAAAGTATACTTATATATATATTTTGTGGACCGCGATTGAAAAAAAAAATATTTAATTTAATTTTAGAAAGATTTGAAGTATCGTATTTTTTGGAGAACAAAAAATACTTTTAATCTTTGACAATTCGTATTATCTATATTATTATATTGGTGATAAAACGTTTACTAACAAATTCGTGATTGTTGAAATCCATCACAAAACTATAGTATTATCATGTTGTTTATTAATAATGATTTGAATATGCGAGTTATATATAATTGATGTAATGATTGAAGAATATGTATAAAAGTATATAGAGGAAACAATCTAACAATGATATGCATAGGAATCATGTGTGTGGCGATATATTGAATTTTATTGCTTAAAGTAGGACCAAAAATTAATAACTTCTCGCCTATAATTTCATTCCACACATCTGTGACTGTAACAACTATGAACTATATGAGAACCTCAGGATGATGTGGAGGTGGAGCCAAATGGGTTGCCAACCATAATTCATGCACTTTCGGCTCTTTAATAGGACCACTCTTACCACTTGTAATACCTTAATTCACAAGTTTCACCAAAATTAATATATAAATTGGAAAAGATTAAGGAGGTGTTTGCAAACAATTTTGTGTTTGAAAAAGTAAAAAAAATGTTGAAAAAGTGAAAAAAAAAAAGATTAAGTAGTAAAAGTGAATAATGTTTGGAAAGAAAGTGAAATAAGTGATTAAATTTTTAAAAAGTATTTAAAAATTGAAAAAAACAGCATGAAAACTGCTTATAACTTTTAACATAATTATTATATTATTAATTAAGAATAGTTATTGTATTATTGCATAAAAATATTTGATTAGTAATTAATTGGGTGGATTTGGTTGGGTTGAAGATGGGTTTGAAAGAATGGGTTGGGTTGGAGATGAGTTGAAGGTGAGTTATAGATAGGTTTGAAATGGTTCTTAATAGATCCAGTGCATCATTGTTGTGTGTTTAATTAAAAAAATAAAAAATAAATTAAAATTTCTAATCCCTATCATCTTTAGATGATTCTAGAATACTAAAATGAATTGCTATCAAATAAAAAAGTAAATATTTTTTTATTTTTATTTATGAGATAACCTATTTAGGAACCAACATGAACTCATTATCAACCTATCATCAACCCATTTAGAACTCAATGTTAACAACAACCATATGAGACTTAACTCAATCCAATCCACTTTACACTATGTTGAATCCAACCTAAATCAAAAATTATGTGGTTTGAGTTTAAATCAAGGGTTGAGAACTATTTTGTCGCCCATATATAATAACTCTTTAATATATTTAATTTGATAACTTTGATTGGAATCGATCTAATTGTTTGTAGTTATAATATCTTATTATAGTAATTGAAATGTATTTAAGTGTTTTATACAACAAAAAAAAATCTATTAATTACGTGAAATAATATAATAGTGAACAAAGTAAGATTATAGTACTGAACAAAGATAATTCCAGACCATTCCGGAAAAGATTGAACAGTCGACGTAATTACAAATTAAAAGTTTAAAATTATTAATAAATTATCTTCGCAATCAATTAAGATAGTACTGTTTATGTCCAAAAAACCAGAAACACACACACACACACACACACATATACATATATATATATATATGTAAGATAATTATACTGTTGAATTTTATTTGGTCCGACGAGGTACCCAATCTCAACGGACACAAGGATCCATATGGATCGTTAATTGATATCCAACAAAACTAAATCATATATCATCATTGTCATGACTTATGATAATGATTTTACGTATACGAGAACGTGTAAATCAACAATTAACAATGTGAAATATAGATAACGTAGTGTAATTAAAAGACATGTTGATGACATGATGTGAGGATTATTAATTGTTAACACCATTATTATTATTATTATTATTATTGAAAGTAGTTATTTAATTTAGTTAAAAATAATAATTGATCATCCAATTTATGAAGTTTATGAGAATAAAGTGTCCTCACACTCACCTAATTATATAGTTTTAGGTTGTTAGGCTTATGAACAAATAAAATAATGTATCCACAAACAACTATATAGATTACTTTACCTCAATCGGGATTTTTCGGGAAACAAATAAAGAAAAGAAGAAGAAGAAATGATGGATTGAGATGTATATTAATTTTGGTATAGGGATATTTAGGCGAGAAAGTGAGATACAAACTTACATAAGGAAACAAACGAAGGAAGTGATAACGAGTGAGGTGGCAATCTATGACATGAAACAAACAGTCTAATTACAAAAACTGTGGGGGTCAGCTCAAAACTTTATAAAAACAAATTGTGTGTACGTGTCTGTGTGTCACTGTGTGTGTGTTAGATATATATATATATATACACACACATAGAGAGAGAGAGACGAGCAACAAATGGCAGTGGAACCCATATTCATCCGTACGACTTTTGACAAAAATAGTTGGTTGAGTAAATCTTGTGTTAGATATATATATATATATATACACATAGAGAGAGAGAGAGAGAGAGAGACGAGCAGCAAATGGCAGTGGAACCCCATATTCATCCGTACGACTCGTGACAAAAATAGTTGGTTGAGTAAATCTTGTCAGGTTTAATATATAGGTTTCAATTACTCTCTCTCTCTCTCTCTCTATATATATATATATATATATATTTTACATCTAGAATATTCTTCTGCAACTTCTTCAGGAATCAAAATTAATCTACACCCAATCTTGTTCGTAATCAACTTCTTAATTAATCTCCACCAGACCAGAGATTCAGGCATCAGGCACGTCCATCCGAGAAAATTTATATTTTATTCTTTTGCTTGAATATTAAAAATAATTAAATCCATCAAATGTCAATAATTTCTTAACCATTTACTGATAATATCGACTGTTAAAATGTGTAATGCATTGTAGATATTACAGTTTCTTTTTTTGTTTTGTTTTGTTTTTCTAAAGTCGTTGATAGCTTCTAATGCAGCATCTATATGTAGGAAATGGAAATCTTATAAGAACTAATTAATTAGTGCACAATTACGCTTGCCCCAGTCGTCAAGTTTGGATTTAATTATTTCCTGTTGGAAATGGGCTTAATTTTAATAATATTTATAGGGATTAATCTAGGATGAAGTAATTTATAGTGTAAATTTATAAATAAAATCTCATTAAATATTATTTATATGTTAAAGGATAAGTGTAAATTTCATATGGGATATTCAAACTTGACAATTCGAGTATTTATGTGATTAAGTATTGTTGTAGTGTAAACTAAACAGCTAAATACCGTATATGGATAGTCCCACATGCAATTGCGGGCGTTGGGGTGAATTGTCACGGTCCCAGTCTTATCTTGTATTGAACTAGCCCTGAAATTATGTTTGAATTTTAAATTCAAACTTAATTTCAACCGTTACAGAATATTAATACATAACATTAATTTTAAAACGGTTAACGGTTACAGAATATTAATACGCAATATTGATTATTGAGTAACCGATGAATGTTACTTGCAGTTACGAATTCAAATTTAATTATTTGAAACGTTACAAACAGTTACAACAGTTACGATTTTAGAATTAATTATTGGTATTAATATCCTGTATTATTAATTATCCAGTATTAATATTCTGTATAAATAGCAGCTCATGTTTCCTACAAAACATACAGAATAGACACACAAACACAACAAAAGAGAATATAAAGTATACTGTTTTAAGAAAGTGCTGAGTCTTAAAGAGTGTATACACTTTTAACTTTCGAGTGTGTGTTTTGAATTACATACACAAACCACTTGAGTTGTTTAGCTTTCGAAGTGAGGTTCAAAGTAGCAGTGCGGCTTGGAACGAACCTCTGGACTGTCTTATCCTGAAAGGAGTATCGCAGGCCCATCGCACCGGTCAGTGGGGCGAATATTTCTTTAAAGCAAACTGGCTCAACCCGGTGATTCAGTCGTACCATTTTTAAATAAATACTGATAAGTCTACTGTACTTTTCTGTTTATTTATTTATTTGCGGCATCGTTTAGTTTGCTTTTAGCTATAGTGTTTTTACTTAAAAAAAAAAATTGTTATTGCATTGCATTTATATTATCGAATAAATCCACCTACGAGAATATCGAATTTTGGATATTCTGTTCAATTGTTTCCAACATTTCCAAAAGTTTTAAATTAAACATATCATTAATCTAATCAAGATATGTTTAATTAAGATGATTAGTAAAAGAAATATGACTTAAGAATTTGACGCGACACATACCATTTGTTAGATAAGTTTTTATGGAAGAAGACAAAATCCAACGTAAGAGCAACGGTTTAATAGTATAAATAATTTGGCACTGCCCCAATTAAGTTCAAGTTGTGGATATCTTATAACTTAATGAAATAATTTTTAATTTGTTTATTTCAACTAAAAAAATGATTATACACAATAATTTTGTATGACAAAGGTTTTTTTTTTTCCATAAATGACCATGTATGCTTCTCATATTTTTAAAATGACATATGATCAGATTCTGAGAAACTGTGCCAAAATATGAGTCTATACAGTCAAAAATTAATTATTCTTTTCATGAAGATTTTTGGTTTTACATAAATTTTGTTTACTCTACATCCGGTTTTTGATCTATTGATCGATTAATTCTGATCGGATACTGTAGATGTCCATTATGAAAGCGACTCCCCCAACTCAATTGTTCCACTCACAAAGCATAATTTCAGAATTCGAATTCTAAATATTGCTTAACATATGCATACAATATTTATATTTAATTTTTAAAAGGTCAGGGTCAAAAGATTTTTGGAAATTGTTACCTTAAGTGATGAAATTGAATCAGAGAACGAAATTCTACGATGTTTTCAAGAACATTTAAGTGTTTTTATGACTTAGAAGGTACGTGATTTGAAATTTCAAGGCTATAGTAGGCAAATCCTTATTAGTTACTTATCAAAAAAAAAAAAAAATCCTTATTAGTTTTTAATATCTTCATACTTTATTGCAATAGAGCTAAATATTTGATGGATTCTTTAAAAAGAAAAAAAGAAGAAAAAGTTAGAAATTAATTGTAGCAAAGACTCCTCTAATGGCAGTATTTTGGATAGTTCGCAATATAATCATGCTATATTTTTTGCTACACCCAAATACATGTCATATTATGTATAAGTGAGTGGTTGAGATAAGAAAAGAGCGAGGAAAAAATAATATAAAGATTCTATTTCTTTATCTAAATTGTCCGCCTAGGTACGCATACAGTGTGTATTGATGAGTATAATATAAGACATAAATGGCTCTTTTGATTTTGCATATTGGATTTATGTGTATGTAGTATTTATGTGGATGTTAGGTTGGATAATTGTAATTGAACCACCATATTTGATTTGTGTGATTTAATCCGTGATCCAAATTTTAATGATACTACCAACCTTGTTTAATTGTGTGGACTACATTGGATTATTAACAAAAGTTTCATTTTTGCCCATAAAATTATTTCTTATTGATTTTTGAGCATTTTATAGTAAGGATAATTTAGTAAATTCAATCCAATGATATTGATCAATAAATTTTAACTTACCCAATCTCACCCCCCCCCCCCAAAAGACTCAATCCAACAATAAAGCATCGCTTCAATCCATGATGTCATGGATTGAAGCATTCCAATACATGAAAACATCTTCAATCAAATATAAAATTTTAATTGGATTATTTCTTGTATTACAATGTATTACTATAAATCAAAAGAGCCCAAAAGATATAGGGTGAACTATCAATTAGTCTAATGGGACAAGACGTTAGATATCTTAAATAACGTTCATAGTTTGAATTATAAAGTAGTAAATAGAGCAAATAAATTAAAAACGTCGCTTTTATATTGAACATTTACAATATTCAAATTCCAATTAATAGATCAATGATCCAAAACTAAACTATTAAAATAAAGAGAAAAAATTTAAAATAAAGTACTAGACGATGTAACACATCCATATTAGCTTTGTTACATTTTCTAATGGTCAAATAAGATAGGCAAAGGAACTAAAAAGAAAAATGCTATGGACAGCCATGTCTAAGTTCTTTTTGAATAATTGCGTTATGAAGTGGAAGTCCCAGTTTCCATGCATGTATAGGTAGATATACGTTCATTATTATATAGACAAACTAGACTAAAAACTAGAAAGGGCCACCTTAAGACCTGGTCCTGGTCCTGGTCGGTGACACGTGTAAGATTTTCAGTGATCAATGACCTATTAATTAACCAACCATTGGACATTTGCACCGGCCATATTGGGTAATCATTTGCCATAGTTTAATATAATAATGAGAGAAAATGGAATCCTATAATGCATCCAAAGCAAACTCTTTTGAAATACTTCCCCTGGAGGATATGTAATCTTTTATGACACGCGCTCACTCACATGCGCCCCAAATCCCGTTCTTCGCTGTATAATTTCTATTTTGTACAAGCTTTTTCAAAACCTCAACATTTTTGTTTTAGACAAATACTTTTATGTACGTCGTATATATATATATATATATATATATATATATCTTGCAATAAGCATTCATTTTACATCTTACAATTACTTTTGTTACATATTTGGTTGGACATTCTTCACTGATAGTAATTTCGAGGGTCTAATTCTCCTAGCATTTGCCATGCTCCGAAAACTTATGGGTCGGTTTAGACTCTCCCAGCAACTATTTCACTTTAGAAAAATAATTAATTTAAGAAAATACTTCTTCCACACCCCTTAAGTTATATCATAATTACAAATTAATTCCTATAGTTTTAAAAATTATAAATACCTCCATGACGGATGCACCAGTTTAACAAAATTTACCATTTATCAATGTGGGATATAATTGCGACTCGTAATTCTATTGTTGGTTGCTGGATTTTGAGATAAGATTTGTATGGATTTGACAAGTTCAAGATAGTAAAGTTATATATAAAGTCAATTTCAAGAAAAAGGTAGTGGCAGTATCGGATTACAAATAGTGATACCTGGTAGGGCTGTAAATGAGTAACCGAAATTCATTTATCGTTCGCATCCATCTCCGTTTATAGGGTATATTATTCGTATTCGTATAAAGTGGATATTATCTATGTCCGATTACAAGTATCTAAATAATAACGGGATACGGATATGGTAATTGCATATCCGCTTCGTTTAATATTCGTTCTAAATGTATATCTAACGAATATATTTATTTAATTATATTCGTTACTCGTATCCGATAAATAAGATTAGAAATTTTATTATTATTATTATTATTATTATTATTACTACTACTACTAATAATAGTAGTAGTAGTAATAGTAGTAGTAATGGTAGTAGCAACAACAGTAGTAGTAGCAACAGCAACAACAACAACAACATCAACAGTAGTAGTAGTAGTAGTAGTAGTGTGTGTGTGTGCGTGTATATATTCTAATGTTTTCTTATAAGTAAAATAGATAGAAAAAAATATAATGAACTCATATATCCATATTTACAATGAAATAATAATATAAGTAAATATATTAACTTTACTTATATTAATGAGCATATACTATACTTATATATATATATACAAAAATTTCAACTAGATAAATTATATAAATTTTATTTGATTTTTTTAATTTATATACACAGATTTGGATAATCGGATAAACAAATTCGGATATTCAATAAGATATTCGGATAAACGGATTCGAATATTCAATTGAATATTTAGAAAATTGTAAGCAAAAACGAATATTCGGATATCTGAATATCGATAATTTTGTCAGGTTTTCAAAAATATTAAACGGATTCGGATATATTCGAATTTGCAACATATCCATCGAATTCGGATACGGATTGATGATGCTGTAATCCGTCCCACATCGAATGGAGACAAGGCGCTTGAGCACCTTATAAGTGTCAGGTCCTCTCCCACTTAGCGAAGACCCTTTTAAGGACAAAACTCCCAGGCCTGATCGGATGGTCTTAATGGTCGCAGGAGGGACAATACCTCGCGGGTGAGGCCACCGGGTGGAGATCGGATATGGTTCATCATATGGCGCCCACCGTGGGGCCCGAGGGTCTCAAGCCCCTCGTCTGGGGGGCTTATTATGATGCTGTAATCCGTCCCACATCGAATGGAGACGAGGCGCTTGAGCACCTTATAAGTGCCATGTCCTCTCCCACTTAGCGAGGCCCTTTTAAGGACAAAATCCCCCAGGCCTGATCGGATGGTCTTAATGGTCACAGGAGGGATAATACCTCGCTGGGTGAGGCCACCGGATGGAGATCGGATATGGTTCATCATGGATATTGAAAAACTTGATCGGATACGGATTCGGATACTGCATATCCACTCTGTTTAATATCTGTTTACACCCCTAATTAAAGCCTAATGGTTGTTGTGGTGGTATAAAGTGAAATTATTTTGTGAAGGTTGGTAGAATAACTAGATTAATTGAAGGAGTTTGTCAAGCTTGAGAGGCGCATTTATTGATGATTGGATTGATTACTATGGTTGCACAAAAAAAAAAAATATATATATTTTCATTAATGTTTATAATAAAGTCCTAAACTTGGGACATTTATAATTTTTAAAACAAACGAAATTAATTTGTAATTATACCATATACCGATATGGTCTATTGTACCTATTTAGTCATTCCACTTTTTCTATCATAATTTATGCGGTTGGTTACACTTTGCACGGTTGAAGAATACCTTATGTCACGTTTATGCTGTAAACTACAAATATGTAATAATTGAGCCTTTAATATCCATAACTCATAGGGTTCACTTGTCACAATTTGTATCTCACAAAGACAAATGCGGCATAAAATATAATTTAAAAATACAAAGTGCAATTAGTTCCTCATTTTGGAGGGAGGATAGCATAAAACATGCCCTATCAATTACCACATTATGAAAATTCGTATAGTAAATATATTATATTTATCAAGTAACTGATCATGTTCTTTAAATTATCCATCAATTATAAAAAAAAATATAAAACACTTACCACATAACTTATATCGATTTAATTAGGTCGAATCTGGACTAGATTTTTCTCAATTATCCAAACGTCAATTGAAATTCTAAATTTCTAATCTAATTATTTATAGTAAATAATCAAGAGGTAGAGAGAGAGAGAGAGACATCTTTTAATAGTACTATTACCCTAAGGCCTAAAGTACTACGACAAATGGAAATTTGAGATTGAGAGAGAGAGAGAGAGATCCTTTAATAGTATTATTGCCCTCAGGCCTAAAGTACTATGCCAAACGGAAATTTGGTGCGTGCCAACCTCCGACATAGAAAGCGCGTAACCCTTTAACCCCACATGCAAAAGCACAATAAACCAACAAATCACCCAAACCAACTCTCCTCTATATAAACAAACTACCCAAAGTCCGTAGTCATCTTCACCACACATTTCACACACAAAAACACTCAAATCATCCAACACAGAATCACAATTTACACACACAAAACCCACTTCTCCTGCAAATTAGTTTCTCTCTTCAACATGTCAAACAGCACTGGTTACAACCCATCTCCCATGCCCCTCCACCTCTGCTTCTTCCTCCTGATTCTCTCCATGTTCGTGGGCATCACCTGGTACATCAACTACGAGTCCTTCTTCGAGGGCCTGTTCGACCAGATCAAGCTCGTGCTCATGGTGTCGCCTCTGCTCCTCCTCCTCGCCGTGCATTTGCTCTCCACACTCGAGAAGTCCTTCTTCTTCATCCCCTTGCCGGAGCAGGACTCCCTCCACCGCGCCGGCGGCACGCCCTGGGGCGTCGGCCTCCTGCTCGTGCTGCTGTTCTTCATGATCTCGTATCAGTCTGATTTTCGGGAACGCTGGTTTCCTCTGCTCGCTTGATTGTTAGACTGTGTTTAATTTGTTTGGTACTTAACTTAATAGTTTAGTTGATGTGGAGTTTGTGAAATTACTGTTTGGTGACTAGTTAATTATGTATATCAATGTTTTAATGTGCATATTGTATTTCTCTCTCTCTCTCTCTCTCTCTCTCTCTCTCTTTCTCTCTCTCCCCGGGTGTAATCTTTTGTCCTTTTAATATGGCTTCTTCTTTAATTTGCTTAAATGAGAAGATCACTGTTCATGGTATATGCTCCTATTTAATTATTTTGTTTTTTGTTTGTTGATATATTCATCCTTCATCCTTGCGCCTTAATGTGCTCTTTAATTTTTCACTTGAAAGTTTTTTCTATTTGCCCTTTTTCTGGATGCCCACAAGCTAGAGCACTGTAGCTAATTAATTAATACTTAGGTTGAGCAGTTTCTTTATAAGAATATTAAATATTTCACTTGAAGTGGAAAAATTGACACATTGTACATTCTAAATACACTTAATCAGCGCTATGTACTCTAAAATTTAAAATTTGACATTTTGCACCCTTCACTCATGCACATTAATTAAAATTTTCCGTTGAAAATAATATTTTGATCAACATTAAGATATCTCTAGAATTTAGATGATAATATGAAATCAAAAGATAATCTGATAAATTTAAAAATTTGGCCTAAATATTACCAATAATTTATTCTATATTCAATACCCTCGCTAGCAAAAGGTTTATTCAAATTGACAATGCTGCATCTATTATTACTTTTAAAACACTTTATAGCCTTGAGAAACAAGATTGTTATTTATTGATAATGATACGAATTTATATATTATAATGAATAGTTCAATAAAAATACCACCAAAAAATAGTTAAAAAAATATTTTGTGATCTATTTTTAATGTGAAGGCCCTTTAATATTCACATAATTGTTTATGATCCAACTCCAATCATCAAAATTTTTCAATTTGTTGCTAGAAACTATGTGAAAAGTTGAAGAGAAATTGAAAAGTACTTAAGCCGTTATGGGGAGTTCATTTACCTTTTATTTTTTATCAAATTTTCTATCATAATTTTTATGAAGAAGTTAACATTCAATTGGTTACTTCATTTATTTATTTTTATATAGAATATCAAATATGCTCTTTTAATTTTGGCTGAAATACTATTATTAGTAAAAAAAATTCAATAGAAATGGGTAGAGGTGTAAAGTGCCAAGTTAATGTATTTTCAGTATGTAAAATAATAAAATTTTAATTTTAAGATGTATAATACTTATTAAATATGTTTAGAGGGTGCAACGTACCAATTGCCTCTTGAGGTAAGGATGGGAAATTACTAATCGCCAGTTTTAACTTTTAAATATAAAAATATAAAAATACTTTAGCTTTTCATTTTATATGATTTTAACTTTGTTTTAACTTTATGTTGGTCCAATGTTAGGAAAGTTTGTTAAATACGAATATACAAGGGTTTTAACGTTTTGGTCATGGCAACCAACCACTTTGCATTTTCTATTATGAAATGGTATTTACACTTTTCACCTCTATATTATGCTATATACTGCGTTTTATCTCCCCAAATTATAAATTGTAAGTATTTATATTTTGTAATTGTTTAAAAAAAGTACTTTGCTGCTTTTAGATTTAAAAAAATTATTTTGAATGTTTGGTCATATAATTTCTACTTAAATTAAGTTGAAAAAAAGAAAAAATTGATAAGTTGGGAGGAAACTATTTCTATCAGTTTAAAAGTGCCTCTTGGTATTTCGTTAATAAATTGAATTTTTTGAATTGTTAACTATCAATTTTTAACTATTTTTCACTTTTATTTTCAAACACTCCACACTTTTACTATCAACTTTTAATTAATTCTCACTTTTATTTTTAAACATTGCCAACTTTTGCTACTCAATTTTTTTTAAAATTTTTTCAACAATTCCAACTTTTTCGAAAACAAAAGCAATCCCAAACACCCTCATAGTTCCTAAACTATAAATATTGGTGGGCTTAATTATATTTTTTTTATTATTATAAGGGACTTATTCGTTACATATCTTTTTGTTATTACAGAGAAATTTATTTGTAACATTTTTCTTTTTACTTTTATGAAGGGCTAATTTATTAGATTTTGTGTGTGCGCCGGGGGGGGGGGGGGGGGGGCGCACAGACCCGGATATAGTTTAGGGCAAAGTGTAATTAGCCGTTTTGTGACTAGCGTTAAACATTTTATTACATTTAGACTGTGTTTGGTACGGACTATCACGTCGAATATATACTAGGTATTCTTCATATTAACTTGTCTAGTAAAAATATTGACGGCACAATATTCACACTCATCCCATTATAAAATCAACCCCATTATCTCTGTACGTATCCCATCCCCTAGAGGGATACTAATCATAAATATGGACAAATGGACGTATTGTTTTTTGAGTACATCATTTGAATTATTACTAGATAATTATGATCAATCATCCTTATCAATTACATTGCAAAATATCAATCATCAACAACTATTATTGATGAAACGTGTCACTTCATCCCGCCACGTCAATAGAAACAATCCTGACCAATCCAAGTGTGGAGCACTAAAGCCCTCGACTAGGCAGGCTGCCCTCCAATGAGGTTTTAAGCTTGACTATCCTCGAGATTGCGATAATGCGCCCAAATACGCTATTCAGGGACACTCGAAAGGACCCACGGCCCCGAGGACATCCGATCCAAGAAACAAGCCTCGGGGCGCTTCGCACGAGGAAGTAACCCCCAGGCTTACCCTAAGGTGCTGATATGGAGTCTCCAGGGCCCCTGCGGCTCCTCGAGACCTAATAAGTGAGGCGAATGGTCTCGAGGTATAGAGGGGGGCCTCGATGGCCTACGTATCAAGAGCAGGAGCTGCACACCTGGCTTCCGCCTAACACCCCATCCAATGGGAAAGTCCAGCTGGCATAATTGACCAAGCCTACTCTTGCCAGCTCCCTACCGCATCCACTCTACATGTGGGTCAATCTCATCAGTCTCAAGCGCATTAAATGCTATTCCATTAATGCAATCCTTGATCATAAATGACCAAGATACACATTAAATGCCAATAAGGCTCCCCATTAATGAGACGTGAGAGCAGCCGCCAGCGGGAGTTCCAAAGGGGACAAATAGCACATGTTCGTACGGCTCATGTCAGTGAAGTTGACTGACTCCCACCAACCATGTCACATGCGAGTGCCTCACTCTCATATAAATACCAAACCGGCTCTCCACCAAAGGGTAAGAAAAACAAGATCTAATCATTTTTCTGCTCATTCTTGATAAGCAAAAATACTTCTTACTACTATTAATCATCTTCTCATAATTAATAATGATAAATTTCATTGAAAAATGTATACCATTGGATGTAGATCATGTGCAATCCCATATTTCTACCTAATAAACACACCCATAAAAAAGTATGCACATTTAACTGAGTAAATAAAATAGAGAACACCGATGAGGCCTTGACTCAGTGGTAAGGTGGATGTCCCATAATTTTATGGATTCGATTTCCCACGAGTGTTGATATTTTACTAGTTTGATGCTAGTTTGTTTCTACTGTAAAGTAGTTGGTATTTCTGTGTTATTTGATGCTAAATGATTGTAATAACTTGTAATTCATTTAAAACAATAATATAATTGATTTGTTGTAATACATTGTAGATCATGGATGTAATAGAACGAATTCTACAAAAAAAAAAAAAACAAATAAAAAATAGAGATCGAAAATATAAGAATATTCAAACTGACAATTAAGTGATCTTCTTTCTTAACCACAATCATAATTCGTTATTAGATAAGTTAAAGTTTCAAATAGGATTAGTTCACATCCCTTGATGAAATGAAAGCCCTTGTTCTACCAAAAAAAATAAAAAGAAAGCCCTCGTGAAACTTCAGTGATCCAAAATCCATGTCGAATGAACCAAATTTATTGTTAAATCATGAAAAAATTACACTGACTACCCCTGAGGTTTGACTAATTTATGAAAAACTCCCTACTTTTACAAAAATTACTAAAAACCCCCTTAGGTTTAAAAATATTACAAACTTATTCGAATTTTCGAAAATACCCCTTTCCCCTTTTTTGAGTGATTTACATTGACCACCCTGAGATTAGGCTAATTTACGAAAAAACCCCTGTGGTTTCAAAAATTACCAAAAACCCCCTGAGGTTATGCTAATATTACAACTAGCGCCTACTTAGGTTGACTTATCAACAATATTAATTCTTTTTTTTTCCTCAGTAATATTGTTATCATAAAATTTTAATTTAATAGATTTGAAAAAAAAAATATGATTACTTATTCAAATAAATATTCCGAATTTAATGTTATGAATTTATACTAAATATACGTAATATGTGCTAAATTTATATTTGAGAAAAATATAATTATATGCATCGTATATATCCATTATGTGAAATGAGAAATATAAACATTGATTGAAATAAAAAATTAAAATTAAATAATGCACTTGAAAACTTTATTTAGCTTGAGGTACTCTAACTCATTTCTCTTAAAATTTACTTCGTATTAGCGATAATAAAATATACTTGATGTGTTGGTAGATACCTTTAATGCATTAAATTCAGAATATTTATTTGAATAAATAATCACATTTTTTTTTCAAATCTATTATATGAAAATTTTATAATAACTATATTACAGAGGGGGAAAAAAGATTTAATATTGTTAATAAGTCAACATAAATAGGTGCTAGTTGTAATATTGGTATAACTTCAGGGGGATTTTGATAATTTTTGAAACCATAGGAGGGTTTTCGTAAATTAATCAAATCTCAGGGTGGTCAGTGTAAATCACCCAAAAAAAGGGAAGGGGTATTTTCGAAAATTTGAATAAGTTTGTAATATTTTTGAAACCTTATGGGGTTTTTGATAATTTTTGAAAAAATAGAGAATTTTTTATAAATTAGCCAAACCTCAGGGGTAGTCAGTGTAATTCGCCTTTAAATCATTAATGCTTGTATAGCATTTCCAGTTTTATTGTGTAGTTCAGATCAAATTTATAATTAAAAAAATGCGTGTCGTCTAATGTACTTCTAATAGTGACAAATGATACACAATTGTTGTCACATTATATTTGTAATTTTTAAGCGCAGAAAATAAAATTTCTCATAATTAATTATATATAATTAATGTTAATTTTAATATTATCATTAGACGTATTGTAATTAATATGATTCTTCTGGTGCGTTTGTACCCCGCCCACCCCCCCCCCCCCCGCCCCCACCCCTCAAACCAATGACACCATCAGCTACTAAAGCCCTTTACTTTATGTAACGCCCCATTTCAAGTACAGGGCTATAAATGTTTAGGTATTGTACGAAGTAATTAAACTCTGCATTAATTATATTAATGACAAAAGAAAAGGTGATGACGACACATATTAGCTAATAAAATAAAAGAGTAAATTGCGTTTTGGACCCCAATGTTTGGGCCTTGTGCACTTCAGTGCCCAACCGTTGCGAAGGTGCACTAAAGGTACCCGAACTACTTAAAATGTGCTCAGGTGATGTATTTTTCCAATTCCGGCGGAATATTCAAGAATATTCCGTTGACAATTTTGGATTAATTGCATTTGACACCCTATGGAATTGGAGATTGACATAAAACCCCAAAAAACAACATAAAAGGTCAATACACCCCTTTATATATTTAAAATACTAAAATACCCTTGCTTAGTAGTGTTTTCATAATAATATTACCTTTTTTTTTAACTTAATATATTAATTAAATGAATTAAAGAATTTTAAAACTACAAAGCTCTATTGATCAATAAAAAATTGGAAAATAGGGAGAGAAAAAAAAGAGTAATAAAAATAAATGATGGTGAGTTTTTTACCTTTTCTTTTCTCTTCCTAAAATTAATTCCCAATTCAAAACCCTAATTCCCAAATACTATTCATCATCATCTTCATTACCGCACCAACCACTGCTCCATTACTCTCTCTTCCCCGTTGCCGGCCACCTCCCACTTCGCTCTATGGCCACCAGTCGCCCTCTCGATTCTCTCTTAAACCGCCGCCGCTCTCTCACCATGCCACCCGCACTCATCTCTCCGTCTTCGAGATCCGCCGCTGCTCGAACTTCTCTCTCCGTCGTCCCTCTCTCTACCACCATCAGTGAAAGTGACTGATCAAAAAGGAAATAAGAGGAGAAAATGGAAAAGAAATAAAAATAAAAAATGGGGAGAAAAAAAAGGTGTGTTCGGATGAATTTGATTTTTTAGAAGCATACATGGAGTTTATTTGCATATTTTCAAATTTAGGTGGGGTCAAATGCAATTAATTCAATATTTTTGACGAAAACTATCACCTGAGCACATTTTAAGTAGTTCGAGTACCTTTAGTGCACCTTCGCAACGGTTGGGTACTGAAGTGCAAAAGGCCCCAAACGTTGGAGTCCAAAACACAATTTACTCAAAATAAAATAACATATGCTAACGATAAATACACTTTGATATGTGTACAAAATAAAGATAACACATAATTTAATTATATATTTAAATTTATTATATAAAATATAAATTTTTATCACAATAATTATAACAAATTTAAATAAGACTTAATTATATAATTAAAAGTATATATGGAAGCAAAAATATTCGATTAGGTTAAATAATTGACAAAAGAGATATAACAAAGGATTAGAATAATTGATAGGAGAGAGAAAAGAAATGGGAGGTTAAATAATGGAGAGGAAAACATATTATTTTATATCTTTACATGTTGTCTCTATTATTATCTATTGGATAAAAAAATAATGGTTAAATAATGGATATACTTTATAAAAAAGTATAGCTGTACATATTGTCTCTATTATTATCTATTGGATAAAAAAATATTTTGTTATAATATTGTTCATGGTGATAAAATTAATATTTGTTATTATCATTAATAATCAAATTCTCATTATTACTAAATCATTAAACACTCAAACTTCTTGTCTTCGGCTCACTGGACTAGATTGAGGGGTACTTGTAAACGCTTATACATTTGGAGAAGTAAAAGTTGAGAAAAAATTGAAAAAGAAAAAAGATTGAGTAGTAAAATGGGTAATATTAGGAAAGAAAAACTAAGAAAAAGGTGGGTCAATTTCAAAAAGTAACAAAAAAAGCCAAACAAAGCCGCCAGAAATAGTAGTGGCAATTCGAGTGGGTTGGGTTGGCATATAAATATAACATAATATCTTTCAAGCTTAACCCAACTCATGATCTGCCAAATCCACAAAACTTCAATCCTAACCCAATTTTATTGAGTTCGTGTTAACCTGACTTAATTCAAGTCGCCCCATTGACATGATAACCCACAACCCAACCAATTTTGCTTGCTTAATTTTTTTCCCGAGCTTCACAAAGTATTTTCTTACTAAATTTCTTATGAAGCCTTAAATAATTACACAAGTTAGAAATCTTATAGGATTACATAACAATAATAATAAAAAATCATATTCTTATGAAGCTTTAGAGTGTGAAGTTTAAAATTGAAATTAAGTTCTGTCAAAGAGAGTGGTTAAGTTTGTGATTAACGTGCTTAAATTGAGAGTGTTATAGTTTTTATTTTGTATGACGAACTTAAATGAATTTCAGCCTCTCAGATAAAGTAAATAAAAATTCAATTAGTGAAAAGATTGATGAAATTACAATTTATTTTTTAAAACTTTATTTCTCATTATTTTTTTTCTATGATTATATTATATGTATTTATTTTGTGTGGTTGGCTACGTACAACCTACATGCTCAAATTTAACATTAAAAGTTATTTAGTTCATTTTCTTTTTTTTTAATTTTAATCTATGTAAATGTTATTTATAGGCCTATATCGAAAAAAAAAATACTATATTGAAAAATCATTTAATATTAAGGTAAATTAATGCAAAACTTCATGGTTTGCAAATAAAATAATTAAAGATGACTGTGAAGTTTCCAATGAACACTTGTTTGCTCAAAACATCAAAAAATATGTTGTTACAAGGAGGAAACTCCAGCTCAAGATGACGATGTCCCAATCTAGGGTGGATCAAAGTAAATTCAGAAGCCTCATTCAAAAATGGCAAATCGAGGTCTTATGAGAAATGAAATAGGATGCGTCATTTTTGCAACAACTTCTTGTAGCCCGTGTTTTGACCCATGTTCTGCTGAAGCTATTGCTATGAAAGAAGTATTTCAAACTACCTCAACCTTCAAAATCAAGCATGTTAGTTTTGAATCAGACTATCTCATGCTTATGCATGCAATCACTGGAAAAGATGAAGATGCCCCTTGGACAATCAAAATGTTGGTGGTTAGAAATTAAGAGATTTTGGGCTTGTTGGCCCAAATAAAAATTTAAATTTGTAACTAGAAACTCAAACACTGCAACCCATAACCTTGCTAAATGGGTTGATTTTGTGGGTTGGACAGGCCCAATCCCTTTTGAGACACTTCCACTGTCTATTTATTTATTTTGATGGGGATATCCCCTCTGGTTGGAACATTTATTCTCTTAAAATGAATTATTAATTCATCAAAAAACTAACACGTGCATAATTTTGCATCAAAATTGACTTTTCACTTATTCAAAAAGTTCAACAATCTTTTCTTCTTAAATATCTAAACCATTTCATATTTTAATTATTTAAAATTTCTTTTTTTTCCCCATCATAAGTTTGAAACAATTATTTATTTACCCTTTTTTCATTTTCACCTTTCTAAAATACCCTACCTTTTTAAAACGTTTCAAAAATACCCTAGAACGAACTCTTAAAGCTCGGTTTTACTGTTCATGTGGGCCAGCGTGATTTCTTAAAAACCCACCTTTTAGTCTTTATTTCATTAAAACCTATACTAAAGTATTTTTTTATCAATTTAGTCCATTTTAACTAGAAACTTGCTTAAAAATATGTTTAAATTTAAAATTCAAATCTTAAAATTTTAATTATTTATTAATTTTCTTAAATTTGTTATGATAAATCAAGTAAAACCCCCGCATAAAATTGGTATCAGAGCCATAAAAGAGCCATAAAGATCAATAAAAAATTATAAAATATGGAATATTTAAAATTATTAAAAGTATCAATCATAACTCTTCTAATAATTAAAGAGCTATTTATTTACAAGAAATAAATAATAAAGAATTTAGTGATAACATAAATATAGAAAGTTTATCTTGCGATTTCTCATGTGATGAAACTGATTGACAGTTATTTTCACCATGAAGAATAGACTGTTTCGACACACTAAAAGGTATCCAAAGGTTGAGAAGTACTACAAAATCTTGATGTCTCTAAAGAAAGAAGCCAAGGCACATAAAGATGCTGAAATCAGAGAATTGTGCTATAGAAAGTTAAAAGAATATAAAACTCGTAGAGCTGTAATGATTCTACTTAGCAATGCCTAATTATACATTACATAGGCTCAAAATAGAATTGTATCTATACAAAAAAGAGTTGGATTTTATTGAAAGAAAACCAACTTATCATAGAGGAGATGCTTTTAGAATTAATTTTTAGAAAAGCAAAATAAAACAAATAAATGAAGGTCTTGATGTTCTAAGTCGTTTATGAAGACAAACAAACATCTTAAACGATGGATACATAATATAAATCTAATTCTAAGCCTAAATATAATCCTTGAAGAATATAAACGAGAATATTAACACATTAAAACAAAAAAAACTAAAGCAAAAATACAAAGTTGCAAACAAAAGATAAAAACCACTCAACAAAATGTTCAAATATCTTGGAATAGATATAAAAAATACAAATGGATAAAATAAATAAAAATATTGAGGAATTAAATACAGGAATGAATAAAATACTTGAAGCATTATATGTTCTAAATCAAGAACTTAAAGAATTAAAAACAGAGGTTCAAATCTTAAAGATTTGTAATTCAAATGTTGAAGATTTAATAAAAAATACTTGTCTGAAGAAAAATAAATTTGACAAGAAAATGAAAGAAAGAGAAATTATAATAAAACCTATAAAAACTAACAAAGAAACAGTGCATCCAAATTCCTTTGATGCATATATGATTAATGTTAAATTACCTAAAATATTAGCTGAAGAGGAAGCTCTTAAAAAGGACGAAAACGGTAAAGATATTGCTACATCATCTAATCTACCTAAAGAACAAGAATCTGAATCGGATACAAATAAAGATGAATGATATTAATGACTTAATTGATCAATTTGAAAACATAAATCTTTCTGAAATAGAGGAATATGAAGTATTAGTTAACACTAATAATACAACTGGAGGCCCAATTGGTACAACAAAATCAGAAGATATGGAAATAGAAGAATCAGAAATGATGCCTATTCCTAAATATAGAAGGCAATATTATGATCATATAAAGAAAAATAAATATCAAAAATATGTAGATAAATTCACTCCAGATACTAATTATAGTGAACCAATAAATCATGGAGGTTTTAAATTAAACATAGATTGCAAAGAAGATACTAAAAAAGCTATAATTTCATGGGTAAATACAATGAAAGTTTTCTTTTTATACAACGTTGATGATACATGGACATCAAATAGACAAGTAGATTATTTAATTGCTACATTTGATGGTATTGTTTTCAATTGGTGGCAAGGATTAACTGAAAACATTAAAGCTATAATAAAAAGAAATATACAAACTAAATTAATAGATAATACTGATAGAGGAATTGAAATCTTAGTTGCCTATCTTTCTAGTGAATTTCTAGGAGAAGAATGTCATGACCCTGATAAAGAAGGTACTAAAGAAAAAGAAGAAGCTAGAACCAACTTAATAAATCTTAGAATTTGTAGTATGAAGCATTTAAAACAATATACTTGTGAATTTAGGGAATATTATTATACTCAATATTATAGCAATGAAGATCAAAGTATATATCTTAATATGTACTTTTTAAAACTTCTACATCCTTGGAATAAATATATAATGAATAAATGGAAAGAAGAAATTAAAGATTCTACTTCAACTCTAGGAAAACGAATTAGTTTTCTCTTTTCAGAGTTAAGTAAATTATGTAAATCTCAAGATTTATATAGAAGAACTAAAAAATTTTCACCTTTATATTGTAATGAATTTGAAGTACCCAGTCAATGGGGATGTAATAAAGAAAGAATTAATAAAACAAAAAGAAGGTTTCATAAAAAGAAGTATAAAAAATATACTAATTTTCAAAAGAAAAATATAAAACCAAAAAGAAAATATTTTAAAAGAAAACCTAACTTTAAAAGAAATAAAAATCTTTCATAATGCCAATGTTGGAATTATGGAGAAATTGGACATAAATTACCAGAATGTAAAAAACCTAAAAGGATTCGAAGTGTAGAAGCTGAATTTATAGAACTTCAAAATGAGTTGTCTGAAGTTTCAGATATAGAAAATTATTTAGATAAAGAAATATATATTGAAGAAGAAACTTACTCTAATAATTCAGAAAATGAATAAAGATATAATTGAAACTGAAGATTCAGATAAAGAAGTAGAAATATATGAAGGATCAGAAGGTTATGCTCAACGAGTAACCTTTGATCAAGAAACTTTAGTAAAAATAAAAGGTTTAAAACTAGATGCAACGAATCCTACTAAAAGTATTTTTAAGTCTTTTGGTGATTTAATAAAAAGAGAAAAGATAAATATATATGATTATCATGCAGTTGAAAAATCTATAAATGTTGAACATACTAAAGGGCAAATTAGGTTAAATTTGCTTACTAAATCTTCAATAAATCAAGCTTTAAATAAAATCAAAAATAAAGAAGTAAGAAAAAAGATAAAATATGTTTATCTTGGTAGAATTCAAATTCTACTTAAAGCGTTATCTAGAGATGGAATAGATAGTCCTATGGTTATTTCACTTCATGACCAAAGGTTTATAAATGCTAAAAATAGTCATTTGGGAACAGTTGAAGGAAATTTAATATATTCACAATTTCGCTTTGATTGTTATCCAAAATATAGTGTTGATATAAATGATCAAAATATAAATGATACTTTAAGTTTACATTTTCAACTTTTGAAAGATTTAAAACTTAGAGATAAAAGTCAAGCTTTTACCTTTTACTATAGAGCAATTTATGCGTTTACTAATAGTAATTATGGTAAAATATATCAGGATAAATCATATATTGAGATTGATAATGAATGCAGAGATATAACAACAATAAAGTTGCCAATGGTAGAAGAAATTAAAGAAATCAAAGATTATGAAATTAAAATAAATAGAAAATCCATTTTAAAATATGGATCTAGTAGTGGTACAATACTACAAATAGATTTTGGAAAAAATACTATATCTAGAAAAAGTGTTAGTAAGTCATTGCTTACTAATGTTGAATTTACAAGACAAGATATAACCAATACAATGATTATAAATGCTAAATATTTTAATGGTCAAGAATATATTGAAGGATCAAATATATTAATTGATACAAGAGCTAGTGGCAATCACCTTGCAAAACATAAAAATAAAGGGTTAATTGCAAAGGTTGCTTCTACAATATTTCAATATAAAAACTTTGAAGGTCAATTAATAACTTGTGATCAAGAGGTACAAGTTTCAATAATCTTTGAAGAATTAAGAATAATTGTACCTTGCTACATAGATAGTGATATGGCAGGAGACTATTACGATATAATTCTAGGTAATAGTTTCTTAAATCAATGTGATTACTATAAAATAGAGAAACATGGAGTTACATTACAAATAGGAAATATAAAGATCTTTTGTAAAAAACATGAAGGGAATTAATTTTTCTTTTAAGTGTCTTTATACAAATAACAGTACAAGATACTAATATAACTACATGCGCCTTAATAGATAATGGTTCAGAAATAACTTTGTTTAAATCCTTTCTCTATACTAAATGGCAAGAGAATGGGAATATAAAGATAAAGGGTGTTACGGGACAAGCCGAACACATTAATAAAAAGGCAGATAAAGTAAATGTTATATTAGGAAGTAAAATTATTACTATAAATACTATATATGATTATAACTACCTTGAAGCTGATATATTATTAGGAAATGATTTTCTTACAACAAATTCAGTTTTATTCACAGAATCTTTATTCTGTTATTCTAAAAACTAAATATAATCATTATCTAAAATTACCTCGAATAAATGATCCATTCAGAGTTCAGCCAGCGAAGCTTGGTGGACCGTATGATAAAATTCCAATAAAAATACACAAGATAACAATAAAACGGATAACTCTAGAAGATGTAATAAAACAACTAAAAGAAAATTATAATGATCATCCTCTGGCTTTTTATAAAGAGTCAGATTTAAAAGCAAAAATAGAACTAACTGAAAACATAGTTATAAAAGAAAGACCTATGTTATATACAGAAAAGGATAGAAAAGAATTTGATAAACAAACAAATGAATTATTATATAAAAATCCACATTTGATTAGAAGAAGTAATAGTCCTTTTAGTAGCCCAGTTTTCATGGTTTAAAATGAAGCTGAGAAAAAATGAGGAAAACCTAGAATGGTAATAAATTATAAAAGATTAAATCACTTTACTAGGTCAGATAGTTATTATCTCCCTAATAAAGAAGTTTTACTAAACCTGGTTAAAAGAAAGAAATATTATTCTAAATTTGATTGTACTTCGGGTTTTTGGCAAATAAAAATGGAGCCTGAAAGTATACAATATACAACATTTAGTTTCCCTCAAGGACAGTTCGAATGGTTAATTATGCCATTTTGATTAAAAAATGCACCTTCTATATATCAAAGAAGAATGGATAAAATTTTTAATAAATATAAAGATTTTCTTGTTGTTTATGTTGATGATGTTTTAATTGCGTCTAATACGTTAGAAGAACATAAAACTCATCTACTACAATTTGCTAAAACTTGTAAAGAAAATGGTATAGTCCTATCTGAAAGAAAGGCTATAATTTATAAAGAAGAAATTAAATTTCTAGGGTTAAAATTGAATAAAGAAGGAATTAAACTTCAACTCCATATATCTAAGAAAATTTGTGAATTTCCTGATAAATTGAAAAATAGAAATCAAATTGAAAATTTTCTCGATTGTCTAAATTATGCTGAGGGATTCATAATAAATCTTGCTAAAAAGAAGCATGAGATTCAAAAATTGCTTCGAAAAAATAATACTAAAGGATGGAGTAATCAACATACAGAGATTGTTAAAACTTTAAAGGAAGAATGTAAAACTTTACCAGAATTAAAACTTCCTGATGAAAATGATAAATTGATTATACAAACGGATGCGTCAGATCTATATTGGGCAGCATTACTTAAAATCGATCTCAATGAGATATGCAGGTATACAAGTGGTACTTTCGGTCAAGCTGAGGTCAACTATACAACCCATGAGAAAGAACTTCTAGCCATCATAAAAGGAATTCAGAAATTCTCTCTCTTTTTATATCAAAAACCTTTTAAAGTTTAAACCAACAATACCCAGATACAATCTTTAGTCTTCAATAAATTACCAAATACACCCCAATACAAAAGGCTACATAGATGGCAAGTTTTCCTTTCCTTTTACAGTTTCAAAATAGAATATATAAAAGGTTCAGAAAATTTCCTAGCCGATTTCATTTCTAGAAATACAGAATTTGGAAATGGATGAGTTCTCCAACTCTAAAATGGATGAGCTGGGTGTGCATTTCCCTATAAATGCAAATAGAGTGATTGTATGCACTATACATACAGCTAGTCCACTATCGAACGGTTGATGGTAAAGACTTTTCAAATCCGTTGATGGGTGACAATTTCCCAAAAATTGTGTTGATGATACAAATCATCTTATAAACTCTTATTTTTCTACAGGAATAAAATAATAAAGAAAGATGGATCTTGAAGAGCTAAAGAATGAGATAGACGATATTGTCTTGGTCTGTCAAGATATTGTTGACAGTAATAAAGCTCTGAAAGATTTGATAGAATTAAATTTTAAAACAGTTACAGATATCTCTCAAGAAGGACTTAGGAGAGCCCTTTTCCTTCAAGAAAGTCTAGATTTGTTCCTTGAATCTAGAAATAAAGAAAAAGAAAAAATGAGTGAAGCTGAAAATGAGAGTGATAAAAGGGAAAGCAATAAAGGTAAAGAAAAAGCAGAGTCTTCTGGAAGTCAAGGTACTAAATCAGTATCTGATAAAGACTTTTTAGACTCAATGAAAAATAAAGAAAAAACTTCTAAATCTCAAAGTGATGTTGAAGTTATCGAAATAAAAATCAAAAAACCTGAAAGCTTCAACAACAGGGGATCCAATGAAGAACTTGTTCCTACAAATAAATGAGAACGAGAATATAAAGAAGTTGATGAAGAAGCCTATAAATGGGAGAATTCCAGGACACTATTCTACTCTAAAGGATATAGTGTTCATCCAAGAATCACCTCTATATTTGGAGCTGATCCTCATAAAGTTTTTCAGCTTGCAAACTATGGATTTCTAGATCTGCTATATGTTGGAAAAGATCTAAAGAAAATTTCAGAATTTGATGACCGCTTTAAATCCCAGGTCAGTCAAGTTGCTAGAAATAGAGAAGTCGTACTCAAGTGCTATTCTATATCCCCGGAACCTGAGATGCGAATCTGGCATGAAGTCCAACATAGGATCACTATAGATGTTATACCTACAAATTTAAAGATCGAAACTGGTATAAAGAATTTTAGATCGTTCAAGTTCACCAGTTCATGGATCACAGAGAGAAGAGCCATGGGCATTAAAGCCATTCAATCCATTGCTGAGTCTCTATGAGAGCGACAATATGAGACTCTCATGCAGGCCAATAATTGGATTTTACTAAAGAAAGGAGGACAAAAAAAATCTCCATTGCTAAAGGAGTTCCTCACTAAATTTTTCAGACATGAATTTTATTGCACAGAGACTACAAGGAAGAAAGCTTGCAAAATGATTGGCTGTTGTAAATCATGATGTAAGCGCTTACATCAGTGCAAGGAGTGACGGATGCCATGACGTCATCATCCACTAAAACATTATGGCAGACAGCTGTGGAGGCAGCTTTTGACTTCTGAGGATAAAAATGATAAAGATCCAGCTCATAAAGAAAGAGACAACGGACGCCAACTAAAACTTTGAAGTCCGAATAGTTAGATTTCTAGATCTATAAATTGTACTTAGAGTTCATTTGTAAAGCATTCGAAAACTCACATTCGAAATTTTAGACTGATTCTCATTCTGAAAACTATCCATAGAATAGGAAACCTTCCTTTTTACATCTTTGTAACCATCTTTCTAAATCATGTTTGTATAAATCTTTCTTTGAAGGAAATAAAACCAGTTTATTTTCATAAATATTCAAGTTTAGAAATCTTTCTATAGAAATCTTTTAAGCTTGTATTTCTCCTAAATTTTTCAAAATTCTTTAACCCTGCGAAGGCCGTAGTGATTACACCATTCGAGACAGTAGCCGTTTGGAAGCGTAAGTCCCGTGAAGCCAGGAGGGCGTTTGGGCGAAAACCAGTCAGGCTTGTCGAGGTGATTGAAGACGAGTCCGGAATGAGGATTAAAGAATTAAGGACATCGAGGAGGTAATATACTTTTAAAAGATTTAAATAGAAATATTTTTCTACTTGATGCTATGAAAGTATGTGGTTTTAGAGTACTTCATCAATTATTTATGAGATTTATGTACATATATGATTATTGTTTGGTTATATAAAATATAAAATAATGGGAAAAGATTTTGATATCATAAAAAATTAATTTAAAAGAAAAAACAATAATAAAAAGAAAATAGCAATTTTAAAACCACTAGAAGATCTACCCAAAGATTTAAGAATTCTTATTGCGACATATAATAATAAAGAAGATTATGTTTTTGATCTAATCAATAAAACTATAAATCATGAAATTCTTAAAAATTATGTTAAACAATTAGAACAAATAGATAGAGAACTAAAAGAACTTTGGGAAGCAGATAGAACATTAGAAAATTATATTCTTATGCAGTGTAAAAATCTAGAAATAGTAAAACTAGTAAAATTTATATATGATGAAAATTGGGATATACCATACTTTTTCTAAAACTTAGAGGTCTAAAGTTATAATAAAATAAAATGTTTGGACAACAAAGCAAATAAAGAAACTATAAACAGTGAAAATACTATTCAAATAGTAGAATCACTATTCGAAGGGGTAAAATGAAAAACCTTTTTAAAAGAAGGATATTTTGAAAATAAATTTATAAAAATAGGATAATTTAAAAATTATTTCTCATAAGTTTCCCTATATTATCTTGTTAATGGTCAATTATAAATAGCATTTAAAAGGATATAATTTATAATTTTATATATAATATATTTTTCATATATATATGTATATAATTTAGATTAGGTTGAATCGGACTGGTTTGAGTTGTTAGTTAACTCATAAAAAAAATCGAATTGTTCGAATAGCCCACAAGTTAACCCAATCCAACCCAACTTATTTTTTTTTTAAGGTTACTTTCGAGTTCGACTAATTTTCAATCCGACCCATAAATGATAAATATCCAACCCTAACATACTATTTTCACATGTGATTGGTATTGAATCAGAAATTACCATCCCCAATAGGAAAGCTACTTTCATTCATCGGCTAGTTATTCTAGTTTTTAATTATTTTTTTAACATTCAATCATTATTATTTTTTTTTAAATATTATCCATTTTTACTATTTTACTATCTTATAATTTTTTTTATTACTTTTAATTTTCCGAAGCACAAAATTTAAGCAACTTTTTGACTTTTTTGTTGAGCCGCACCAATTATGTAACCAAGTATTGATTCGATCAAATTGAGTATAAATTAAAACTTTCGGCAGACCATCGGGATAATATATCAGTGGATAATGGATATTATTTATTCCATTCCCACTTCCAATTGACCATCAAACAACAAAACCACGTGCCCAAGAATCCATGTCCAAACATTTACATGGGCCGACTTCAACATGTGCCCTCACCGCTCCAAACTTTTCCACAGCGACCCAAAAAATATCTCCAAAAAATTTTATAACATCGCAAGAACCCCCTTTTCCCAATCCGAGAACACACACACACACACACACACCACACCACACACTCAACTAACAAACAAACATGGGAGTGGTGATAATCGACGGCTCGACGGTGCGCGCCTTCGTGGAAGACGAGGCCCATTTCCAGAAGAGCGTGGACGAGGCCTTCGCGGCGCTCGACCTCAACAAGGACGGCGTCCTTTCAAGGTCGGAGCTCCGGCGGGCCTTCGAGTCCCTCCGCCTCATCGAGACCCACTTCGGGGTCGACGTCGCCACGCCGCCGGAGGAGCTGACCAAGCTCTACGACTCGATTTTCGAGCAATTCGATTGCGACAACAGCGGCACAGTGGACCACAAGGAGTTCGGGGATGAACTGAAGAAGATACTGCTGGCCATAGCCGACGGGCTCGGGTCTAACCCGATTCAGATGGCTCTTGAAGATGATGATGGTAACAGTTTTCTCAAGAAGGCTGCTGATCTAGAGGCTTCTAAGGTTTCAGCTGCTTGATGTTCTTGTCCTGGGGACAGGGTTTTATGTTGTAATGATTATGAATTAGTTTTTGGTAATAATCGTTTGTTTTTGTGTTTTGAACTGGTTATCTGGTTTGGCTTGTAGCCTCGAAAGTTCTTGCTTTCTTGAAGCGTGTAATGTATAATGAATCTTACTCTATTATTCAAATAGAGTTTTTTCTTTCAAATAAGCATGCACACACTGCTCTATATGTTTACCCAACTAGATTTCGAACCCTGAAAATAAGCTCCCCACATCATATTTTAACAGACGAGATGCAGGTTCGTTATGCCAAAAAAACGTCTTCAATAGAGGTTCTTACTTCATAAGCTGCTGCAGTAACTTGTTAACTACGTGATATGTAAAATGTGAGCTCATGAGAGTTTTACGTGAGTAATATGTGAATTGGGAGACTTTAGCCTATTGAATGGATTAGACCAAATTAAAGTTTAAATTACGTGACATGTAAAATGCACTTGATCTGATTGGTACTCAGTATGAAAACTGAAAAGAGAATGATTAATTATATATGATTGGTTGGGTGTGATGAACTCCTACCAATGTGAAATTTTTGAGGCCATAACTTCTCAAAATCTAACCAAAATGGTGTCAAATTTATTCACCATTTTGATATATTTCATTGGAAACGGGCTAATCAAAGGACCACCTCAGATGTTGCAGAGACCCGTTGTGCTGCCTCCAACTAAGATTTACAGTAGACTGTAGAATTTGATTATCAACTTCATTTTCACAACAGAACAGCCTCCAGTTATTAAGTTTGATAACAGGAGAAGGTGGAGAGAGAGAGAGAGAGAAGCAAAATCGTAAACAAGAAGGACAATCCACCGACCATGTTTTCTTGTAGTTGTTCAACTGGAGAGGTACATTGGTTTAGCATGTTATGCTTTTTTCCGTACGTAAATTATGGGGAATGTGGAAGAGGGCAGAGGCAGTGTCCAGGGGTGAGGTATCTAAGTTCAGAGTCTCTAGACTCTAATATCGTTTTGAACTCATTCTTCGGTTTTAGGAGACTAAGCCGAGTATAATGTTTTGAGAAACAAATATTCAATATTTTTTAGATTGCAACATTGCAACATCAAAGATTAAATGAAACTGAAAATCGATTTTAAAATCAAAACTGAATAACAGAACCAAACTTTTAGCAAAACTTGATCTGCATATCAAGAAGCATGGCAATGCCAAAGGGAAAGCACTTATTGTCTTAAACAGAGCCAGAGCCATTTCTTTGCTGATTCAACTAATGTCAGTTTTGGATACCGAAAATTGGCACGGACGAAATATTCATACCCCAAATGATCTTTTCAAGCATATTCAAGTGAAGCGACAGATTAACCATGTGACTTGAACATGCTTTTTGGTTCTAATCCAACCCCACATTGTTTGTAGTTAAAGAACTCACTAGAGGCACTCTTCATCATCTTCGAAACGGTTCACCATTTCATTATAGCTAACATGTTAACTATAGACATGCCTTGACAACATGAAATGAGACTTAAGCAGGGGACAATCTTGGTGCTGGGGGTAATGTAATTATCCTAGGCTAGCAAATGGAGTACTCACCTAGTTCCGATCTGGGGTTGAATTTCAACCACAGTAGGCAATATTTGCTCAAATCAAACATCAAACTAGTTACAGATGATTCGCGTTTCCCAAAGGGCAGACCTCCATTCGAAATAAACATTCAAAGATGTCCAGAAATGCACGGCAAGAGTTTTTCGATTTGTTAGAGCCTTCACTATCTGAATCCCAAATAGATTCCAATACGATAAGCAAAGCAGTCACAATAGCAAAGCCAAAAGTGACAGCAGATATACACAACAGCTGCATGTTTTGTGGTTCCCACACGGTATTCCCCATATAACAGGACTCAGTTTCTTGTCTAACCTATCCTTGGTGCGCATGAACAGACAACCTTGAAGGCTGCAGCACATAAATAACTCAGGTTGTCCTAACTAAACTCTTGAAAAGCCAACTCCTAATGGCGGATGTCGTGCGTGTAAAGCAATGCTCATATATATGCACTTGAACAACTGATTGATTCGCACGGAAAGAGGGTAGGTTCTAAATTTGTGACGCCTGTTCGGCTATGAGTTTTGAGTTGCGGGCTTATAAGATCCTATGCTTATAAGAAATAACACCATGAATCGTATCAACGAATATCACTCCCATGGGAAAATCTATCAAAGTCCATATGTCAAAAATAACACCATGAATCGTATCAACGAATATCACTCCCATGGGAAAATCTATCAAAGTCCATATGTCAAAAATTTTATCGAAATGGCTTTCTATGCAGAACTAAAAATTGTATGAACACGATACCAAGACAGATAAAAACACAAAACGAAAACATAAATTAAAGATGCAAAATACTTAACAAGGATCTGAGAGCACTAAAGCAATGGATCTAGTAAGAGTACAAAGACAGTTATTTATTCTTCACCCGCGAATCATGAGGCTTTGACCGTGGTTCCGAATTGCGATCCGTGTTCGTCGTTGCGAAACCGTATTATCAAAAATTCTCGATTAAACAGATCGAAAAAGTCAGGAAACAAGAAAAAGAAATCGTCGCCTGAGAGATTCGAACTCTCGCGGGGAAACCCCATGTACTTAGCAGGCACACGCCTTAACCACTCGGCCAAAGCGACGGCATGTTGGAAGTTCAGTTAATTATGTTGATATATGCAAAGACTTTTCTATACCAAAAGGTCTCTTTTAGATTCAGGGTTACATAAGAAAATTATAAATTATCATTCAAATAATAGGGATAAGATACGAAAATTGTGTATACAAATTAATAAAGCCATATCAATATTCAAACCATGTTTTTCCACTAAGCGATATTGGTGGGGTAACACATTGGATCTGGTTGGGATAGAAATTAAAAAAAAAGATGCTGTATTTTGGTTATGTTGTAATCTTTTTCGACCGCAAATTGAAAAATGGCAGACCTCATGTCCATAAAATAGGGCGCATAACAAAGTTTAGAACATGTCCGAAACTTTGATGATACAAAGCGATAGACAGTTTATGAAAAGATTGAATGAAGTACTCTAATGCTTAGTAATTAAAACTTATTACATATTAATAGTTAGGCTTAATTGCACTTTTGATCCTGTAAGTGAAATTTCCTTTTCAAATTTCATCCTATAAGTTTGATGGTTGCACTATTTAGTCATGTATGTTGGTTCAATTTGACACATTTGGTCCTGAATTAACACATTTGATCATATATGTTGGTTCAATTTGACACATTTGGTCCTGAATTGACATATTTGGTCCTAAATGGGGTAGGACTACATTTGAAAATTTAGGACCAAATGTGTCAAATTGAACCAATATACAGGACTAAATGTGCAACCATCAAATTTACAGGACAAAATTTGAAAAGGAAGTCTCACTTACAGGACCAAAAGTGTAATTAAGCCTAATAGTTAAATTTATACCTCACTAATTAACTATTTTAAAGTCGTTACTGACCATAATTACTGCTCAATCAATTTCAATGCGGATATATATATCACAATCACTACTCAGAAGGTAAGATGGCCTCATTAGAGCTGGCATGACATAGCATGGAGATGATATTTTTTGTGGTATGGCATAAGTGCTTAGAGTTTAGAAGTAGCTTGTATAAATATTTTCAATATTTCTACTGACGAATGACTCTTATATTATCATTTTACGATTTAAATTTGCAAGCTTTTTAGATAAAAGAGAATCATACTTATACTTGGAGGGCATAGCCCTAAATTAAGCTAGTTAGAAACTTGTTAAAAAACAGAAAAACAAAAAAAAAAATACCAACGAAAATATTTTGATTTTTTTAGTCAATCTTATATGATGACTGTTTTTTTTTCCCTTTATTCTTTTAATTTAGTTGGCACAAATCTAATTGACGGGGTCTGAACTTCGTTGACGAGAGATATCGAGTAGGGAAATGTATATTGACATGAGAGTTCAATGTTTTGGTTGTCCAATCTACTTAGAAACAAAATCGAAAACTCCTCCTCCTCTAGCTAAGACATTATCGAGCTCAAGTTTGACAGCTATTCCAAGCGGAGAATCAATGTGGGGATAGAATAAGGAATTCAAGAGTATAAGATTTTACCTAAAATTCATGGTTATGGAAGGTACTTATAGGTAATTTTATGATTGATATGAGACTTTCGTACCAGTTGTATAGGATTTGTTCGAGGACCTTCCTCGATAAATCGCCTTTCTCAAGCCACGCCAATCAAGGAAGCAACTCGATGGAGGCAAAGGAGGTAACTCAATTAGAAACATCAAGGCGGAGTCAAAATACGAATGGATACATTTTAATCAACTATCTTACTCCAAGAGAGGATTTTCGAAAATATGTGATTGTGACGTGCGGCAGAACTAAATCATGCCATGTCAATCAAAATGTGAATTTAATTGATAAAATAATGTATGACTCATACACGTGTAATTTCAATCTTAAACATTTAGATCACTGAAAATATTTCCACAAAACCAAACAAAAAAAAAAAAAAAAGAATGAATCCAAAAAAGTTTCCCCTTCTACATCAGCTTTCTACTCAGTAGACCAAACAAAGCTTTAATAAATGTAATTATGTAAAGGTCAACATCGACGGACCGTGACCAAACGCTGGTTCTACCCCCACTTCAGCTCCTTCCTCCTTATACCAAAATCCAAAGCAATCCCTATCCACCCAACCTCAATAATCCCACCGGCCACCACCGCAACCACCGCAACCACCGCCGTGCCACCATGTCAGCCTCCCCCTCCACCGCCGTCCCCCGCCTCTTCTACCACCCGGCCTACTGGTGCCACTCCTGCGACATGAGCATCGGCCTACCCCCTTCCCCCACCCCCAACGCCCTCCTCTGCCCCCACTGCCACCGGGACTCTCTCGAACAGATGGAGATGGAGGATTCTCTCACCCCACCTTCACCCGCTCCGAGAAGCCCTTTCGCCGCAGACCACGCCGCCGCGTTTACCCCCTCCGACGACAACTTCCTCCTCACCAGCCCCTACCTTCGTCGCCTCATCCACCACCTGACCAACACCTCCGCCGCGGCCAATCCGCGATCTGACCCGGCCCCTAAGTCCTCCATAGAGTCCCTTGAGGAAATCACTATCACCCCCGAGAGTGATCCCACCATGCTGTGCCCAGTATGCAAGGACCCGTTTGTTGTGAACTCCGTTGTGAAAATGATGCCGTGTAAGCACAGTTATCATTCGGATTGCATTGTTCCGTGGCTCGAGATAAATAATTCTTGTCCCGTGTGCCGTTTTAAGTTGCCCGCGGCGGAGGAGGGGACGACGGATACTAGAGGGGAGGGGTATCTGGGGCCTGTGAGGCTTGAGGAGTTGTTGGATGATGAAGTGGATTTGTTTGGATTTAGGAACACACTAAGGCATATTTCGAGGAGGCACCGTTGGAATGATGAGGGTAATATTGGCAGTGGGAGTGAGGGGAATTTGTTCTCCCCGACCCAAATTGGGGAGGTGGAGAGAGGAGATGGGGTTTTAGTGCAGGGAAAACAGTGTCGAGACTGTGTCGAGTTGGCCAAGGTGGCAGGTGGAGGAGAGAGGGAGTGGTGGGGGAGGAAATGATGAAAGTGATGCACTTGGTAGGAGTTGAAGTTCTGGTGGGGTGTTTATTGGAATTTGTCCCGTTTGGCACAGATTAGAGGTAAAATTCGGTTACTCTTTTCTTGTGTTTGTTTAGTTTGCTACGTAGGTGAATTGATTGGCTTCGTAGGTGAATTGGTTGGTTTATTTGTTGTGCCTGAACATTAGAGAGCAGTTTGTAGCCATGTGTGTGAAATTTTTATCAGCTAGATGATAAGATAAATTGCTGTGTAGAACAGCTCGTTTGTCGTTGAAATTTGTGACATTCGGTTTTCAAAGATTGATGTTAAAGTGCAGTGTGATATCAAGAGCATTTTGCATGCACCGATGCATTAGAATGGCTCTTTTTCTGGATTTTACTGGACCCTCCTATACTGGTTTCTCTGAGTTTCCCCTTGAAAAAAAAAAAACAGAATATCATTATTTATGTTTGAAACTAGTTCTAGTTATTTTCAAAATTTGGTGTTGCTTGAATTATCCATAGTTTACTTGTGACCTTTAAGGTTCTAATTGGACTTATGTCCTGTTTTTAGGTATCTCTTTGTGTGTTTACTTTATGGCCTGTGGTATGTGTTGTTCAATGTTTTTCCAGCACAAACGTCCAACAACTTCTTTTGGTCTGTCTGGGAAAAAGTGTGTGGACACTGAAACTGCTCATTTGTTTGTATCTGCACAACTTGTACGTAATGTAGCTCCGTTCAACAGATTTAATAAATTTTCCCTTTGTTTGCCAGGAAGTAGAAATTTAAAAATATTCTGAAAATTGATTTATCCGCAGAGGTGATATGGGGTAGGAGGAAAGAATAAATTGAATGTAATTAGTGTTTTTCCTAATGTTTGCACCACGGTGAAGTTACTCTTTCATGTCAATATGAGCTATAAAATAAGGTTGTCATATTTCCCAAACATGGCAGAACGGACTCTGCCATGGTGTTCATGACACAATCACAGTGAAGAGCAAGGTGAAGGAATGAAGTAATACTCTCTAACCAGTGTTGAATCCTGAACTAGAATAAATTGGATTGTGACTTATCTAAGATGTATATACTTTCGGTGCTATACAGTTGTTGGGAAGGGGCTATTGGTCTGTGTGGCAGAGTTGCAGCTTTAGTAATTGATGGTGGAGGGTGTTGACCAATGTGGAACAAATCGCCTTTGTGGCGGAGAACAAGATGTGGCCCTGCCGCCTGCAAGCTGTCGCCAAAACATGGCACTCCTTCTAGTATAAGGGCTTTTAGATTTAAGTGGCACTATTTCTATCAGCTATATCCTTAACACAGCCTCGGCCCGAAATTCATCTTAATGGCATATGAAAACTTCTACTTCATTATGAGATTGTTCCCCAGGCTCACCATCAAGAACTTTTGCTCAATAGCTCGTGTCTCACTTGATCAAATTTGTTTTCCTTCAAAATTGAGTCTTCTTTTTTTTTTCCCCCAGAAATCATTAGGTTAAACTAATTTTCACATTTGTCGCATGATTTCTGTCTTTCCATCTACCAAAATTTTTGCACAATTGAATTTGGTTTTTATCCTTTTTAAACTTTACTCATTGATGTATCTGTTGCATATGATTGATTGAACAATGTATCTGTAAAAAATTCGCTTCATTTTTTATTAGTAGTCCGTCTTATACCTTGAACAATGCATTCAATGAAAATAATAAGTTCAGGTCTTAATAAGTTTAGGGGTCCATATGAGCTTGTTTTGTCCATCTTGTTGATTGCATTGACCATTAGCCATTGATCATCATTTCCAGTCATAAACATGATCCTCTACTTATAGATGGCAGGTCACTTTGGAGATCAGAAGGTGACAGTTCACAGTAAGGTTGATAAAATTTGTTGGATGTATGAATGACTGGTTGGATCTATTTGGGTTATAGCTTGCAGCATCTGTATTGTTGCCTTGCTAAAATTGATCTGGTAGTTGATGAACTGTTTCCATTGTGCTTTGTGCCCTTTATTAAAATAAATAAATAAATCTTTGGAGTGGCTCATGGCTGATGCATCAGTTTATCCAAAATTGATGTTTGGTTTTGGACTACTTATTGTATCTACACTAGGATTATTATATAGCTGAAGAGTCAATTGGAGTATGAATGTGGGCACTTTGCTTTGTGTTGAAAGTTACTATGTCCTCTTAGGTCTCTTTTTCTCTCTCAGTATTCTTTTGAAGTAAGAATTACCATTAAATTCTTAAATATGCCTCTTCTGTTTATCATCATGAATTTAAATGAAGACACGAAAGTTTGCAAAAGCACTTAATCTTTGGAATATTATTGTTTAAGATTAAAATTCATTGTCTTTTTTCTGTAAAATGTTACTTTACACGTGGGTTCTTCTTATTCTTTTTTCCTTCCTTTGCGTGTGTGGAGTATTGAGCATGAAGATTGTGGGGGATTGCATATAAAATGAAATTGCTAAGATTTCAGAACGATGTATTTATATGCTGCATCGGGTATGATTAATACCTAGTTCATGCTGAATCTTTTGGGATCATTTTGTCTAATGGTTGGTCTGTGTTTTACTTAAACGATTTATGATCTTAGATGTTAATACGCTTCATCGTATTTTCTCAAGAATAATATGAGGTTTTTCTAGGTTAAGATGACGAGAAACCAATAAAACGAGTCAATATTCTACACCGTGTAGTTCTAGGTGATTTGGCTCAATTATGTGTTTGTTCTTGCAATTGGATGCACTTGTCTTGCTGAATCTTACATCTAATATTTCACTCCTTTTCTGATTTCAGGTAATGTATATTTCAGTGAAGGCCTGCGCCTTCTTATCACCGGC
Source organism: Petrea volubilis (assembly GCA_026212405.1). NCBI lineage: Eukaryota > Viridiplantae > Streptophyta > Magnoliopsida > Lamiales > Verbenaceae > Petrea > Petrea volubilis. The sequence goes on from CM047875.1 coordinate 19,917,342, forward strand.
AGGCAACGGTCTAGTTAAGTGTAAATTTGCCATGAACGGCTGCTTCTGTTTAATTACAAAAGAAAAAAAATGTTGATCAATGCTCGTTTATGTTACTTGAAAATTCCGTGGTACTAATTTTGGCATATAATAACCAAATCTTTTTATGCATCTTCACACTCCCCCACCATCCAAGAACCTCTCTTTTCCAAGCCCGGCTTCTTTAGGATCGACGGTTTTTATCTTTCTGTTCGCGAATCTCTACTGTGAGATGGTGAAGCGAATGTCTTATTTCACTGCTTATATATACGAAAATGCTAATACTGCGAAGGGGTCTACATTTTGCCCATGTTGGATCAGCTTTAGGAGCTTCATATGACTCCAAGATTTGCGAGCTCAAATACAAGCCACACAAAGTCCTTTCGTTGTTTGCTAGATGATGTATTATTAACTGACATATTTCGAACTTTTGTTAGGAATGATATGATGGTAGAAAATCACAATTCTCAGTTGATCAACGTTGACAAAGAGATCGACATTTCTCATTAACTTATACAATTGCAAAGCTAAAACAAGCCAAATAGTTCTCCGATTTTCACTAACATGATGACGAGAAAAGATACAAAGTACCATTCTTTACGTCAGAACAGAGCTGAAAGCAAGAAAATAGACAAAAGCCAACACATTTTGATCAGTTAATGAAACCAAACCGGAGAACAGTTGAACTAGACTGCACCTGATGAAACTATACAAAAGGAGATAGCAATTCATTTGAATCAAAAACAGAAGATGTTGCTCAAAAAAGCGAACCTACCCGACTAATATAGGATTGTTTTCCGTGCCACGATGTACTTCTGCTGCGAGCAACTCAGCAGGCAAACTGCACCTTAAGATGTGAACTTTGAACTTGATACTCTTACAACTGCTCTCCATTAGTTCGAAGACACAAGCGTCTCCCATTGTCAGATCATTGTCAGTCACGAAATTCTTCCACCTGGGGTCGAACCTCGGGGTTCTAGCGTTCCCAACATAAGATAAGTTCCAGTTCTTGCGATTGCATCTCAGAACTACTGGAACCATTGCACGAGGAAGCTCCCGGACAATTTTCACTGGGAGTTGCTGTAAGAAACAAAACAGACGGGTGTAAGTTAAATAACTCATTGTTGAGTCTTAAATATGCGAAATAAGTTGGTTTCCAAAATAAAAAGAAGCAATCAATATAAAATTACACATACCTCCCTTGTAATATATTTCCACCCTTCAGTTACCCCGTTCATTACACACAGTTAAACGATGTTAAAACTCAAATTTCAGCAAACTTTTCAAATTGTTCTTGCATGTATAGACCATGTTATCCAAGGTTATAATTGAAAGTTTCTCAATATCTATTGAATTTTATTATCAAAGGTATTCACAATTTTGAAACTAAGAGGGGAAGTTTGCAAAATTTTACAAGCTAATTGTAATTTACACTCACACTCACACACACACGCAAAAAAAAGGCATAAACAAATATAAGTGCTACTCCATATTCGAGAAGGTGGAGCAACATAATGCCATATAAAAGACACAACACAAGGAGCAATCATTTGATAATAAGATAGCTGCCTCAAATTACTACAAAGGTCTATTTCTTTATTTTGTCTGAGGAGAGAAAAGATTATTGTTTGTAACGAAAAAAAGCAAGAGACCAACAATGGAAACAAAGTAATTACCAAATGATAGGTTGGGTTGACATGTGATTTTGCTAAAATCACATCGAAAAATGGCTTCCCGGAAAGATAGTGAATGCCATCATCCTCTTCTGATTCAGCTGCTTCAAACTTATCCGCAACTCGGGACTTCTGTTTCTCCATGTGGAGATGTTCTGTAGATTGTTGCAATAGTGGTTCAATGCAAGGAGTGTCTTCGTTCCCTGGCCCATATAGCCCTGAGATGATCTGAAACAATTTCTAACAAGTTCAACCATAACTGAGTGTCCTTATATCCAAAACACAAAGTACTATAGCGATATAAAGGTAGGATATGCATATTAGCGTTATCCCTTTATTAATCGTATATAGTGAGCAATGTCTTTAATGAGAGTACGAACAATCCCTTTTGTTACAACGAGAATATACCGAATCTTTGATAAGTTTCTACAATCGAACTATACTCCTTATATAAGTCAAGGGAGTAAATACATTACCAATTTAACCACTAACTGCAACAAATGCCACGATCACTGCCCCCATACCGGAGGGGTGATTGATTTAGTTGATATAAAACAATGTACAAGATAACAAATCCAGTTGTCCTTTCTCGATCCCTTTACAGTGTTAACGAATATCACGTGTGAAATCAAAACAAATTTACAAACAATGTACCTATAAATCACTATCTATGACGAAGCAAATAGTTCAGAAAAAATCTCATAAGCTCTTAAAGAAGAACTTCAAAAAGAGTTAGATCGATGCCCATATATCCACATGATCAAACTGCCAATCCTCATGCTTCATCTAAATTGCTCATGTAGGTTGAATACTTGAATTACCAAAACTTAGGATCATGCTCTTGTAATACTACATATTCAAGCCTCAAGATTTTTCCATTACTTCACACATGCAAGGAAAAAAAAAATTAAACACATGGATAGAAGCATAGAGAACAATAATTTCTCTCATAATAGCTAAAAAAACCAGAAAAACAGTAAAAATCAAAACAATCATGGCACTATACATAGACTCCAAGGGCCCGCATTTTACATTAAATGTACCCATATGCTATACAAATTATATAAATTTCAGTTTAAAAACTAAAAGAGAATATGAATGGACACCAGAAAAGGAGCAGAGACTAAATAAAATTCTGAAACAAAACGCAATTATTTAGAAGAACAACAATGGGTTCCTGATTACGCACACAAAAGAGTAAAAAGAAATAGAATAAATAAATAAATAAAACAGAAACAGGATGAAAGGAAAGATAAGAAAGCAGAGCCCAGATACCTCTTTCTTGACAGTAACGAACTGAAAATCGGTTCGAGAAGGATCCGACATTTTCAGAAAAATTGGAATCGATATTTAATTTGTGGGTTGTATGTATAACGAAGATTTTTAAGAAGGAACATGTATCTTTAGGAATCGAGGTTTTCTATTGGATGACCTTTCAAGTTTTTTTTTTTTTTTGAAGAGAATGACCCTCAAGTTTTAATTTTTAGCTAGATGATCTTTTTACTAATTATATATAATTAACTATAAATAAACATAAATATCATTAAACATAAATATTAGTGTATCTTTTAAAAAATTTTATTTTAACTCCTAAAAAAAAATATATTATAAAATACACTTATTCAAAACATAACAAAAAAATTACAGAAAAAAGACATTCAAATATCAAAATTGATCATTCAAACTTTATGGGACTTCAAAATTGATCGAAAAATTGATTTGCCCATGACGAGGGGAGTTGATTAATGGAAAAAAGATCGAGAAATTTTGGTCAGAGGCGACGGAATGAGCGCTGACAGCGTGCGCATGCCGTCAGCGCTCGTTTCGTCACCTTCAACCAAAATTTCTCAAGTTTCTTTTTATAAATCACCTCCTCTCATTATGGGTTAATAAGTTATATCTTCAATTTAATATTTTAATCAATTTTTATAGCTTAATTTTGATGTGTATATGCGTTGTTGTTTTTTTTTTTTCCCTTTTATGCCTTCTGTTTATGCATTGTTTTTTATTTTTTCCTTTTCTGCCTTCTGCTTCTCTATTCAGGATTGTACTATTTTTCTTAAGAGATTCTACTATTTTGCTATATTTTTTAACATAATATCTTAAACGGTCACTCAATTGTTTAAACGATTCTCTTATTTTAGAACAATCTCTTTAACAAATACTCAATCGTTTAAGTGATGCTATTATTTTTTTCAAAAAATATTGATATAAATTCATCTTAAACTATCTATTATGATACTTTTAGAAAATAATAGATCAATTCCATAATAATGATCATTATAATATATTCATGATGTCTATATCTATATTATAAAAGATCATTATGAGTATTAGGGTTTAGGAAAAATTTCTTAAGCGATAAACTGATCTCTTTTAAGATATACTACAAAACACCCAGGCCGTGAGAAAACATATGGCCGTTCGGGCAAAACACCCAGGCCGTGCAAAAACATATGGCCATTTGGGCAAAACACCCAGGCCATGACAAAACATATGGCCGTTCATGATGTTTCTGCTATGTTTTTTAGCATAATATCTTAAGAGATTCTACTATTTTTCTTAAGAGATTCTACTATTTTGCTATGTTTTTTAGCATAACATCTTAAACGGTCACTAAATCGTTTAAACGATTCTCTTATTTTAGAACAATCTCTTTAACAACTACTCAATCGTTTAAGTGATGCTATTATTTTTTTCAAAAAATATTGATATAAATTCATCTTAAACTATCTATTATGATACTTTTAGAAAATAATAGATCTTAAGTGATAAACTGATCTCTGTTAAGATATACTACAAAACATTCGTAAGAGATCGAGTTGTCTCTTTAAGAGATCATTCGTAATAATAGATTCAAAGAACCCAATGCTTAACTTGTCTTTTCGAAAGATCATTATGATAATAGACAACAAATTTATATAATAATTCTATCTTTTATAATTACCTTCTGTAGTATAGTTATCAATTTTATATAATGATCATAACAACTTTTTTAATATAGTCATCATGAATATGTAATAGAGTTGATCTTTTATAATATAGATGTAGACATCATGAACATCTTATAATAATCATTATAATATAGATATCAATTCTACATAATAATCATAATGATCTTTTGTGGTATAGACAAGATGTATATATTATATTGATCATCATAATAGAGATATTAATTCAATATAAGTATAATACTCATAATGATCTTTTATAATATAGATATAGACATCATGAATATATTATAATGATCATTATTATGGAATTGATCTATTATTTTCTTAAAGTATTATAATAGATAGTTTAAGATGAATTTATATCAATATTTTCCAGAAAAAAGAATAGCATCACTTAAACAATTGAATAGTTATTAAAGAAATTATTTTAAAATAAAAGAATCGTTTAAACAATTGAGTCGCAATTTAAGATATTATGTTAAAAAACATAGCAAAATAGTAGTATATCTTAAGAGAGATCAGTTTATCGCTTAAGATCTATTATTTTCTAAAAGTATCATAATAGATAGTTTAAGATGAATTTATATTAATATTTTTTGAAAAAAATAATAGCATCACTTAAACGATTGAGTAGTTGTTAAAGAGATTGTTCTAAAATAAGAGAATAGTATAAACGATTGAGTGACCGTTTAAGATATTATGTTAAAAAATATAGCAAAATAGTAGACTCTCTTAAGCAAAATAGTAGAATCTCTTAAGATATTATGCTAAAAAACATAGCAGAAACATCATGAACGGCCATATGTTTTCTCACGGCCTGGGTGTTTTGCCCGAACGGCCATATGTTTTCTCACGGCCTGAATGTTTTGTAGTATATCTTAAAAGAGATCAGTTTATCGCTTAAGAAATTTTTCCTAAACCCTAATACTTATAATGATCTTTTATAATATAGATATAGACATCATGAATATATTATAATGATCATTATTATGGAATTGATCTATTATTTTCTAAAAGTATCATAATAGATAGTTTAAGATGAATTTATATCAATATTTTTTGAAAAAAATAATAGCATCATTTAAACGATTGAGTATTTGTTAAAGAGATTGTTCTAAAATAAGAGAATCGTTTAAACAATTGAGTGACCGTTTAAGATATTATGTTAAAAAATATAGCAAAATTGTAGAATTTCTTAAGAAAAATAGTAGAATCTCTTAAGATATTATGCTAAAAAATACAACAGAAACATCATGAACGGCCATATGTTTTCTCACGGCTTGGGTGTTTGTTAGTATATCTTAAGAGAGATCAGTTTATCACTTAAGAGATTTTTTCTAAACCCTAATACTCATAATGATCTTTTATAATGTAGATATAGACATCATGAATATATTATAATGATCATTATTATGGAATTGATCTATTATTTGCTAAAAGTATCATGATAGATAGTTAAAGATGATATTATATCAATATTTTTTGAAAAAAATAATAACATCACTTAAACGATTGAGTATTTGTTAAAGAGATTGTTCTAAAATAAGAGAATCGTTTAATCAATTGAGTGATCGTTTAAGATATTATGTTAAAAAACTTAGCAAAATAGTAGAATCACTTAAGAAAAATAGTAGAATCTCTTAAGATATTATGCTAAAAAACACAATAGAAACATCATGAACGGCCATATGTTTTCTCACGGCCTAGGTGTTTTGCCCAAACGGCCATATGTTTTCTCACGGCCTGGGTGTTTTGCTCGAACGGCCATATGTTTTCTCACGGCCTGGGTGTTTTTCCAGAACGGCCATATGTTTTCTCACGGCTTGGGTGTTTTGTAGTATATCTTAAGAAAGATAAGTTTATCGCTTAATAGATTTTCACGAACGGCCATTTGTTTTGTCACGGCCTAGGTGTTTTGTAGTATATCTTGCAATATATCTTAAGAGAGATCATTTTATCGCTTAAGAGATTTTCTCGAACTTCCATTTGTTTTGTCACGGCCTGGGTATTTTGTAGTATATCTTAAGAGAAATCAGTTTATCGCACAAGAGATTGGCCTAAATGGCCATATATTTTGTCATGGCCTGGGGGTTTTGTTGTTCTTGTAAGTTAAGTTATTTTCAATTTAACCCCCGTTCATAAGTTAAGTTATTTAGAATTTGACTCCGTTCAAATTTTACATTAAATAAGTATACTTATTTGCCCTAATCTATGCCGGGTCATATTTTTTATCAAAAAAAAATAAAAATGAAATTAGAGGGTTAGTTTCTTAAATAAAAACTTGAAGGGCCTTATTGACCAAATTTCCTCTTAGGAATCTGTGCCCCCGAAAAAGAAAAAGATATAAAAAAAAACGGAAAAGAAGCACGTATAGGAGTATGAATGTTGTACATTGGTGGCGCCCTTCAGTTGTATTTTGATTTTGTGTCGGTTCTTCTCTACACACAATTTGGATATATATTCACATTGTATTATTTTATTAATTCACTTTAAAAAATTCATATAAATATAAAATAATTTGAGTTGTTTTATCAATATATGAATTCAAATACCGAGTTCATATTAAAAAAAAAATTATGCCTCAATGTTGTATTTTGTTTTGGATAATACTTTTTAGGGTAAAATAGAGAGGCACTTTTGTTTTTAACCAGAGCACTTTAGTGAAATAAAAATTGTGTTTGGTTGAACTTGTTTTTAAGAAAAATAGAAGGAAAAAAAAAAGTCTAAAAATTGCTATGAAATTAGAACTTATACATTATAAGATGTATGAGAATTTATAAAATGTCACAAAGTGTGTGTGTAAAGAGTTACTAACTTATTTTTAAAATCTTAACGAGCTCTTCTATTTTTAATTAATTTAATTATAAAATTATCATTATTAAAATTTTATAAATTTCATATATCTTATTTATCCAAACGCTTTAAAAATTTATAAAATATTTTAAATAAGTTTAGCCAAAAACCCACTTGCTTCGATGAAATTAAGCTCAAATTGGATACGATCGGGCCAAATAGATTTTAATTGCTCTATCTATTTTTTCTTTCTTCTTTTTTTTTTATAAGTAAATTGCTCTGTCTGTTTGAGTTATGCATAAGATTGGCATCATTACGATCCTCGATGTTCTCAGTCTCAATTTATATTAATATAAAAAAGGAATGAGACTGAATAAATAAATGGGAAAATTACTCTTAACTCCTTGAATTCAGACGAAATTCTAAATAATCCTCTCTTATTTTAAAATTATCAATATCCTCTATGAGCAAAAGTAATTTTAATAACAAGATATAAATATTATAATATAAAAATTATCATCAATAATTATATTAAGTGACAATACTTTTTATTTTGTCACTAACTAAGTTTCTTGAAAAATCCTATTATTAGTTACAGTTCGTAGGTGACTAACGTTAATCACATTTAATTTTAGCATGTGCAATATTTAGTCTAAACCATTAATTTTTATACAACGATTATTGGAGTAAACCATTTATGGTCCACTAAATATTAATCAATTAAAATTTTATTTTTAACACAAAAAAGTAAAGTTAAAAATTTAATGAGGTTGGATCCATTAGAAGTTCAATAATATTATTTGTTTAAAAAATTACCATGGTACTTATTATATATTTTTTATTTTTTAATATCATGGTGTCTTTATAATACTATGTTACCATTATAATCCGTTAATTTTTTATGTTTTAATACCATGGTGCCATTGTTTTTTATTTTTAATTATAAATACTATGATACTTATTATAACTTTTTATTTTTTTAATGTAAGAATATGTGAATTAACAAGGATAATTAATTGAAAAACATGATAAAAAAATTAAAATACTAAATTGATACCAAAATAAATTGTATTTCTAACTCAAAAATTCGAATATGTGGTAATAGTTGATAAAAAAATTACATTGAATTCAAATTTTTAACATATTTCAAAAAATGCATAACATTCATCACTAATTATTTAAAAAAATATATGTAGAATATGAAAATCTATTTTTCAAAAAAGAAAAACAAATTTTGTGAAATGTGGATATCATTATTAAGTAAATTGTTTATATTACTTTTAAATTTACTCTGAAATAATTGATTTGTAGTGATATTGAATAATGTATTTTTAAAAGCAATTTGTATGTATAAAATACAAAGAGAGAAGTACAACAAGCATGAGTTCGTTAAAAAAATTGTGTTTTGATTATTAATGGAGATAAACTATGAAACACAATAATATATAATAGTAATAATAACAACAACAATAATAATAATAATATAACAATTGTTTATTGATTTGAATAGTTATGGTTAATATGTATAATGAATATTATTTGTACATAGTTTGTTTGACTTATTTAAAATAAACAAAATAAATGTAAATAGTTTGTTTGAATTTATTTTTCTTCCTAGAATTTGTATTTTATTTGTACGCCTACGAGTTCAAATAACATTTTTCGTACTAGCGAGCCGATATTTTTAATAATAACTTGGAGAAGATATATATACTCATATGATTGAATGTCAAAGATTATTCGCCCCTTATAATAATAATAATATTATTATTATTATTATTATTATTATTATTAATTATTATTATTTTAGTTTGATGCAACTTTTATTTAATTGAAGTTAAATATTTAAATTGTACTAGAAATTATTTATTCTAAGAAGTCTTAATAATTAAGGGATTCTTTTGTATAAGGTTAATAATTAAATGAATTATTTGAGAAAGAGAGACAGAGAGAATATTGAACGTTAGAGAGAGAGAGAGAGAGAGAGAGAGAGAGAGAAACATTAGGAGATATAGAGGGGGGGGGGAGGAGAGAGAAAATTGACTCATGATTGAGGGTTATTCAAAAATTGAAAAAACCTATAACTTGTTAAAATATTTTAAAATTATACAAGTAGCATTTTTATCTTGTCACAATATTCACTCAATGACAATAAAAACTAATGTTTTAGCGCCAATCATTAACAATTAGTGATATACTTATAATGACAATTTGATGACAAAAAAAAAGGTCGTCATTAAAATTTTGTTACAAGATCACATTGTCACTAAGTTGCCGCTATATGTGCGTCACTAATTATCAATTTTGCATTATGTGGTCACAATTGATGTTGTGCAAATTATATTTTGCGACAGCATAATTTTTGTTATCACTAAATGCATATGATTATTGACAATTTTTTTATTATCATTTGTTATATTATTATTAATTTACTTATTTTCTTGTAGTGATCATCTGAAGTTTCGTCTTCTTATTGTTGCGCCATATATGAAAATTCTAATGTTCTTTTTGCTCCTATATATGTTTAAAAAAAAATTTACCATCATCTCTAATTCTCTATTGAATTAAAGTGAAACTATAAATAATTTCCTCTTCTTGTAAAAATCACCAATTCGCTTTAGAAGTGTCGTACCACCGCTGCGGAAATAGAGGATTTCACGCCAAATTGAATTAACGAGGACCTCATAAAGGGAACCTTGATTTGGCCTAACAAACAGTTTTTGGGTTGATTGCTAGGAGAGAATAGTTACATTAGTAAACAACTATATATCCAATTGTCTATTTTAGTATCAATAGCGTGTCCAAGATATTTCCAGCCTTCAAAGGTTTAAAAACTTGTGGCATTGATTGATTATTTGATTTGGCGTGCTACCAACATTAATTGAAAAAGAGATATCATTTGTCTTTTGTCGACATTAATTGTATACGATTCCGTGAATTTCTAGACATTGCTTCTCTAGTGTTCGAACTAACTTACTTTCGTTCGAGAATATTTATGCCAAAATAGATGTGTGTGTACGCGTGCGGGGGTATTTTTGATTGACATTTATAAAGTATTTTGAAATGGTTGTGTCAAAAATTGTGTATTGAATTTAATTATAAATTTTTATTAGAATAATTATAAAAAAATAAATGAGGTTTAATTATATAATTAGCAAATAAATAAAAAAGAGATAATATGTGATTAGTGGATTCGGTTGAATAGTGGAAATATGAAGAAAAAGAAAGAACCAAAAAAACGTAAGTTGACAGAAGATAAAGGAGAGAGGAGAGGGATGAGAGAGAGTAAACTAGACCGAAGACTGAAAACTATTGCTAAAGAATTTTAATACTTTATATAAGAATATAAATATTCAATGGAATTGGTCAAATTTTATGTAAATCTTTTAGCCAATATTAAATTGCATGCCAACTTTTATTGTATTTTAATATACTTTGGGTCAAAATTTAAATCCAATCGAAACTTAATCTAAAAATTTGGATCAAATTTCTAAATGAAGAACGTTTGACTCTATGAGATGGCCGGTCTTGGTTTTCAACTTTTCATGAACCGGCCCTATAGTCAATATTGAAACAAAACTCCTCCTTTGCTAACGAAAAAACCAATCACAAATCTATTGCAATTCGTTTCATAATGAATTTATTTTTATCATTACAAATTAATTAATAAACATCTTCTCAATACATGTTACTTTTATTTTGTTTAAATAGAATTTTGTTATAAATTCATCGCAAATATTTTCAATTTACGACGTAATCTATTCGTTATAAATTTGATGAGTCAAGTGCCACTTCGTCGTGCCACATCATTACAATCTCCAAAATCCCCCAAATCGGCTAAGTGTACCCTTACCACCCTCGAGGTAACAGAAGCCCTCGAAGGGGCTCACAGGTCATCCTCTTTCCCTCGAAAGACCTATGAGATGACAACAGGCTATCCTGGGTGCCCTCGAACAGGGAAGATGCCATCGACGGTGCTCCCATCGAGGGCCCAATCCCACACTTAGCTGTTGCAGGATGGGCATCCGGAAGGGATGAGTACAGCTGGTGACTCCTGGCAGGCTCAGCCCATTGCCACCTAACGCGCCCCAGTGGCACATGGGGCCATCCCATCAGACATGGGCGCATTAAATGCCAAGTCATAAATACAATCCTTGGTCATAAATGCCCAAGATACCCATTTATTACCAGGTAAGACCCCTCATTAATGAGGAGTGAGAAGAGTCGCCGCAAGGATAGGAAAAGTGGGACAAAAGGCACCTGCCTGAGCAGCTGCAGTGCCTACAATGATCAGATCCCACCAATCACGTCACATCAGGCCCCTCACTCTCATATAAAAGCTCCATACGGCTCTCCACCCAAGGGTAAGACATACCTTACTTTGCAAGCCAAGCTCATACTAACACTATTCATCTTCTTCTTGAACCATCCACTGACTTGAGCGTCGGAGAGCCTACGCCGGGGCAAAACCGGCTAGTCTCACGTGCGTTCCTCCCTCTTTAGCAAGTGGGCCACCAGCAAGACTGCTTCGGAGTACATCACACCCGACACGTGGACGAACCAGATTCGGACCGCATCAAAATTAAACTTATTTGTTACATTTGTTCCGGTACACTCATTATAAGATCACATTCCCTTCAATAACAAAATAATATATTATGAATGTTGTTCTTGTATTAGAACTCTTCTATAATAATTCTATTAGTAAATGTCTTTACACTGATTTTTTTTTAATTTTGACTACATTGAGTTGTATCACTAATCTATCACAAATATTTTAAAATTTGTGACAAAATCTTTTGCTTGCAAGTTTTTCACTAATAAGGGTGATTTTTTTGTAGTGACTTAAGAAAATTATTGTTCTTTCACAAACTCTTTTTCTTTTTTGAGAAAATATTTGATCGATTATACATATTATCCACAAATTTGTAAGATTAAGCATGATGTAATTAACTATCCCCGGCATTAGGGATGCAAACAAACCGAGCCGGCTCGACAAAAGTTCGAGCTCGAATTTGAATAATTCGAGTCGAGCCGAACTCGACCTAAGTAATTCTTGTTCGTAGGCTCGCGACCCTTTATTTTTTAATATTTATTTTTATATAATTATATATATAATTATAAATAATATATTGATTTTCAAATTCGAGCCCGAACCGAACCCGAGCTCGAGCTCGAGCCCAACTCAAACATAATAAAATATTTGAAAATATTTAAACTCGATCTCGAGCCCAGACTCGAACTTATAATTTACTCACAAATTCGAACCAAATGAGCCGAGCTGAGCTCAAACATGACTCGAGTCCAAGCTCGAGCTTGCTTTTTTTTAGCTTGTAGGGCTCGAGCTCAAACTCAAATCTAAAAAAAATTAAAATTTGACTCGATTTGATTCGTTTGCATCCCTCGACATGTTGGGGAAAAAAGGACAATCTTTAAAATAGACCCCTATTAATTGATCCGCCGTCGTCAGTTTAACAATTGTTACCACATAGAAAATGGTTAATTAATAGCCGCCTTGATTCCTGTAATTAATTATGCAATCATTGTCAAATTGACTACTCTTCTTCTGTTTTGTAATCGTTGATAATTCTATATATGTTGAACACATGGACACAGTAATTATAAAAAACAAACAAACATATGGACACAGTGGAGCTGATGTGGATGATTTTATCCGAAGATTTATTATTATTATTATTATTATTTCTTGCGTTGAAAAGTAAGAAAATCCTTGCTTGTGAGAATTATTATGCAGTTGTGTTTTGACTGAACAATAATTTAAATAATTTTTTTTATAATTAAATTTAAATTAAAATTTGGAGGATTGCAAGTTTGGACTTTTATATTTTTAGGAGAAAAATATATCATCAGTTTTTGAATCGTTGAAATATCACTATTCTTATTATATATAGTAGCAATCCCTTTTAATGATAAAATTAAAGACCCATTGAGTTGAAATTTTGTAATGAGCATTTTACCAATCAATATTTTTCTTTAATTTAATTTCATTAAATGAGGTGAATAAATCAGGACAATACTTATACATGTATCATTACAATATAAAAAATAAATAAATAATTGTTTGAATGCGTCAATATACACACACACACACATACATATATATATATATATATATATATATATTAAAAACACGTGCAGGTAATTAGCCTGATCTTGAACGAGAAGCCAAGTCAAACAGGTCGGCTTCCAACACACTTCTTCTTCTTCCTCTCTCTCTCTCTCTACATCCATCCATCTATATGTATGTATACCTCGCAAACATAATCATTGATTAAAATCCATACATATTACACAGATATATATACATCATTTCAAGCCTCTCTCTCTCTCTCTCTCTCTCATCCATTTCTCAACTACTTAACGCTTATAGCTCTGCAACTTGATCAATATATTAAGATGGAGGCCCTGGACATGAGCAGCTTAGGAGGCATGTTGTTTAAGGTGGGTCTGTTCATTCTGGTGCAAACCCTGGTTTATCTGATCCTCTCTCAGTCTTCAAACGTTTTCTCAAAGACTCCGAGATCCAACAGCTTCAAGCCGGCTCGTTCCCTCAGCATCCGCCGCTGGGCCGCCGCCCTAGCGGATATTCCGGCCGGCGGCGAGTCGTCTCCGTCTCCTAGGCCAGGATTACTCCGCTCCCTCAGCCGCCGTGATTCGTAAATTAATATTGTTATTCATCCAATATGTCGGGATCAGAACATCATAACTGATCCTCACTCATCAATATTATTAGCCTTAATTATTACTAGTTGGTTAATTCTTCAATATTTCTTGTACATACATATACATATATATATATATATATATGTTGTGGTTTCTTTTTTTTTTTTTTTTTGGTTTTTGATGATTTGGTTTGTGGGATTATTGAATTGAGGAGCTCTTGTAGATGCAAAGCTAAGTGTGAATGTGAATCATTAGGTTGAGAGTGGTTTTTATTTATTCTTTTGTTCTTTAATTTATGAAAATATGGTGCTCTGGTTGGTTTCTGTGCATATGATGGAATCCTTGGAAATTTCCTTATCCATGCGCAATTAAACTTGAAATTCGTATAATTACTGCTTCTTGCATCCCCTTTTATTTGTCATTCTAGTAAAAAAATAATAAATTATTTCAAAAAAATTGTCAGTCTCACTCTTCAAAAATGTATTTATTAATTCTTTTTTAAGATATCTTTTCATTTTAGAATAAGCTTATTTAAAATATTTCATAACTCATATATCTTAGAAGATATTTTAGAAACTTGTAAAATATTGAATCTTATTTTAAAATTAAGTTATTAAAGTGTTTAGATAAATAAGATGGAGTATAGCTTATAAGATGTTAGTAATAACAATTTTGTAATGAATTTCGTTAAAAACGAAGGGGCTTCATAGGTTCTAAAAAAAATAAGTTGACATCTTTTTACTTTTTTTTTAAAAAAGTTTTCAAGTTTCCTAAACATTTAATTATATAAGCGCCTTCTCCAAAATTTTTACTAAACACTCTGGACCATCTTATAAGTTCTCAAATATCTTATAAGATGTTGCGAGAAGTTTATAAGTTTAGCCAAACACTCCCTAAATATGAATCCTTTGTAAATTCTTAAAAAACTCTTTAACACTAATTCATTCATTAATTAAAAGGACATTTTAGTTTTATTAATTCATAATTATAAACATTAATTATCTTTCTTAATCCTTATGCAAAAACCTTCAATGAAAAATATAAAGGAACAAGGGGAATAATTATTTCTAGCATTTAATTTCCTCAATGTTGACCAATTATTTTGATTATTAGTTTAAGTATAATTATTAAATTAGTTAGTCATTTTTTTTACAAATATATTCCACGACTACAGAATATTAGTACTATCTCTATATGCCATAATCTTTTTCAAAAATATATATATTAGGAAATAATAATATTTTCATTTTACCAGCTTTTTTCGTTTGAGAGATGAATGGTTAACTTATTCCGAATGCATCAAGTAGCAAATGTTAATACAATAATTTTAAAGTGATTGGTCACTCTTTCAAAAAGTATATAATGATTCTATAATAAATATATATATGATTCACGCTCACTCATCACGTGATTAACATCGTTGGACTCAAGCCCTGTGATAAAACCAATATATTATAAATTCAATTTTTGTGACAGATTTTGTCTATAATAATTTCAAATAATTACATTCACCTCCCTTGAGTTTAGATAGAATTACAAATAACTCCATATTGTTTTGAAAATTATCAATACCCCCTTGAGTTTTGTCCCCTTATTACTAAATCACACAAAAGGATTGTAATGTCCGTTTTACAAGGAGAATTACCATCACATCCCTTAAATTTAGGCATAATTATAAATAACCTCCTCTTATTTTAAAAAAGAACAATACATCGCGTCGCCGCCATACCGCCACCACTTAGATGGTCAAGCTATATACCAATTTTTTTTGTCTTCCAAAGCTCGTCAAAAACCCTCAATAAAGTTTTTTTAACACTCCTTCTATTTGGATTTAACTGAATGAAAGTTACATTAAAACCTAACCTGCTATTACATATCTTCTGCTCAAATCCTCCACCACTTTTGGGTTGGAAAAACCATCAAAGAGTGCCACCATCATTGCATGTGTTTTCTCCAAAAATATTACAAATATACTTATGTAATTCGAAAACCTATAATAAATGTCTCACAAGTTTCAAAACCTTACAATAAACAAGGTTGTTTCGTTCCTCAAAAAATAATGGAGAAATTGATTCAAGGCATTTTCAGCAATTCACTAACGATATGGTATATTTTGTAAGCATTAATATAAGTAAGGGGGTATTCATAATTTTTGAAACAAAAGAACATTATTTGTAATTTCGTCAAAATTCAGGAGATGTAAGGGTAATTATTCCTAACATTTTTGTAGATCAATATGTTGTCACTGATTACTTTTTGTAGTTCTAATTGTATTGAATGTTGTCATTAATTTATTACAAATATCTTAAATTTATGATAAAATTTCTCTATCACAAATTTAGAATTAATTAGGGAAATATTTTCTTGCAATGTCTCTTATTTTTGAGAAAAAGATAGGAAACGAAAAACAAATTTTTAGTTGAGGACATTGATTTAAAACCTACTTCTTTTTAATTAATTAAACGATTTATCCCTATCATAAGTAATGAGAGGGTCATCGACGTGGATAGAAAGAGACTAATTTTGAAAATTCTATTATCCTTCGAAATCACCCCCATCGTAGTGGTTTCATCGAATTGTTGCTACTTGCGCGTTCTATAGTATTATTATTGTTTTTTTAATTAATGTATTATATATAGCTATATGACAACGGAGCAGTTATGTATTAATTGCATGATGAGTGTGAATGGGCTTATTTTATCCAGATGTCAATTCATCAAAGGTATGAAATCAACCAAACAGGTGACAATAAATATCGTATTGTTTGAATATTGTTAACTATTAAATTGGATAGTTGGATGACAGGTAAATATCCTCTTTCTGGGAAGGGGAGGGGAGGGGAGGGGCTAAATATAAGTCCTCTATTGTATAATTATATTAATTTTTTTATTACACTTATCAATACATGTTATATGTGATGTTGAGCAATTAAAATAAAAAAAGAGAATTTTTATATATATATTTTTTCATATCATTAATTTTTTTTTCTTATCTAAACCGCTCACAAAATACGTGACGTGTATTGATGAGTATAATAGAAGATGTAACACAATTATGTAATAGAGGATCCGAACTGATATGACACAAAAAAGGATTTAAATTGCATGTGGTCAAGTTTGTTCGATAGTAACCGGACTTTTGAGTTTTGAATATGTCGCTTGGGATCAAGTGGCGGTTTATTTATTTGAAGTTAGAATATTTTTTTTATGGTAATATTTGAAGTTATAATTAATTGCCTTAAAAGATGACGATTCGCTAACCTCCGAAATTGAATTGGCCAACAAAAGCGGTAGGAGTAGGACTACATATAGTTAATTTTGCCTTCGAAAATTATCAATTTTTTTCTTGGGTTTTTGATTCAGTGTTACACCCATAAGATGTTTTGTTAATTAACTTAATAGGTCCCACATTTAAGGATGGTATCGGTATAACTCTACAATCTATATCTATATTATCCATACTATTAAATAAAGGAAACATATATTTTAGTAATTACTTTTGTATTTCTTTTATTTTGGCCAGTCAATTTTTTGAAAATTTTTATTTATTCTCAAATTTCTCCCTCATCTCTCTTTTTCACATTCATTTTACTCTTCCCCCCCCCCCCCCATTTCTTCCCCCACTTTTTAATATTTTTCTTTTCTTTTTACATTGTTTATTTTATTAGTTTTATATCAAAAATAGTTAAAAAAATATTTTTATAATATAGATACTATTAAATTTTAAACATAAAATTAAATTATAGATATTTCTTTATTAACCACACATATCAAATATGCCAAAATTACTAATTGTAAAATAAAGAGGCATCACCATTTTGTAACTATTTTTTGTCTGCTCATTTGTTTAGTCTGTCAATTTTTCTTTTTAACTCTCTCTCTCTTCTCTCTCTCTCTCTCTCTCTCTCTCTCTCTTCCTCTCTTTTGTACATATCATTCAATTATATCGAGAACTCATGTAGTACAAATCATACTATTACATCGAATCTCAAATTATATCATTTACAAGTCAAATAATTCTATCATAAATAAATTTTGAAAACATACTATTAAGATTTCTTCTTTTTATTACTCTCTCTCTCCTCTTACACATTCTTTTTATTTTTTCCTCCATTTTTTTTCTATCCCCTCCATATCTATCATCTTTTATTTTATATTAAATTATTTCATTTTTACTTATTACTAATTTTATAAATATACTAAAAATAATTAATTTTTTTTGATAGTATAGATACTACTAAAAAAGATTAGTATTCATTAAATTAAATTATATTTTAATTGTGTACATACATCAAATATGCCAATATTTCTAATTTATATTAAATACCTTAACATCGATGGACGTTTGATTCAGTTGGGTATTTTTAGTGTTTAATGACCAATTCTCTAATTTGCCCTTAAGAACGGTATAGTTTTACTTCGCTTGTACTTGTAAGTCCTAATCCAATATGAAGACAAAGTTGTAAAGATACAACATCCTTTTGAAATGCCAATTCACAAATATATGAAACTCACCTCTGAGGTGAAATTATTCTACGAATCTTTATGACGTTCCTAATTCAAGTCATTTTTCGAGTCTCCTGTCTCATAAGAGAAACAAAGTACCCATTTGGATGGGCTCTTTTCTTGAGGAAAAACACTTATTGAAAAAAAAAACTTTAAAGCAACAAAAACAAAAAGTGTTTCGATATGAGTTTAAAAAAAAAACATAAGCCAAAAAAATAATCAAAAAGTGGTTTTTTTAAGAAACTATACAAAGTAATTTCAAATAAAACACATTTTTAAGTACTTTTGACTATTGTATTCAAATACAAAACTGCTTGATTTAAAAAAAAAATGTATTATAAAAAGTGCATATTGGAAACAATTTTTTCTTTAAAAAAAAATCCCATTCAAAATAGGTCCAAAAACAAATTAGATACTAGTGTATTCATATGTTTTAACGAGTGTAACTTCCACAATAAGTCAATCAAATACGTTCATAATATTTTTGTGTAACATCTTCTATTACACTTACTAATACATGCTACTTAGATCACATAAACCGAGTGCGCGGGCGAGTGTAGGTACATGAGAGCATAAAAATAAAATAAATATTTGAATGCGAAAACACCTTACAACCTTATATAAACAATTGTTTATATATAATATTAAATTGTATACATTTAATGTAAATCATATTTGAAGAGGGAGTATATTCAAAATAATTGAATTATATTATTGATAATTTAATGCGATTGACTTTTTTTTTTTTTGAAATTAATCTATTGCAATCAGTCAATAACATTAATTGTCTATTACAACAATTATAAGATTTTATTTATCAAGTGATATCAAATCTTTACTCATTGTTATTTAAATATAAGTGAACGATCTAGTTGGCTATATTTGTTTTTAGGGATAATTCTATAACTCATCCCTATAGTTTGGCGGAAATGCTAAAAACCTCCATGGTTTAAAAATCGCTAAAAACCCACTATGTTTTTTTAAAACACTGCATGGTTTACTAAAATAATGGAGAGTGAATCCCACACGCCTTTTATGTGGGTGCTCATGTGATTTGGTCTTTTTTGAAAATTTTAAAAGTTGTAAAATTGTCTAAGATGCCCCTAAATACAAATATAATAACCACTATGCCCCTTTATTCTTCATCCTCCACCATCTACCAGAGCTGCCGCCAGAGCCACCACTGAAAATCGGTACTTTGTGCGCCTTGTAAAGTAAAATCATACACTTTAATCAATTTCGTCAAATATCTAACAATTTACGTTTGATTAGAGAAAATTTATAAGAAAATCCTAAAATCCACTACCAATACCACTAATTTTGTTCTTCTAATTCCTCTACAATCGTCGGTCCTAACAAAAAATTGATCTCAACAATGCATTATTACTCAAACCAAATCAGTCAAAACCCATCAAATTTTCTCCAAATATGTGTTTGTTTTTATGTGTTTGTGTATGTGTGTGTGTGCTACTGTGCGAATTTGTGTGTGCGCGCGCTGTGTGTGTGCTCGCGTGTTGTGTGTATGTTTTTGTTTTTGTGTGTGTGCGTGCGTGTTTTAGTGTGTCTGTGCATTGCTATGTGTGTGCATGTTTTAGTGTGTGTAGTTCTCCGCGTGTGTTTACTGTGCACGTGCGTGTTTTAGTGTGTGTTTTTTTATAATATATATTATTTATAAATTAGTTTTGTATACATAAATATATAGTATGTATTTTATATATATATAATATACATTTTTAATATATTATATATATATTAAATTTTTTTATAATAAAAATATATATTTTTATATTCTTATATATATTTTATATTTAAGGATCAATCTTGGCCGTTCATTTTCTATGATAAAGATTCAATGGTTCATAATAAGAGGGGTATAACGGTCACTTTATGTAAAAATTTAATGCCGCAAATCTAAGTTAATGATAAGGAAAGTGAGCAAATTTTGAAAAACACGGGCTTACAATAATTATTAAAGTGGTAAGAGTTGAGACAATAATATAAATTGATTGTTACCAATATATATATACATATATATATATATATATATATATAAATTGATACTTTAGTATTTTCATCAAACTACATGGGTGAGCTATGGACTTATCCCTTATTTTTAAGAGCTTACAATTCATAAATTTTATGAGATTTTTTTTGGTGCATATATATAAGTTTTAAAAATGTCGTTTTTAAAATAAATTGTCGGATAATTTTGATAATTAAACTTAGACAACTTATTAGATGTTGTAGAGTTGTATAAGCTATAAATTTGTTAGGTAAATAAAAGATTCTGAGTTTTTTTTTTTTGGTTAGAATCCTAAAGAAAAATTAATATGGCATCATAGATTTCGTATTAGTAAATACTTTTGAGAAAGAAACTATTCAGATGCCTTGATGAATAATATTTCTATTTCCGGATCAAATTCTTTCCCTTTTTGTATTTACAACCTAAATACATGAGATAGGTATAGAGTTAAATTTAAAATATACGTCTGTCGTTAATTTATAGAACACGTTTATAGAATCGGGTAAGTATATATTTGGAAAATTCCAGAATTACCCCTTTTCTCGTAGAGTTATTGCCCAAAATGACATAAAAAAAAATGGCGTCGCCCGGACTCGAACCGGAGACCTTCAGTGTGTAAGACTGACGTGATAACCAACTACACCACGACACCTACTTGGAAAATTCTCCTCCTTTTTAGTGTATTTATCATCTACCTGAAATATTTAAAAAAATGTATCTTTAAATATATTTGGGCCTGCGATGCACCGAACTATTAGAAACACCCTGGGTCTCGACAAGGCTTATTAGATGGACTGTCAGAGACCATCCACTTGAGAAGCCCCTGTATCCGTTGGGCGGTGGCCAATGGCCCAAGTACGAACCAACGACTTACAGATATTAACAAGTACATGATCTCCAAGTCATACATTAATGATCCGTTTAGTCCAAATTAGATTTGGATGAATCAATATTAATCACGATTTAGTCCAAATTAGATTTGGATGAATTAATATTAATCACGAAATGAATGTCTTGTATCATGTGATTTGTGTATAATTTCAAGACAATGCCTGCTGACTTGATAAGCGTAATACATTCATCGTATAATTTGTTGGGTTCAATCGAATCGGATTTGGAGAGTGAACAATATATTAATCCGTAATTGTGTGATATTTCACAAAGAGTAGGTTTCTCCTAATTGAAAGCCTTGTAGACTTGTACACTAGTAGAAAAAATGGCAATTTTCTAAATATTTTTGACGGAATTAATCCACTAGAGAAACTTCATTGCATTTCAATTTTGATGGCGGAACTTTTTTTTGTAAATTAAATTAAATTTTGGCGGAATTATCCACCAAAAATTATGTCGAAATTTAAATTTATTTTTTATTACAATATTATTTAAACTGGTGAACCTAAAGAATCGAACCCAATGTCTCCCCCCGCCACTAGGCTTAGAGTCAAGTGGTGGGGATTCGAAAGTAGTATCAAAGATGTCCTGAGTTCGAACCCTCTTGTCCTCTACCCCTTTCCCTTTGAGTGAGTGTGTGCATGTGTGTGGGGGTGTTTTTCAATTGACATCGATAGGATGCCCCGAAATGATTGTATCAAAAAAAAAAGAAAAAAAAAACCCAATGTCTCCCCCCACCCTCACATGCCTAGGCATGTGTTTCTTGCAAACGCGCTAGATCACTCCATATTTTGTGATCGCTGGGTTTCAAGCATGGCCACTTGCTTTGGCAAAAGAGTGTATTGCCGTTGAACCATTGTTGTCTTTAGTCATGCCTTTTTTTTTTTCTACACTTAACATATATATCTGAAAGTATCACTTTAATAATTTTTAAAATATCATTATATTATTTACCCTTAGTTGCATTAGATTTAAGGTGAAATTATTAAATTATTTATTTTATTTTAGTATAATTTATAATGTATCGTAACATTCTTTATTTATGATAAGAAGTATCGTTACATCATCATCATCATAATAATAATAATAACAAGAAGAAGAAGAACGTTTATACAAAGATTTCTCCAATTATATATATGTGTGTATATATATATGCTAATATATACATATTAATATTTTTTTTTGTTCAATTTTTGATGGAATTTTTTGTCGAAATTCTATCAAAAACTGAAAATTTAATACTTTTTATTTTTAAAATTTTTGGCAAAAAAATACCGCTGAAAATTGAT
Organism: Petrea volubilis; assembly: GCA_026212405.1. Lineage (NCBI taxonomy): Eukaryota > Viridiplantae > Streptophyta > Magnoliopsida > Lamiales > Verbenaceae > Petrea > Petrea volubilis. Next base: position 19,940,172 of record CM047875.1, read on the forward strand.
ATTTAAGATTTTCAATTGAAAATATTGAAAAATAAATAAATTTATTTTTTAAAAATTTTGGCAAAAAAAAAAATTAGCTGAAATTCTGTCAAAAAATCCACCGAGAAACCTATTTTTTTTTTCTTGCTGTGGTAGGTGTCGACCTTTATCCAAAAAGAGTTGACCCTGCCTCCACCACCACCACCCCCGCCCCCCCACCACCACCAGCCACTTGCAATTTTATTCACCAAAGTCGTGAGTTCAACATGGCCAAAAGCGTCATCAATCGTACATCAGCAATGGCACAAATTAAATGCTTTGAGCCACTTTTGATAATCCCACCGCTTAATATGAACAAGAAACGTGTAAACGACGACTTTTTATGCCTTGCGAACAACAGGGTTTCCATTGTTTAAAACCCCAGAAAACCAAGATTACTTAAATGATAAGTCAATGATTAAACTCCAAGCAACTGATTCTGCAAATTGAGAATTATTAAGCTTGCTTAGTGGGATAACAGGCATACTCACAAGTTGCATATACTTAAAAATGATTGACTTTGTATAGAAACGCAACTTCTCGGAATTTATATTGAGTTGAAACTGCATTCACAACTAGCAAAAAAGATGATCTCCGTAACAAATACTGCAGGAATTTTTGTTAAATGCATGCACTTGTACAAAAGTTTAAAATGTCAGAAAACAAAAATGTTATAGTTATGATAATTTGACTCGTACGAATAGAGCACCTTATCTAAAAATTTAAGTTGTCGAAAGAGAGAAATATTATATATATAGTTAATGTATTTATCAATGTGGATACGTATGCGTTGTGTTGCAAGATATCAATAGGCTAATAAAATGGAGCAAGTTTTAGGAATAATAATGCAGAGATCAATTCACCTAAGGCTTAGAGGGTGATTGGCTAATCTTATGTGAAATATTTTATAAGATGTTTTAGGAATTTATAAAATGTTGGAACTTATTTTAAAAGTAAGTTATTAAAGTAGCTTATAAGATATTAGTAATGATAATATTATAATTAATTTGATTGAAAAAAAAAAGTGTTGGCAAGATCTTAAAAAGTAAGTTGGTTAAGAGCTTAGAAATTAAGTTGGTACTTTTTCACTTTTTTTAAAAAATGCTTATGAACTCAAAAATCTTATTTTAAAAGTTTATAAGCTCCATCACCTGGAATTTTGACAAATTAACAATATACCATATCTTATAAGATGTTTTAAAGATCTTATAAACTTAGCCGAACACCCTCTTACTCTATACAGAAAAAGATATATAGTGTCAACTTGGTGTTAATAAAGCTGAAAATATAGTTCCCACATTGATAAACGTTGACAGATATTAGTTTTTCTTCATGACCATATAAACTACAACAAATGTCACCATAATGACATGTGCAAATTTAAAAATTTACTTAATGTCAGAAAAGAGATTTTCTTATTAAATTAGATAACATGAAAAATATAATTAACAAGACAAAACATCCAACCGTTAAGTAAATCTTCAAGTTTTATACATGTCGTACATCTAGAATATGGAGTAGGGGATGGGGCACTATTATGGGGTAGGGAATCCGATCCGTTGATAAACTATACACAATTTGATCATAACAAATATTTTTTTGAGTTCCCGTCAAGAGACATGTACGGGCGGTGTACACCAAGTAATATCTCAGACTCGGACAATGATTCATTTGAATATCTCATCATCACTTCCAAAAGGCAAATTCCTTTTTAATTTCCATAATTGTTCCCAACTAGGCTAGTCTAGTTGTCCTTTTTATCAAGATTCGTTCATGGTATATATATTCAACTCTCCATCTTCATCTCCATAACCACAAACATACATAGATACAACTCCAATATCACTAGCCACAAAAGGGAAAAAACAATGAAGCCTCTTTCATTGAAGACAACCTTAGCTCCATCCAGATTGATCATGCGCGATGAGTCTCGCACGATCTCCAAGGTAAAGCCGAAGATACGCATAATTCACATTGTTGCGCCGGAGATCATAAAGACGGATGTTGAGAACTTCCGGGAGCTTGTCCAACGACTAACAGGTAAACCGGTAGAAGCAAAAAGAAGCAGAAATTCAAAGGGGAATAGTACTACTTCATCTGAAATCTTGCCAACAAAGCCTTGTGGTTGCAATATTCCAAGGACAAACACATTGGAATCATCAGTAGCTATGCTGCAAGATACACGCAGAGTTAAGGAGGAGATCATTGACGAGATACACGGGGAAGAGACGATCATCCCGAATGGCATCTTGAAGTTTTTGGGAGATATAGATGGATTCTTTCAAGACATGAATGAATTCCGTCCATTTTCTCTAATCAGGCCGTCTTCTCAAACGAATACATATGGTGAGATGCCTCTTACCGACGTTTTCTGATAATTCGGCGAGACTCATGCCATTCGTTTGTGTGCAGAACATTAGGAAAGGTTCTACATATGTTTCACTCAATTAGTTTTTTGTTTTAGTGGGAAAGGGTATGGCTTGTTTTGGATTTTGGACAAGAACTGTTTCATTTTCTTTCTTATTTATTTATTTATATTTGGTTTGTTTTCTGTGATACTTTGAATGGCTGATTGATCAACAGAAAAAGGGTGAGGAAATGTCCCGTTTAATCTGTACATGTTTGGCTTGAAATATTGGTATTCCTATTTACTAGTAAGTAATAACCAACCATATAATTCATCTGAGTGAAAGTAAAGAAGGAATAAATCAACAAAATAGAGTATCTGCAAGCAAAATTGAGCTCAAATAACATGCAGAGCAATGTGAACTGGTTTCAGACTCCAAAAATCGGGCTGCAGAGGCCTACGGTACCACAATATCCAACATTTACAAGTATCTTCATATTCCAGACATTCCCATCGAAAGACATAAACTCAATAAACCGTAGATTGATCACTCTTACATAGCCTTTGCTTGCGCCTAGTCATAAATGCAAACTTTGCAGGAACCAATTGTCCCACCTTATGTTTGGCAAACTAAGTCCACATTCTTTTAATCTCAGGCCACAGGGGGGGTCATGGTAATTATTAAACATGGGGGGGGGGTGTTGGTAATTTTACCTAAAACTCATGGGTAGTGACTTTAATTTGCCCACTTTTTTCCCCAATAATTCGGTACAATGGTATAAGTATGAAAAGTAAGATTCTGATATACTTATGTGTTGCATTTGTTGGAAGTCACACTGAAAATGGGGAATTTTTAGACCATACTGGGTTCGATCGAATCGGAATTAATATATAATGAATTTTTTTTTTAATTTTTCATATGGTTGATTTATATTTTTTAAGTAGAGTAATCAATTATGTGATAAATATGATAACATACGGTACATGGTTAGTTGAGTTCGATCAATTCGGGCCATCTCGCCTAAATTCCAGTTTTCCCCGTGGAGAATTCCTCTAATTGGGCTGAGCTCTCTCGATAACACGTGCTTTGTATTTGTTGGGCAACAACTCCAATTCCCACCCCAACCCAAGTCCAGACAACTTATTTTTGTCAGGCCCCAAAAATTGATGTAATATCCTTTTGGAGAAATCAAAATTGTTCCATTTAAATAGTCAAATAGAATGTGACAAGAAAAATAAAAGGGTAACACAAATTTCTTCTTTAAAAATGTTATGGCTGTACAAATTTTACCCATTTAACGAACCTTGATTACAGATCTCTAATTGAAATTTCAAGAACAAGGACTTTTGTAATTTAAAAACCTATAAATTTGACGTTTTGTTCTTCTTTAAAGTTGATTTTGACCTTTTCATGATGATAATATTAGAGTCAAAACAATTTATTTTTCAATGAGTGAAATGATATTTACTTTTCGATGAGTTGTGGAAATAGTTAATGTTGGCATGGTGCAAATTTGGTTGGCTTCAATACCTTTCTTTATATATAATCCGCAACTCTTAACATATAAGCAAAAGCCACTCAAAACTTTATTTTTATACCAGATCCGTTTCTATAATTTATACATACATACATATATATATATATTTGGATAGATAATTTATATAAACATGTATGTATAAACTAAAGTGCTTGTTGGTGATGCTCAAAAAGGGAATATTTATGTTGCCTTTCGTACCCCCAACGAGCACTTTCTCTTGTTCAATTAGTTTAATGAGTGGCTTGGAGTCCGTTTAGATGGATTATTTTTTTTAAATAAGCACTTATTTAAAAAATTGTGAAAAAGATCTGTGTTTTGATTTGGATGGGCTTTAGAAAAAGCCAGCAAAAAAAAACCAAAATATGGCTTTTTTTTTAGAAATTATCTTAAGTAATTTCAAATAAAAGTATATTTTTAAAATATTTTTATTATTGCATGAGATGCGAAACTACTTGACTTAAAAAATTATACTAAAAAAAAACATAACCCAATAAACACCTTTTTTTTAAAAAAAAAATCCATTTAGACAGTCCCTTGGTGCAATGCAATTGCCATGTTGCTCCCACAATTAGGTATGACATACAGTGTCGGCTCCCAAAGCCAAAACCTTGAGGGGGGAGGGGGGTGTATTTACTAACTAAGAGTTACCGATAATATGAATAATCAAATAAAACAAAAAAAATATGGTGCGCATTGAAGTACAATTAGAAATTGTGTACTTAAGGAAAATTAATATGATTCAAACTTATCGATATTTGTATGAAATGAGATTGGCAATTAAGAATTGTGCACTAAAAGATAGTTAACGTAGTAATTTAAATTTCCCATAAATTTGTGAGATGAAATAATTTTTGAGTAAGTGGAAACGTGAAACCTTTAATTATATATGATTCCGCCAATGCTAGTATATATTATAGCTATGGTCGTGGTATTATTCTCTATTTATGTAAAACAAAATAAACACGAATAAAAACGTGTCTTAGTTTAAATATCAAAAAAGAGACACGTTTTGAGTTTTACGGCATGCCACCTGCTATTTGGAGGGTCAAAATACAAAGGCGTATGCATAACAAAGAGCAGCTTTTGGAAAATTCTTTATTCTAATTCCAAAGTCGCCGCTCGCCAGCCAATTTTACTAACAATACCTTCACTAACACACATCTCTGCAAGTGTAACCATTTCCGTCTACTACGTCTCTTCCCGTTTCCCATCATCGCCCCCGCATTCTCTCTCTAGGTCTCTTTCTCTCTCTCTCTCTCTCTCTCTTGTCTGATCAAATTATTCTGTTGATCTCAGTTTATTTTTTTGTTTTGTTAATGATTAGAACTTTTGGTGGTTGATTTTTCCGTTATTTTTTCGCTGTAAGCATTTATGTTGTTTCTTGTACGGTTGATCTGGTGAAACTATTGACGTGTGATCGTATTTGGGAAAGGAATTGTTGTATCTGCTATGATTTGATTATGTTTTGCTACAATTACTCGTGGGTCCGCTATTTTTGTGAAATATCTGATTTGTTTTGAATAGAATAATTTGTTTGTTGCAGTGAAATTTGGTTTCCGTGAGCAATGGTGTTCCATAGGAGCGTTTCTCTATTATCCAAGCTGCGTACGCGTGCAGTGAGTATTTTCTTGTAGTCTGGTTAAAGTTCATTTCTTTTTTCCTTTTTTTTTTTTTGCAATTATGTTCATTCAGGAAAAAGCAAATATAATTGATTTAGAGGTAATTTCACACGCATTAATAGATTCCCATGAGGAGCAAAGTGTATTGGGTGTCATGAAAAATGACCCCATAGTTCATGCATGATGTCGGACTCTATGAACTTTCTCTGGTCTGAACTATTTTTCGTGTGAAACTTGAATTTCATGTCCAGCAGGTTCAACAGCCGGGTCTCCGCAATTCAGTCCGTTGGCTTCAAGTCCAGACCTCCTCTGATGTTGTAAGCATTCTGTGTTTCTTGTTACTGTGTAGATTTTCCATGTGGATCTGTGTGCTGTTTGTTCTTGGCTTTTTATCGTATATTGTTCGGTCATGGGCATCAGTCACTATTTGGAAGCTTCAAGACCTGGAGCATTATCTTTCATGCCTTTTAAATCCACTTACCATCTGGACGGAAGAGAGAGAAATTGTTTGTGGATATGTTTCCTGACTCGTGCTGTTGGCAAACCGCAAACCATGTGGTTGTTTTATAGACTGGATAAATTGACAGACAAGAATACTAGTAAATTGCATTTCTAGCATAGATAAAAATGTTGGGATGCATTTAACCTTTTCTAATTGAATCTGAAAGGATAAAAGGTGAGAAGAAGGGTTCAGGTTTTCAAGTAGTTGAGAAGCAGTATTAGCTTTATATTCTCTATAAACAGTTAAGAGCTGTACTGTTTTGTTAGTTCCTTAGATTTAAATCATATTGACTGGTTGCCATCACTAATTGGCAGCGATTTTGAACAAGAGCTCTCTAAAGAGTGCTTTGTTGAAAGCAATTCTGAAGCCTTTACCTGAAAGCAATTTATTAAAGATGCTTCTTTGAGAAGGCCGTACTAGAAAGAGATGCTTTATAGTGGTAGTTTTCATAAGGGTGTATTCCAAAAGCACATTCCAAAATGCCTCTCCAGAAAGCCCTTACTTCAGAATTTCTTTTTTTTTTTTTTTGTTTTTTTTTTTAAGAAAACCCTATGATGAACAACTATCAAAACATGCGAAATTCAAATGAAAAAAACGGAAGCTTCCTAGTGGGATGATATGCGTCAGGTAGATAATCCTGCTTGGATATGTTGGGAACTAAAAACATCTCCATAATTCTCTGGGAAGCTCTTACTCATTGAGGGAATAGCTTGTCGTTTGAAATATTTCTTTTGAACAAGTTTCCCAGTAAAAAGGAAAACAACGAAACGAAAGGGTAAAACATACTTTATTTCTCAATCTTCTTTCCTTTTTCTTTTTCTTTTTTTAATCCTCCTGGTTCTAAGATCTAACAAGTTGATTAGGTTAGCGCCAGAGTGCCACTTGAACTTACCCAGAGGTTAACTAGTGCGTTCCACCCTTTGATAGCCTATGAATAAGATGATTTGAGGTTCAATGTATTTGTGCATAGTTTATCCATAGTTCATCTAGTTGCTGCTTAGTCTGTTGAGTCTATCTAATGAAATCAAAATTTGGAGTATATTTTGAAGTTGATCCAAATTTTTGTCATGTGACCTTTTGGAAAATCTGCATCTAAGATTATATATCTTTGTAAATTGTTTGAAAGAGCATTATATATAATATATTAAATTAATTTAAAAGAATGCCTAGTTACAACTGTTGGGCCCTGAAAGAAACTGAGCTTGTAAAAATGGTGGGGTATCACAAAATATTGACCCTCTCTTCTTTTTCCCTCTATTTAGAACCTCATGATGGAGAATGATTCTTTCTTGTTGTCTTCATGACTTTGTGGTTGTTCTTCTAGTGATTAAGGTATTATTTGCTTATGCTTTTGTACTTTTGACTTCTCTGCAGGACCTACAGTCTCAGCTGAAGGAATTGATTCCAGAACAACAGGTACTTCTCTAGAATAGAACTAATTGATTGACACTATCTATGATAGTAGCGTTACAGTCCATGCCTTGTCTAATTAGTTATGTTCATGTTTTCCAGTGACTATAAGCAATTTACTCCTATTGCTGGAGGAAGAGATATCTTGATATGTACATGCAGAATTGTTTTGTGTTCATTATTCATGTGATGAGCTGATCAAAGAGTTGATAGCAGAAGGTTTTTTGTTCTTGGTCATATCTACGTTAACATTTGAATTCATATTGATTTGTCTCAGGAGCGCCTAAAGAAACTTAAGCAAGAACACGGGAAGGTTCAGCTGGGAAATATTACTGTTGACATGGTATGTCTTTCTTGCTTATATGCTTTCCTCAGTTTTGACTTGTGATTTTAGAGAAATTGATAATATCAGGTGCTAATCCTTTTGCTTATATGTTGTCAAAAGGTGCTTGGTGGAATGAGAGGAATGACGGGATTATTATGGGAAACGTCATTGCTTGATCCAGAAGAGGTACACACCTCTTGCATCAATTTAAGATTCCAAAACATTCCTGCTGTTTCTGAATATGTGTTGCATGTGGAGTTGCAATATCTCTTTAAAAAGTGAAGTGATGTGATTGTTTCTCACTAATGTATTTTGTTATTTACTTAATGTGTCTTAGGGAATTCGCTTCCGGGGTTTGTCTATTCCTGACTGTCAGAAATTGTTACCTGCAGCGAAGCCTGGAGGAGAACCACTGCCTGAAGGTCTCCTTTGGCTCCTTTTAACTGGAAAAGTAGGTTGCTAACTTTCTTTCTGTCTCAATGCATCTCTTCATTTGTGCATTAGCTGCATTTGACATTATTCAAATATAAACAATGTTGTACATAAACTTTGCATGCCTACTGCTTCTACCCATGCGGAACTTAACAGTTGCTTTAAGTTTGGCGAACTTTTGAGCCTCCTCTTAATTAGCTTTCTGTTTCAGATTCATTCGTGCTCTTTCATCTACTGCAAAGGCTAATATTCCTCTCCCTTTTTTTCTGAGTCAGGTGCCAACTAAAGATCAAGTAGATGCATTGTCGAAGGATTTGAGAAGTCGTGCTGCTGTCCCAGGTACTTCAACTTTCAAATTGATCTTTAGCTGCTTAGCCTATGAAAGCTTAACGAATAACCAGTCTGCAGTTGTTATTCCTTATTCAAACACCCAATTCCAATTATGCCAAATTCTAAATTTGGCTGTATAACTTCTATTAGAAGATGCTAGAACGTTCCTTATGCTATTCAAAATTTTGATTCATGTTCATCTTTAATGCCAAGAAGCCCCTTTGTTTCTTCCTTGGTTATTTTTATTCTTGTTGCGTCGTTTTTGCAATTCATAGTCCCAGCCTTCATCGGCTTTTGCTATCTTCTCATCTTTGTATCCCTGTATGTTATTGCAGATCATGTATATAAAACCATTGATGCTTTACCCGTTACTGCTCACCCGATGACTCAGTTTGCAACTGGTGTCATGGCTCTTCAGGTGTATAGATGATTATTTATTTATTATTATTTTTATTATTTGAGTTGTTTAGTTGGCCATGATTTCTAGCTCACAACCTGGTCCTCACTTTCATTTCATTTTTGAGAGTGTAATTGTTCATATTTATTTGAACTATACTGGTTATGTGATAATCAGTGATCAAATGGAGAACATTTTCAAAATCTCATAACAGGAAAGGGTTTCTCTTCCTAAAATATTATTTAAGGTTATTAGTAAACATGCTGATTCTTTTCATCTAAACAACTTTCTGAAGCTGAGAGGGTGAGAAGGGGGCAAAAGAGCTGCTGCCGCGTGGCATGATAAAATTGGGGATGATTGTGGGTTAACATAGCAGGCAACTTCAGTTTCTTTTTCCCATATTATACTCTGATTTATGTAGCTCCCGACTTCTCTCTCTTAGTAGATCTCTAATGTTTGTTTTCGAACAGTTATGCACTGCTGTTGTGGGCACAGTTGTGCAACACCTTAGCTCATAGTTGGATGTGGAGTGTTAGCTTCAATCATAATTTCTTAGATTGGCTACACTCTTCTGCTTGGCTATTTACTGATTGTCTCCTTTTTTACCCCGGATGAGATTGTTCATTGACTGTGGTGGTGTCTTAGTGGAACTTTTAGCATTTCTGTGATCTTTATTTAGTCATAACAATAATAAAGTTTAGGAAAAAACATGAAATGGTGCTAGGATTACGTTTAGGAAATTCAACATGCTTTTGGACATATTTGTGGTTGAGTTGATTTCCTTCCTAACTAGCAAGTTACCCAGTCAAAATACATCAGCCATGAACTTTTATATCCTTTAGCTATCTGTGCAAGCTGATTGACTATGTCATAACCTTGTGTGAATTTTCTGTTTTGATCTTGCTGTTGCTTGCGTTATGCATTTCAATTGTTCCCATTCACTGCAATGTGTCCCTTTTTAAAAAAAAAAAAAATTAAAAAATGTCTCTATGTAAGATATTACCATTCTTGAATATATATCAAGAGATCTAATGATAATTCACTCTATTGTGTCTTGCTTAAGGTTCAAAGTGAATTCCAGAAGGCATATGAGAAGGGGATCCACAAATCTAAGTGAGTTTTTAACAGGACTTTATGTTCTAATGGAGAATCATTTTCCTTCTATATTCAAATGCTCACGGTTTGTCCTCGTCAGGTACTGGGAACCAACATATCAGGACTCGCTTAGTTTGATTGCCCAAGTTCCGATTATAGCATCTTATATCTACCGCAGGTTGGTTAATGGATTATATGTTACTCTTGCTTAAACTCAGTCACTCATGTTAAAGATATGCTAAATGTATTCAGTGAAATCTGATGGTCATCTTAATTCTTTCTGGCAATCTAATACTATATGTAACTGTGAAGGATATACAACAATGGGCAAGTTATACCTATGGATGATTCCCTAGATTATGGAGCAAATTTTTCGCACATGCTAGGTTTTGATGATCCCGCCATGCAAGAACTTATGAGGCTTTACGTCACCATCCATACGTATGTTATTTAAATTCTTTGCAATTTATCAATACATGCCGCAAATAACTTGTGTCCTTCCAATTAAATCCTGAATTCTCTTGTTATTTTACATATTTCTACCACTTCTTGCAGTGATCATGAGGGTGGAAATGTTAGTGCCCATACCGGTCATCTGGTGAGTGACTACTCTTTCTATGATCTTTATGTAAACGGTATGATTAGACTCACATGCAAATGCTTGCTTTAACTTAAGTTCCTATATGGGCTTCTATAGTGCAGTTTTTTGACATTCTAGTTAATTAGATTCTCATGCAGAATGACATTCTTTCAATTATATATTCTTATATTGCTTTGATAGCTAATATTGTACTTGCGCAGGTGGCCAGTGCCCTTTCTGATCCTTATCTCTCATTTGCTGCTGCATTAAATGGTTTGGCTGGTCCACTTCACGGCTTGGCTAATCAGGTGATAAAACGTTGCTGTTTAATGCAGTTATCATTCTCTTTTCAGAAAATGGAGCTCCTGATTGCGATTAGTTGTGCTATGTGATACCACATATTTTGGAAAGAAATTGACTCAAGAAAAACCACCTACTTGCTACTGCACGTATCAATTATGATATCAATAAATGATTCTACTGCCTTTCTTTGCTGCTACCAACACATACATGGATAAAAGAATATATCTTTGAAGTGATCCTAACAGCTATTGAAATTCCACCCTTCTGTTTTTGCAAAAAGATTTACAGACTACTGTGTGTATAGCTACACTTGAAAAGAGTTTCACCTGGTCTTGGTTTGGACTCGATAACATAGATTTCTACTCTCTAAAAAATTTACGCTGTTTACTCTTGAACCTCATTTAAGATGTGGTTTTTAAATGTCTACTACCATGTCAAGTTTCCTTACGAAAACAAAAGGTTCTCAGGAAGCCATCCAAGACAAAAAATTTACGAAATTTAGCCATGATCAAGAATGTGACCAATTTGAATTCAAATAACTTACAACCAGCAGCTGCAAGGTAAACATGATAGACATACTCACGATGTGGTTTCATTTTGTGGTCTTATTACAGGAAGTCTTGTTATGGATTAAATCAGTGGTACAAGAGTGTGGGGAAAACGTCAGCAAGGAACATTTGAAGGAATATGTCTGGAAAACATTGAACAGTGGCAAGGTAGTATATTAGCATCTTGAAATTTACAAAATCTCTGCCTCCCCTGCGGGGGGCTCCCATGTTTCAATTTTTTTTTCATGTTTAACAATTGATGCAAAAATACAAGGTCAGGACCGTCCTCTAGATTTATAGCCTCACAATTTTTTCGTCAGTAGTCATTTCTGTTACTTGAGTTCAAAAACTGTAACCTCACTGTGGTTCACATTTTGTTGCCAAAATGTAGAGACTATGTTCTGTCTTTCTCTTGCTGTCGTCCTCACCATTTGTTGATAACCTTTTTGCTATATTAAATTCTGATATCTTCACTCAGCCTTCAAAGTCCCTTAATTGATTACCTTTGTCAGTTTGTCATGAAGTTTTGATATCCTCACCTGAGCCTTCAAAATCCATTAATTGTTGCCTTCTTTGTTTATCATTGGAGTTTTCCCCTCAATTTGATCTCTTTGGTTTGACTAAGGTTTTGCTTACGTTGTAACTTTAGGTTGTTCCTGGATTTGGACATGGAGTACTGCGCAAGACAGATCCAAGATACACCTGCCAGAGAGAATTTGCATTGAAGCACTTGCCGGATGATCCACTATTTAAGCTGGTGATCACTTCAGCCTTGATAACATCACATTTTTTCCTTCAGATGCGATCTTGTCTATTTGTGTGTCTTAACCATCTTCCATTTTTTTCCCTTGATATCCCATGCAGGTTTCAAATCTTTACGAAGTAGTCCCCCCGATACTGTTGGAACTTGGCAAGGTAAGTGAACCCCCCTCATAACTAAAAGTTGCTTCCAAATGTACGAGGGATTTGTTAACTTTTTCAGTAGTATGTTGTGGAAAGTAGATCTGATGGAATGACATCTGGGATTCACCTGTGAGCTCACTTGCTTTCTCAAGAATGCTAGTGTTCTTTTTCTCCTTTCTTCCTTTTCTCATTTTGTGAGGTGTTTCTGGTTGGGTTTGGGGTGTATTCGCTCATAGCAAGTCTGAATACTGCGATTGGGATCGCTTTAGTCCCTGGTTTCATGATAGAGATCATTGTGTAATAGGTTCTATTCGGCTGTACTATTCAGACAGTGATTTCTGCAATGTAAGTCCTGATTCCTGACGTATGTTTTTCTGGCCTCTGAGCTTTGCAGGTAAAAAACCCATGGCCCAATGTAGATGCCCACAGTGGAGTATTGCTCAATCATTACGGCTTAACTGAAGCAAGGTACGCTTTGCCGTTTCTTTTCCCCCTAATGCTGGATTGTTCTGTGACTTTTACTGTCCTAATTTCGCCCTAGAAATCATAACAATAAGAACAAAAAGCCATGAGTGACAATTTCTTCATTGATGTTGATAGATACTACACTGTTCTCTTTGGAGTGTCAAGGTGTATTGGTATTTGCTCTCAGGTAGTCATCCGTATCCTAACCTTACTACTAGTATTTCATATTCTCAGTCTGTTTGATTGTCTCTGAACTTTCTTTCTGTTTTTGTTGGCTTAGCTTATATGGGATCGAGCTCTTGGACTGCCACTCGAGAGGCCAAAGAGTGTCACTATGGATTGGCTTGAAAATTACTGCAAGAAAGTAGCTTCAACTTGATGTTTCCCAAAGATAATAGAGTACTGTAACAGGTTCATAATAATGATCGCCTGAGAAAAGCATTTATGCAGGCAAAGGGAAGTTTGTGGCGTTGATTGATTCGGTTACTTTTTCCCTTATCCCCAAGTTTTGAATATGGTATAATGGTTCGATGACGCTTTACTAATCCATGGCCGGATTGCTGTTTGTGTACAAGAGGTCAACAGCACATTTTTCAAATTTGGTTCAGTTTCATGGTGATGTAAAAGTAGGTAATTTAATTGGTTCTTTCGTAATTTATCTTCCCACCATGTACTTTTTACACTGGAGTCTCAGGTGTTTGTGTTTTGAGGATTCAATTCTGATTGATAGACTACTTCCTGTGTACCACAATAATGAGCATATTTTCATCAATCATTCTGCTTATTTTTTTTCCCAATTTATCGGCCATTTGTTTATTTGATAATTTTTGGGGGCATTTAGCCAAAGACCTCAACTCAATGCAATGGAATATTGTTTTGCTAATACTTTAATTTGGAGTTGATTTGATTTCCGAACCATACATAAACATCTTCAAGGTCCTGGCATGCATTCGATTGTACAATGATTCATTGTAGGGTTGGAGAAAGAAATTTTTATTTGGGGGAGAGGCGAGATCAAATTTCTATAAAATGTTAAAAAGGAATTTTCATCATTTTCTTCTCTTTTTTTTTTTGTTGGGGAATCTAAAATTTCAAAAAAAAAAAGGAAGAAAATATAAAATTTAACTCAATATGAGCCCGAGGGAGGATGATCGCTCCTTCCATCCCCCTCCCGACTCCGTCTCTGATTCATTGTCATTCATCTTCTAGTAATCATGTGAAAATCATTGAAATGAATAGAAACTAAGCAATGATTTAAAAACTAAGTAGAAAAGTTTAATCAGACGAATATGCAAAGAAACTACTCGCAATATAAATTATTATTCAAACATAAGACCCCTTTAGTTAGCTAGGTTGTTTCCACTAGAAAAATGTCACTAATCATGCATCAGTGTTTGTTTGGTATGAAATGAAAATAGATTAAGTATTTGATACATACATCACATCATACTTTAAGCTATGAAATATTAGTGGATCCCCCTATTATAAAACACGACCACTAGCATAGAAAAAGGTGAGGCTAGAGCCGTGGACCATCCACCTTCACCCTTTGTCCTATACTTTTCTAGTCTAATTACCTAATGAATGCATACCTAACTTTATTGAAAGGAGCGTTATTATTTATAAAAGAAAAGGAGAAAATAATAATAAAAAAAAAAGACCTTTCGTGGAAAAGAAAAAGGGTGCGATTGCATCATGTAAGATGGCATAACAAGTCTACATCGCGACTTCGCGAGTCATATTATACTTGGGATAAAAAGTTCACCGAAACGACTAGTGTTGTATATATAATAAAGTCATATTATATATATATACATATATATATATATATATAATAAAGTATTATCTAGCTGGTTGAATTGACTATCCAAATGGGAGTTTGATAATCTAGATCAGAGATGGAGTCATGAATTATTGTTTCGGAAGGTGAGATCGATCACATTTTATAAAATATTCAGAGTATTTTTATAATTTACGGAGGTAAAGTTTAAATTTTTCAAAAAAATACATATAAATCTTAAGCTTGATGTAAACTTAAAGGAGACGATTTCCCCTTCTAACCCCCCATTGCTCCATCCTTGTCTATGATATGTTTGATTTACACTTATGTGGTATCACCAACTCCTTGACATCATTTATAATCATATTTGATTTTTAGTAGAATTTATTGTGAGCCATGCAGCTCATAATGCCGCATTACAAATTCAACAAAAAGTGTTTGGCATTACATGACTTTAAGAATTATGAAGGATTTTTGTGTTTTTACTTTTATGTCCCCACTTAGTTCATGTGAAATTACAACATCATATCCCTTTCACAAATCATGCAAAAACGACTTTTACCTGCGAATATCATTAATTTTGAGGCATATCAAACATGAACTTGGTAAAAACTTTCGTATAACCAAAACTTTCATTCTTAACAAACATGCTTAATAAATTTTTAATATTTAAAACTCAAAGCGATAAAGAATGAAAATTTTTATGATTGTAATTCAAAATCATAACACTTTTTGAATTCGATTACTACTCAATGTGTAGGCGCTAGTTTATTTTTGTATTATTTTCTTTATATGAAATAAAATATGCTTCATTAGTTGCTTTTGATATGATATGATTCTCCTAAGAATAAATAAAGAAAGCTACTAGTATTGTATAGCGTTACTCCAATGCTCTTTTTTTTTTTTTTTTTTTGGTCAATATAGTATCACACTAATGCTCAATTCGTGAAAATATTGACGCGATTTAAGTCATGCATATATACACGCTTTGTTAAATTGTTTCATTGAATTTAGTTTGCCTTTGTTATGATTTGTCTTTCCCTAAAAGAATAAATATTAAGTTTTATATATTACATTAATTATCAAAAAAAAAAGTTTTATATATTACATTCGTATTTCGTGCTCAGTCTATTTTGTGAAATTAATAAAGCAATTTTTAAGTTTGGTATGTTGCAAAAATTTAGGCTAGTATTTTCTCTGGTATTGCACAATCAGTTCTCAAAATGATCGAAAACATTAAGCAACGGTTTAGCTTCATTTTAAAGTAAATTATTATTTTTCTGCAGCATATTATTATTTGAATAATCAAATAATAGATCAAGTAATAGTTTACTTTAACGAAACTGAACATATGCTGCAGTAATTTAATGTTATTTGATTATCAATTGATGATGGCTAGATCCGTCGTCAAATACAGAAGTCAAACTCTATGAGTTATTTTCTTACATTTTAAAACGGTGGAATTTTATTTTTTGATGAAAAGAGATTGAAGTTTATAAACTTGCTAAATACTTGGACTTCCTTCTATATAGACAAGAATATGATATCATCATGACCCCCGTTTGATGATGTCCAAATCCATCTTTGAAGATGGAAGCCTGACCCTGTTAGGTATTGTTTTGCACTTTGAGATGATGGGATTTTGTCGCTTGATTAAAAAACGCATCAAAATATGAGAGAGAAATTGAAGCTTATAAGCTTACCAAATTCAGGGACTCCTTACAATGTGGAATATGGTATCATTACCGATCAAAGAGTCAAAATTCACATATTTCTATTTGTAATTGTGTTAAATAATTCAACAATTTCATATGAGTAACCGAAACATATATCATATATATATAAACATTGAATGAAAATGTAATCAATCGAACCATTACTAGTCATTTTTCTTATAAGAAAAAACAGTTACCAATCATTTTTGTGAAAATTAAAAGGGTGAGTTTGGCTTTTAATTTCTTCAAGTGGAAATATGAATAGGCTTGTATTTTATTTTATTGTTGAGCAATGAGGATAGTACCTAAGACAAGACATGTTCCTTCTTTCTTGGGATAAGATGATTTGCCCTCTTCACCAGATAAGTGTGCTGTCTTTTTTCATCTTTTTTGTGGACGACTCTTTCCATTAGATAAGTATACATCTCATGCCAAATGACTAATTGACCCAGACAAATATTAGTTGCAATTTTTTAAGTCTCTTTTGATATTTTGGAAAAGCTTGTGCCTACAACTCTCACCTTATTCATTTCTAAATTAAATAAATTTCAATTGCAGCAAATTCTGTAATTAATTGGGCAAATTATATCTATAGTATGACGTACTTACAAATTAATTAATTTATTCTAAAACTACAAACACTCTCTCAAATTTTAGTATTTTCTTATAAATATTAATAAAGATGCTCGAAAAATAACTTTCCTACTAGGGATGGCAATGTGTCCAGGTTCAACCCGGACCCGACCCCAAACCCGGCCCATTAGGATCGGTTTTAAGAGACTTGAACGGGTTCGGGTTGTGTCTCATGTCTTAGGTTTAAAATCCGGTCTGGCCTGAACTCGACCTGCTACAAATTTTACATATATACATATATATATATTATTAATATAACAATTTATATGATATATATAGTTATAATTCATATATAAATGCATATATAGTCACATATAAACATAAGTATAACATTCATGTATGTTAAATAATTATATCATATGAGTAATTAAGTTATGCTTTTAGGATATATATATATATATATATATATATGTTTATAAAATAAATATGTGTTTAAAATTTTGAACTTTTCTAAAATTCAAATAAGAGCAAGAAATTATAAAGAATTAGTTTCTTTGTAATACTTTCACTTTCTTTATTTTTTTGAAAAGTTATGATAATATTTTTAAAAATATATATTTTTATTTTTATTTTAAATATAAAGTGGGTCTAACGGGTCTGGGTTCAATAAAATCTCCGCGGGTCAGGTCTCGAGTTTGGCCAAAATCGGCCCGAAACCGACCCGTTGCCATCCCTATTTTTTGCAGTCATATTAGTCAATCCGACTACCAAAAAATATGTCTCGTTGAGCCTGACAAAATTTTCCAATCGATTTTGTTATTCCACCAACAGTTACAAAGTAATTTTACTTTATATCACCACAACTATAATCGGGCATTACAATTTATAATATGATATTTCCTCTACCTTTTTTTTTTTTTTTTTGTAAATTGACTTTACGTATAACTTTTATATATTGGATTTGTCAAAAAGCATGCAAATCCCATGTCAAAACCCTATAGAATCAACAAAAATACAACTCATAATTATTTCCTGCTTTGATGAAGGATGAATATTGTCAAGCTGATACATACCTGAGGGACGTATTTGTAATTTTAAAAAATCATAGAAACTGATTTGTAATTACACTATATCCCAAAAAATATAGACGTAATTTGCCCTATTTAATAATTTAATACCTAGAATTTTGACTTTCATATAAAAGTGCTACTTGGCTATCAATTTATTTACTTTAAAGATAACAAATAATTAAATTGTCTATATTATGCGCAAAAGTAAAGGACAAATTATGTTTACACTTTGAGATAAATGTAAACATAAATTAGTCTCTCTTATTTTTAAAATTACAAATACTTTATTGAGGTTCAGATATTTTTAAAAAAATATATATGTCCAACAAATAACTTTTTAACAATCTTAACAATCAGCCCGACCACTAGAAAAAATAAAACTGACATGAGTGAAGATCGACACTGCTATTTTTATTACCTTTTCTTTTTGTTGTTTTTTTTTTTTTAATTTCAAGTAGCATGGTGGCGTTATTCACTTTGACATATTACCCAAATGCAGAATAAAAGTCATTATTTGGATTATATCAACATATCAATTTATGGAAAATTAAGCCGCCAATACTAAAGAATTTGATTGAATCCTAATTGCTCTCAATCAATAGCTTGCTCTTCAGCTCATATTTGAAGCATGTATATATTTTACGGATAATTACCAAAAGTACTATAAGATTTAGCACTTAAATATCTTTTATATATATATATATATTATATCAAGAAAATAAAAAACACCATCGGACTAATTAATATATTGTTACTAACTTAAAAGGTCAGCTATATCCATAACAAAAAAGTCGAAATAAAGCTTGAAAACCATAATATGAAATAATCATAATCCTCCCAATGCATTTTGGCAAAAACTCAAGCTTTTGCCTCGAGTAGAATAAAGTTTCCTTTTCATTTTTACTCTAAAAATGCCTAAATAGAAAACTCTCACATTCATTCTTTTTTTCTTATTTAATATCTCAAATGAACATATTATCATATTTTCTCAAAAAAAAAAAAAAAAACAGAACATATTATCATATGTTTTATATCTGTTGACTTTATATTTGGTTTGTGTTTGGATAATGAAGCAATTGGTACTTAATCTTTATGTTCGTTGGACAATAAATTTATAGGTACTTTTGTAAGTTGACGATTTTGGTTGTCTATTTATTAGAAATTGGTAGGTACTTTGGTAAGTTTTCTCAATTATCTTGAATGCGGTCGCACAGTATTTAGAATTTTCAAATATATGGTATAAAAATGTGCATTTGGTATATCTATGGCATCATTATCTATACTATTATAAAAAAAAAGTTATTTTTATCTCATAAATAGCTGTTATTTATGTGATTTTACAAAATTTGCCCTTCAATTTTATATGGAATAAATAGAGATATGTAAAATTGTAACTAAAATTGAAAATTCACATGAAATTGATTCAATTCGGATACTAAATTTTGAGATACCAATTTTACTCTTTTAATTAGTAAATACATGCAATAAATAAGCAAATAAAAAAGGTCAATATTGTAATATTACATCCAATTTAAAAAAAATCCATGTTCTCAACCCACAACCCACTTTCTCTAATTACAATTACTTGATTTTTTTTCTTTTTGTATTTATTCTTTATCATGTAATTTAATTTTATATAATTATTTTATTTTTAAATTATTATAATTTAATAAATTATTTCAAATCATTCTTAAAAAAATATTCTTATAAAAGAAATTTAATAATATATTTATATTTTCATCCTAAAAAAATACATATTACTAAATTGAAATATATATTTTTTATATTTTGCACATACGTCAAATTTGCGGTGTTACTAGTATGTGGAAATGCAAGGTTCAAAAATCAAAGGTACGGTTGAATAGTAATATTTACCTTGCAGTTATGGGATCATTAGGGGGATAAATGTAACATTCACAAACTAACCTTTTTTTTTT
Organism: Petrea volubilis; assembly: GCA_026212405.1. Taxonomy (NCBI): domain Eukaryota; kingdom Viridiplantae; phylum Streptophyta; class Magnoliopsida; order Lamiales; family Verbenaceae; genus Petrea; species Petrea volubilis. The sequence continues at coordinate 19,960,059 of CM047875.1, forward strand.
CTGGTAAGTTTAAGTATGTACCGTAGTACGTATGCTTTGAAGATTTCATTTTCAACAACATAATGTTCTAATTTTACATAAAGAAGATGAAAGAACAATGGGTAAATTTTATTTTATTTTATTACTCTAGTATTTTTGTTATATCCACTAATCGACAAGTGCAATATCTATACTATTATAAAAAGAAAGTTATTTTTATCTAAAAAATGAAGGTTATTTATGTGATTTTATAAAATTTTTCCTTTAATTTTACGTGGAATGAATAGAGATGTGTAAAATTGTGGCTAAAATTAAAAATTCACATAAAATCGATTTAATTCGGATACTAAATTTTGATGTGTCAATTTTACTCTTTTAATTAGTAAACACTTGCAATAATATAAGCAAATAAAAAGGTCAATATTGTAATATTATATCCAATTTAAAAAATCCATGTTCTCAACCCACTAACCACTTTCTCTAATTACAATTACTTTATTTTTTTTTTCTTTTTGTGTTTATTCTTTATCATGTGATTTTATTTTATATAATTATTTTATTTTTAAATTACTATAATTTAATAAATTATTTCAAATAATTCTTAAAAAAGTATTCTAATAAAAGAAATTTAATAATATATTTATATTTTCATCCTAAAAAAAATTTAAGTACTAAATTGAAATATATATTTTTTATTTTTGTGCACACAAGTAGAGTGTGCGATGTTGCTAGTATATATTAAATTGAAGCAAATATCAATAATGGCTTTTGTATTTTGGGTGATCAGAAGGTGTTTATGGTAGTTAAATGGATTAAGTCTCAAAAGGTTTTTAGAAAGTGCGCTTATATTTTATACAAAAAGGGAAACCAAGTTTGTAATTAAATTGTTTCATACACCAGCAAGATTCATTTCACAGTAAATCAAAAAAAAAAAAAGAAAAAAAAAAGAAAAAAGAAACAACAATAACAGAAGAAAAGAAAAAAGGCAGAAAAGGAAGAAGCTTAACAATGTAGAGTCCGATTCCTTTGACATAATAGATATGTATCCTGCCTTTAGAGATGCGGCGAGTGTAATGTTAAAGTTTGAAGTATGACAATCCACGTGCGTGGAGGTGCTCTATGTGTGTATTATTAAAAAAAAAAGTTTAACAATGCAGATAATTGACAAATGACCAAAAAAGAAAAAAAAAATTGGACAAAAGTAGATGATAGGCGGTAACAAGTAAGGGTGAACCTTCTTTGATATTCAGCCAAAAAATTGCAGGAAAAGAATTTTAAGAAAGGGCCCCAAAATCATTTTATCGGAACTACACTTCCGCAGAGATAAGCCTCATTTCATCCAATCTCTTTTGCCAGCCAGCGAGGGTATACACATTCCAGGCGTGATTCCCATTATTAGGCTGTTAGAAACCACCCCATTTTTTTTTATCCCTTAAATTCATCAATCTTATTTATTTATTTATTTATTTTATTGTTGTTGTGTGACTGATTGATAAATGTTTATGGGTCTAAATCGTATCCAGGGGTTTTATTTTTATTTTTATATTTTCTTGGTTTCTTTTAATTATTATTATTATTATTATTATTCACTGCTGCTGCTGCTGTTGGAGTTACGGAATGCCAAATATAAAATTCTAAAGACAAACTGTTTTGCGACAATAATGTGGGTCAATTTTCATGAGAAAAGCAATACTAGATCTTTTCTGGGCCGGGCCGGGCCGGGCTGGGCTGTACATGTGGTCCTATCTTGTGTGGTCCAAGATATAATGGACTTCATCGTCATCATAGGCATTTCGGATCCTTTACTACAAAATGATCCTACATTTCCTCTTACACTTATTAATAAACACAACGTGTATTGGTGAGCGGTTGAGATAAGGAAAGAAATTTGTCCATATCATAAGTTTTTTCTTTCTTTATCTCAACCGCTCACCAATATATGTGGCGTGCATTAATGAGTGTAAGAGGAGATGTAACACCTTTTTTATTGCAGATGATCCGGATTGCATCATAGGTGTCAGTGTGGGCCCTCCGCTATCGAAATTTCGGTTTTTGCGATTTTTTTTTTCTTTGAAGACAGAAATGATAAATTACATCATTATATAAGATTTTCGATTAATGAAAATATATTAACGAATAATCACAAAAAACCAGAAAATTAACTAAATTTAAAGTCAGCTAGGAAAAAATAACTTTTCTTTCAAAAGGAATTGAATTCTTGCTGCGTATGAGACGAAATATATACGCAACAATTATTTAATAGATTTCCAAATTTTTACATTCATTGTCAGGTATGATTGTATTGTGTTTAGAAGGCGAGAGTACTTTTAATCTTCCCATATTAAAATTATTAATTGTTTTTCCAAAAAGTGGAATGTGCATGGTAAATCGACTTATTTGGATGTTTTACTGTTTTGTGACTTTTAATTAGTTTTACTTATGATGCCAAATGATTACCCTCATCAATATTACACTAACTAGATTTTTTTTTTGTTTGATGAGATACTAACTAGAAATTGATCTCACTTTGTTAGGCTGTAAAATAATTTAAATTTATATTTAACTTAATGGATTCGAAACTAAGAATTTCTGTTTGCAAACAAATTTGTTTGGATCTCATTAAACAACATTAACTTATATCATAATTAAACACAAGTCATTTATTAAATCATCAAATACTATTAGAAATTTGTATTAGAGACAGAGAATCAATTCTCGCCTCGACTTTAATTTTATTGAAATCACCTCTCACCAAACAACAATTCTAAGACAAATTTATTTGTGATTTCAAATGGCATCATCTAGTGCTGTTGCTGTTCCTCATGCTCCCGCACAAGGGGAAAGGCTGGAAAAATTTACTGGCTTTGATTTCAAAAGGTGGCAACAAAAAATATTGTTTTACCTCACAACTTTAAGTTTGGCCATATTTTTGAAGGAGTCCACACCCATAGTGGATGAAAATGACACTGATAGGCAAAAGAGGGCGGCTCTAGATGTATGGAATCAAGGAGATTTTTTATGCAGAAATTACATACTCAACGGGTTGAGTGATACACTTTATAGTGTATATAGTTTGATAAACACTACAAAGGAGTTATAGGAGTCCTTAGAAAAGAAATACAAAACGGAGGATGCTGACTTGAAGAAATTCATAGTTGGAAAGTTCCTTGATTTTAAAATGGTGAACTCCAAAATCATAATCAGTCAAGTCCACGAGTTGCAGATCATTCTGCATGACCTTCAGGCAGAGGGAATGCGGCTCTGTGAGTCTTTTCAGGTTGCTGCTTTAATTGAAAAGTTACCACCAGCCTGGAAAGATTTCAAGAACTATTTAAAGCACAAAAGAAGGAATTGGGACTTGAGGACCTGATTGTCCGACTCAGGATAGAAGAAGACAATCGAAAGTTCGATGTTAAAGCTGGTAAGCTGTAGATGGAAGCTAGAGCTAACTTAGTGGAGCCTAGCTCAAGCACCGACAGGAAAAGAAAGCACCAAGGACAAGGACCTAGCCAGAAAAAAAAAACAAGACAAAAAGGTTCAAGGGCAGCTGTAACAATTGTGGCAAGCCGGGTCACAAGGCGAAAGACTGCCGAGCTCCAAGGAAATAGAGAGCAAAAGCTAATGTAGCTGAAAATAAGTATATCTCGGTGGACTTGTCAGAGCTGGATCTCATCGCAGTTATGTTTGAAGCCAACCTAGTGGACAACCCAAAGGAGTGGTGGAACGACATTGCTCTGAGAAGGAGCTGTTCTCGACCTATACGCCAATCAACGGTCGAAGGCTGTCGATGGGAAATTCCGTAACCTGAGAGGTCGTAGGTCTTGGAAAGTGGTCCTAAAGATGACTTTCGGAAAAGAGATGACGCTGGTCGACGTGCTGCATGTGTTTGACATTCGGAAGAATTTAGTGTCTGGGTCATTACTAGATAAAAGTGGGTTTAGGTTAGTATTTGGGTCAGGAAAGTTTGTACTAACCAAACATGGCCAATTTGTTGACAAAGGTTACTTGGACAAAGGATTGTTTAAGATGAATGTAATTACTGTAATTCGCGATTTCGATGGCAATAAACTAACTAGTTCTACTTATTTGATTGAGTGTTCAAATTTATGTTATGCTAGCTTAGGGCATGTAAATTTTAATATTTTGCATAGATTAGTGAACTTTGATTTATTGCCTAAAGTGAAAATGGATCCTCATGATAAATGTGAGATTTGTGTTGAGGCCAAAATGACTAAAAGTCCGTTTCCAACAGTGGAAAGGAATACAAAACCTCTAGAATTAATTCATAGTGATATATGTGACTTAAAATTCGTGCAAACTAGAGGTGAAAAAAAGTACTTTATTACTTTTATTGACGATTGCACAAGATACTGTTATGTTTCTTTGCTTCGTAGCAAAGATGAGGCCTTATAAGCTTTTAAAAACTATAAAGTTGAGGTAGAGAATCAACTTAATAAGAAAATTAAAGCAATACGCTCGGATAGAGGCGGAGAATATGGAGCACCGTTTGTAGAATTTTGCTCAGAAATGGGGATCATTCATCAAATGACTGCACCTTATTCACCACAATCTAACGGTAATGCTAAAAGAAAGAACTGAACACTTAAAGAAATAATGAATGCTACATTGATAAACTTGGGGTTACCTCAAAACTTGTAGGGGGAAGCTGTCTTTCAGCTAACCACATTTTGAATAAAATCCCATACAAAGATAAGAAAGAAACACTGTATGAACTATGGAAAGATCACAAGCCTTCCTACAAATACCTTAAAGTGTGGGGGTGCTTGGCTAAAGTATAAATACCTAAACCAAAACAAGTTAAAATCGGGCCTAAAACAGTAGATTGCATATTTGTTGGATATGCTTATAATAGTAGTGCATATCGATTCCTCGTACACAATCAGTAATTTCTGATATAAATGAAAATACGGTCATTGAATCTAGAAATGCTGTCTTTTTTGAGGATGTTTTTCCTTATAAAGAAAAATAAAAGGAAAAAGAAGAAATTTCTAATAAAAGGGCTTATGAAGCTGCGAATGACAACAGTCAGTCTAGTGAAGAACCTAGACGAAGTAAGAGGGCCAGGGAAGCTAAAGATTTTGGTCCTGATTTTCTAACATACATGTTAGATAATGAACCGAGGACAATTAAAGCTGCCTTTTCTTCCTCGGATGCTCCTTTATGGAAGGAAGCTATTAATAGCGAAATAGACTCCATCATACAAAATCACACTTGAGAATTAGTGGATTTACCACCTGGTACTAAACCACTAGGTTGTAAATGGATTCTCAAAAGAAAATATAAAGCAGATGGTTCTATAGACAAATCCAAGGCTAGGTTGGTAGCAAAAGGCTTCAAACAACAATAAGGCCTTGATTTCTTTGATACGTATTCACCTGTAACATCTATTAGAGTTCTCATTGCTATTGCAACTTTGTGCAACCTCGAGATACATCAAATGGATGTAAAAATGACCTTCTTAAATGGTGAATTAGAAGAAGAAATCTATATGGAACAACCAGAAGGATTTGTTGTTATCGGACAAGAGGAAAAGGTGTATAGGTTAGTTAAATCGTTGTATGGACTTAAACAAGCTCCCAAACAGTGGCATGAAAAGTTTGACAAAAACCATGATGTCAAACGGGGTCAAAATCAATAAATGTGACAAATGTGTTTACATAAAAAAACACACTTAATGCGTATGTTATAGTATGTCTTTATGTTGACGACATGCTTATTATGGGAAGTAGTCACGAGATAATCGTGAATACTAAAAGAATATTAAAGAAAAACTTTGAAATGAAAGATATGGGGATAGCATATGTAATACTACGAATTAAGATCATTAGGACATCTGGTGGCATTACTTTGTCACAGTCCCATTACGTTGAGAAAATACTTGAAAAATTCAAGGCTTATGATGGTCCTCTAGCTAGAACACCAGTGGACTTATTTTTGCACTTAAGCAAAAATCATGGAGATCTTGTGTCTCAATTAGAATATTTGATGATCATAGGCAGCTTGATGTATATCGCAAACTGCACACGTTCGGATATTGCACAATCAGTTAACAAACCGAGTAGATTTACAAGCAATCCAGGAAAGGACCATTGGAAAGCGTTAGTGAGGGTTCTTAGATACCTAAAATATACCTCAAAATACAGATTGCTCTATACGAGATATCCACCTATATTGGAAGGGTACAATGATGCTAACTGGATATCATATACAAAGGATACAGAGTCCGCAAGTGGTTATGTCTTTACCTTAAGAGGAGCTGTTGTAACTTGTATTGCTAGATCTACGATAGAGTCAGAGTTCGTAGCTCTGGACAAAGCCGCAAAAGAAGCAGAATGGCTCCGCTATTTTTTAGAGGACATTCCGTGCTGGCTAAGCTAGTGCCTACAATTGCTATACACTGTGATAGTTAGTCAGCAATTGGAATGGCACAAAGCAAGATGTACAATAGTAAGTCAAAATATATACGTAGAAGACATAACACAATTAGGTAGTTGATCTCTAGTGGTATAATCTCAGTTGATTATGTGAAATCAAAAGAGAATTTGGCAGATCCGTTGACTAAAAGATTACCAAGAGATCAAGTATACTACTTGTCAAGGGCGATGAGATTAAAACCCATAAATTAAGCGTTTTTATAGCGGTAACCTTACCCTAATGACTGGAGATCTCAAGAACTTGGTTCAATAGGACAACTAAGTTATGAAGATTCAAACGAACATCTAGGAGACACCTCCTACTCATTCCTATGATTGGCAAATGCTCCCTGTTGAATGGGTACTAGGCTAAAGATTACCTTTTAATGATTCTTGTAACTAAAAAGTGGAGTATGGCAGGATACTCTGAAACAGGAGATCACTTATGTAAGCATGAAGACGGGTCGCTCCAAATTAAAATGCTTATGAATCCAAGATGGTGTCCAAGGCCAGAATAGACACACCGTCAAAATTAAAAAGTGTTAGAAGACATATTGTGAGAATATTGTTGTCTTGGTTTACACTAACAGCTGAACAATTCAATACATCATGTACACTGTTTAGCTAAGTAAATCCGACAATATATCTCTAAGGAAGGTTCAAAGCCATAAGCTACCTATCCTAATGCAATTTGTGTTCACCGAAACTCTTGGAAAGTGTTTGCATATCATTTGCATTAATTTCATTCATGTAGGAGATTGTTAGAAAATTGTATTCCTAGCATGTTGGTATTTGACCAAGTTTGAGAAATTATTTAAGTGGGTATACAATTTGAATTTGACATTAATGCATTCTATTCCGAAAGTAGGTGTGAATAGTGTATTCACTCGAATGAATACCGTTTCGGGTGAATAAGAAATTAATTGTCAAAGTTGGCCACTTAAAAATGGATGAAGCTAGGATTGAGAAAGTATTTAAGATGCTATCCGATATTGAAAAAATAAAGGGAACTTGGCTACTTAATATAACCCAAAAACCTACAAGGGGTTGAGGTCCCTTGGGGATATCAAAATGTGTAAACGGGCAAGGACCTAGGTCCAAGTGGGTTCGGGCTATAGCCCACGCGCGCTGCCCGCTGCCGCCACCGTCCATCCGGCTCGGCTTGGCATGGCGGGCCGGGCTTGACTTGGACTTGGACTAATTAAACCATATTTTTTTGGGCTAAGTCCGAATTGAATTTTGGGTCAAACCAAACCCAAATTCAAGTCGACTGGATCTAGGTCAAGGTCTCGAAGCAGGTGCACAAATCGGTGCAGCTCGGGTTCGGAGCAAGCGGGTCGGTGCAGCTCGACTATAGCGGAATCGGTGCAAGCTAAGTCAGCTCCGGCTCGGTGCGTTCGGTCACAACTGAACCGGTGCATGGGTTGGTCCAGGATGTATGTTTTGCACTTATTTAGTGAATAGCCACAACCTTTCATTTATTATAAATATACCCCACTCCTACCATAATCATTCACTCACATCTAGTAGCATTTTATAGTTTCTTGCATTCTAGTACACATACTTTCCAAAGCTATCCTATTTCGTATTTCAAGAGTTTCTGAAACTTTTTATTCGTCCTTCTTGAGGTTTGAAGTGCTCATATCTCGAGAAAAGTCGTTGTATCTTGGGAGATAATTGCCGTTTACATTGTGAGCACTGTACGGGGCAAATTTGTTTTAGAGACAGAGAATCAAATTCTCGCATCGACTTTAATTTTATTGAAATCACCTCTTACCAAACAACAAATACAATATATGAGATATATTATTACTGTACTACTATAAAATACACAAAAAAAAAAAAAAAAACAACACAACAAAAGCATAGAAGTGATTATCCAAAGAAAAGCTAAAGATTTTTTTTTCATCCAACCTAGGTTAAAAAAAACACAGTTAAGCTTCATAAAAATTCCACATATCTTTTATATTCACTTTTTCTCCATTTTTCTTTATCAAATAAAACATGTGAATTTGTCTTATATATGCACTTATATTTTGATCAACTTACACCTCTACATTTCTATATTCACCCCGATAAAACGTGGTTATTACAATAAACCCCTAAAACCCCGAAAACATGAGGCGTGTCTGATTTTGTAATTTGTGGTCCACGCTATGATTGAATATTGAATTATTATTACGGTAATTACCTTTTGTTGTTACCCGCGTAACTTGCTTTCCCTCTGTCTGTTAGGTGTCTCTCTCTCTCTCTCTCTCTCTCTCTCTCTCCATTATTATTCTCACTCTACCACTAATACACTTTCCATGCTTACTTTCCCAACACACACAAGATAATGACAAATTATTCTTCCACAACTTTCTATCTTCTGCTATTTCATACAGTTAGTATACCTCTTCCGTTCGCACTAAAGCCAGGGAATTGAGTTATTTTTTCCAAGAAACTTCACTGTGCTGTCAAGAATTGATTTTGGTGCTTTTCACGGTAATTTCAGTTTGTTTCACTTTTAGGGAAGAAATTGGGAACTTTATAAACGTCTGAAAATTTGATTTCTTGATTTTTTTGTGGTTGTTTGATGGGAGTGAGTGTAGAGGAAATTAGAAAGAAGGAGTGCTCTGTTTTATGCCCTGGGGGAAGCTTCTGTCTTCTTTTGGTTTTCTTGAAAAAGCATGATCAAGAATTGAGCATGTTTTAAAATCATAGTAACTTGATTGGTATGAAATATGGGTTTTGATTGTTAAGGTATGAGGTTAAGAAAAAAATTGTTCTTATTGTTGATTGAAGAAAATGGTAATGTTTCCTTGGAGTTTGTATTCAGATTGCATGTTGCTCTCTCTCTCTCTTTCTCTGAGGAAGCCAAACATGACTTTTTGGTGTCCGATGAATTGATGAGATTTGTAGACTCTAGAGTTTTAATACTCTGGGTTTGATTCCCAGAGTAGAGAAGTTTCGGTTATGAGCCAAGCAGACGTTTCTTGTTGTAAATGTGCATGTAGTTTTTCATTTTTAACTCTTTCAAGGCCAGAGTGGTTCGCAATTTTGTCAATAATTGAAATAGTTCATCATTTGGTTTTTATTACTGAAACTGGATAGAAGGGTTTGCTGTGAATCCTCTGTTCTATGAAAAAAATAAGGGGTCTTTTAACTGTGACATAAGTTTGTGCTTTTGTTTCTGTTCTGGATTTCTCATAGATTTTTTCTAATGTCATTTTACAGGCAAATTGAAGCAGGATCATTTTCTATTCTGAAGGTTTAAGGACAAAATGGCTTATCAGAGAAGGGGATCTGATATGCAGCCGCAAAGGCGGATTTTGCGGACTCAGACCGCTGGTAATTTAGGGGAGTCAATGATGGACAGTGAGGTGGTGCCATCATCTCTGGTCGAGATTGCTCCAATTCTCCGTGTTGCCAATGAGGTTGAGCCCATAAATCCTCGTGTTGCTTATCTATGTAAGTCCTAATGTAACTTGCTTTTTTTTGCGTTGACAAATACTTAAAGAACATGAATTGCAGTTAAAATTTCAATCCTTTTAATTCATTAGAAAGTGTAATCTGGCTCTCTGATGCCATTTCGCTCTTTTGAACCAAATTTTATGTTCTATGCTGGAATAAAATTTATCTTATTAAGCTCCATGGTGGAAATATACTTTGAATATTTGTCAAGAAATCAAGGTTGAAAGTTTTGAAAAAAGAACATGGATTGCCGTTAAAATTTCAATCCTTTTTATTCATTAGAAAGTGTAATCTGGCTCTCACAGGCCATTTTGCTGCTTTGAACCAAATTTTATGTTCTATGCTGGAATACAATTTATCTTATTAAGCTCCATCGTGGAAATTTCTTTGAATGTTTGTCAAGAAATCAAGGTTGAAAGTTCCTTTCCGAATTCTACATTTCTAGAAGTCAGTTAGATTTTAAGAAATTCAGTTCATTTAACTTAAATGCTTTTCTAGACTCTGGTGATTATTGATGTCTGTGTTGGAATCAGGTCGTTTCTACGCCTTTGAGAAAGCTCACCGTCTGGATCCAACATCTAGTGGACGTGGTGTTCGTCAGTTCAAAACTGCGCTTCTTCAACGCCTTGAGCGGGTACATATATGTATTACAGACATTAAATATTTAATGTTCTCATCTCATATATGTTAAACTTCTAAGTGAAGTGGTCATTTAATATGTACCTCACACGATCATGTACCTGAACGATTGAGCTTGGGAGAACATGAAGATTTATCTTTTTTTGTTGCTTGTATATCACATTTACTACGTGAAGAGATCTTTCTTTTAGGGTTCTCAATTTTTGTTTTGTGTAATGTTGTGGAACTAATTTTAATGCATACTATCATGATGTATGAAGCAACATGTATGACTTACAATTTATTAGTATATTACTCCAAATGTAGCTCGAAAATGTTTGGATACATTGTAATCTACTTAAACAAAATCTAACATTAAGTATAATGTTGAAAGGAAAATGACACAACATTGTCAGCAAGAAAAGGAAGTGATGCACGTGAAATGAAGAGTTTTTATCAGCACTACTATAGGAAGTATATTGAGGCTTTGCAAAATGCTGCTGATAAAGCAGATCGGTAAGTATTATTTCCGTTCTTTTAATGGAATTTATTTATTTTTTCCATTTCTATGTCATTTATATCTTTGATACAGTGCTCGACTTACAAAAGCATATCAAACGGCTGCTGTGCTGTTTGAGGTCTTAAAGGCAGTTAATTTGACAGAAGCTGTAGAAGTGGATGATGAGGTAATACTCCCAATTGATTTGACTCAATTATTTAGTTACTATGCAGTTCTGAAATACTGAGCTGAGGTAATGCATATTGAGTTTATGTTTTAACATCTGAATATCTGCTCATACCTGTGTGAAGATTTTAGAAAAGCACACCAAGGTTGCAGAGAAGACTCAGATATATGTGCCTTATAATATACTTCCGCTTGACCCTGAAAGCTCGCATCAGGCAATCATGAGATACCCAGAGGTCAATTGCTGTTCCTTTGTAATGAATTTGAACTTGCAAAAAAACTGAATTTTATCTGATTCTTTTGATACTTTTCTTGATGTCAGATTCAAGCTTCTGTTGCTTCACTTCGTAACACAAGAGGTCTTCCATGGCCAAAGGGATACAAGAAGAAAGTGGATGAAGACATTTTAGACTGGCTTCAGGCCATGTTTGGTTTTCAGGTGCCAACATGAACTTCATCACTCTAGTAAAATACAATGCATTTCAGATACTGAAATGCATCAGTTCTCTAAGTTGTAGTACATGAAGTGTGCATTTTTGATATTGAAATTAGTGAATCAGCAACAAATGCATGAATGGTAAAATTATATGCCCATACAATTATTTGTCGGTACCTACAAACACACATATCTTTGCGATGATGAAATTAAGGGGAAAAAGAATGTTAAGTCCGCATGTATTGCAGCAGTTGACTCTTATAATTTACACTTAGATGTATTTTCACATGTAAAAAATTGTTGTATCATAGGATATTTAGTTTATATTGCCACCTATCAGAGAGTGTTCAAATATTATCTTTAAAGTTTCAATATTGAATTAATTTGTAAGAATTGGATGGCATAAGTACCTTTGTGCATGCCGAATCTATCTTTCTCAAGAGGTTACCACATTTTGTTGAGTACAGAAGGATAACGTGGTGAACCAAAGGGAACACTTGATTTTGTTGCTAGCCAATGTACACATCAGGCAACCAAAGTCTGATCAACAGCCCAAGGTATGTTTGCTTCCTCACTTTTATGTTACATGGTAGAGGTCCAGATTGGTTTCCAGAGTAGTCTGACATTGCGGTCATTTAGTTGGATGATCGGGCACTCACCGAAGTCATGAAGAAACTTTTCAAAAACTACAAGAAGTGGTGCAAGTATCTTGGTCGCAAGAGTAGCTTATGGTGAGGGATGTTTCCGTTGTTTTATTATTTGGTTTTTGTCTATTTACCTCTTGCAGCTAGGCATTACTTTTCTCTCCTTCATTTATATCGTGTTACATTATTCTTACTGATTGTTTGCCTTGAATTTCAATTGAAATATCACCATAACTTCTAGTATTTTCTTTTCATAGGTTGCCAACCATCCAACAGGAAGTTCAGCAACGGAAATTACTATACATTGGTCTATATCTTCTTATTTGGGGAGAAGCTGCAAACTTGAGATTTATGCCAGAATGCCTCTGCTATATATATCACCACGTAAGGGTTTATAAAATTCTTATTTTGTTTCAAGAGATATTTGTAGACAGTCATCTTGTCTGGCTTCCTCTTATTTGACTTGTATGTGAAATTCTCTGATTATGCTGGATACTCAGTCCCTTTACTTAATTATAGTAATATTGTGTGAGCAGATGGCTGTTTCCCAAGTTTCTTTGTATAGAAATTGGATAACCAGAGGGTATAGAATTGGTTCCTATGAGAAAAAAAAGTCTTAGGTCTAGTCTTTACTTCATAATTTCTTTGCTTGCAATTTCTTGTTGTCTGTAGCATACAAAGAAAGGACATCATCCCATCCCTTTGAGGACCTGTAATAAGGAATTATCACTTGCAGCAAAGGACAATTGCCTTAATATATTGTAAAAAGTGATGATGAAGTATATTTTTGGGACATCTTGTCCCTTTGAATAGGTAGTTATTTCCCTTGCTCTTTACAGTTATCTAATGAGACAGCTGTTACATTTGACTTTGTTATAGATTTTGAGGCATAATTGGGCCACTCTGTTCAAATTACATCACTGGTCAGTCAATTCAGCTAATCGTGATTATCTCCTGCAAAATATTCTTCAGTCGCCAATAAGTTAGAAGAGTATAACTTTTATTGCCTGAGATGTTTACCTCCATGTCCATGCATCACTGCAAAATGTTAGCACATGTAATGAATCAATTAGAATACTGATTTATGCTTTTGTGGCAACTGGATCAATGTTTTACTGCATCTAGAGAAACTCCCACTGAAGTTAAGCATGAATCTTAAGTAACCATATATTTATAGTTTTTCAAGGGTTACAGTGGAATATCTTCTACATATTGATAATTACTGAAATCTGAGTCATGGAAGTTCCAGGATAATATATATGTATATTTCCGTCTCTCTGTGGAAAGACCGCCATCAACATTCTAGCCCACAGTTAAGTCTATGTAAATATTGTTATCTTGCTTGGAGTTTTTGGGTCAGTGGATTCATCTTTTCCTTGCAAGTATGCTGGTTGGGATTTTACGCATGATGCTGTTTTCTGAACTCACGCAAGAGTATGCATTTCCTTGCATCCCAGATACCTGTTAACTTCATGTGCTTTCGTAATATTTTTAGATGGCATTTGAACTGTATGGCATGCTTGCCGGGAGTGTCAGTCCTATGACAGGTGAACATATCAAGCCTGCCTATGGCGGTGATGAAGAGGCTTTCTTGAAGAAAGTCATTACTCCAATTTACAACATCATAGCTAAGGTGATGCTCCTAGATTGGGTTCTTGAATCTTCAAACGTCCTTCTTCAGGAATCAGGCCTCAATTTGATGTAATATATATGATTATTCATGCTTTCCAGGAAGCTAGCCTCAGCAAAGCTGGGGCATCCAAACATTCTCATTGGAGAAACTATGATGATTTGAATGAATATTTCTGGTAACCGTTTTCATTGTTTGCATGCTTAAGGTTATCGGAATGAGTAACTTATCAGGTGATCAAATTGTAGGTCAGTTAATTGTTTCAGACTAGGTTGGCCGATGCGTGCTGATGCTGATTTCTTCTGTGTTTCCATAGAACAGCAACGTGCAGATAGAAGTGAGGTAAACTTTATTCTCTTAGGGATATAATGTTGAACACGCATTTATACTTTTTAGTAGTTAATTTAGCTGATCTTCCACCATATCCACGCTGGACTCTTTTTTTACCCATTGATTCAGAGTAACTGTTATATGAATCATTGGTTGTGAGGCCAAGTTGTTATGATGTAGTTAAGAGTTTCACAGCATTTTAGCTGATAGGGAAGAAAGCAGTTGGTGAAAAAGGATAATAGAGAGAAATTTAAATCGATGAAAGGGCAAAAATTTGCATTAGCAAATCAATTGATTACAAAATGCTATAAATTGCTAGTACAGAATCTGGCTAGGCTGACAGCCTGATTCCTACTATCTAACCTAAGCTCCTCATTGACCAAACCCATGGCGATAACCAAGCTTCCCAATATGGGTTGTATGGGAGAGTATCGAACAAGGTATGAGAAAGCTGTCTTTGGAAAGAGACTTAAGTTGCTCCAGGACTATGGTGGAGTTTCTTGCTGATGGGATCTGGCCTGTATGTTTGGTGACACCAGTTTTTCTTGGCGGCAACATCAACAAATTGATCAATGGTGAAAATTTTGCTTATTGAATGATTTTCATCTTTAAATGGGAGATGAGAATTGAAGAAAAATGAAACCGTGAATGAGTTTCTTCTGTATTTGATGTTGCCTTGAAGTGATTTTTAGTGAAAGAATTCAAGGCAATTTCAATTTCCCAGATACATTTTGTACAGAATTTGGTGTGTCGAAACGCCTAACTTTGAGCGTTTTTTGTGAAGATTTAAATATGTTAAGGGAAGAGAGGAGATTTGAAATGAAGGATTATGTGGTTCAGCCAACTTGGGCTACATGCACAGGGCGAAAGCCCACAGGGCCAGAACATCTGCATTCTCTATTGATGTGTGGTTACAATGACCACCTATTTATACATGGTTGAATTACATAAGTTGATAAATGGTAAAATGAGGAAATCACTCCTAAATCAAGGTCTAATAGATTACAATTCCAATTAGGTAGTGATCTTTTAAACATTCTTATGAATCAATTCTTGATTCTTAAAAGTTCTGCTGGTCCTGTTTAATTGCAAAGATCTTTTAAGTTTGCTATTTTAGATTTTAAGTTTCCTAAAGTTGTTCGTACCTTATTTTCAGGAGATTGTTTGACTCTACATTGTTTGTTTTTCTTCTCACTTTCATCTGACCTTTTTAGACGACATTATGATAATTTGTTTGTTTTACTATGATTCTAAATGCTCAGGACAGTGAATCTGTAAATGGCGATCGATGGATTGGAAAGATCAACTTTGTTGAGATACGTTCATTTTGGCACATATTTAGGAGTTATGACAGGATGTGGAGCTTTTTTATTTTGTGCCTACAGGTAATCTTGACTCTTATGTATGCTTATTGTCCTTACCATCATAGAGTTTCCTTGTTTCTGATACTACTTATCTTACATCATTTTATAACCTTTTCTCAACTGAAGGCAATGATCATAATTTCTTGGCATGGATCCGGCAACATAAGTGGTATATTTGAGGAAGAAGTGTTCAAGAAAGTGTTGAGTATTTTCATCACAGCAGCAATACTAAAACTTGCACAGGGTAATAAGACAAAATAGATGCTAATGTTCTTATTTTAATGTGCCCCTTGTAGGTATAGATTTTCTTTGTAATTTCTGAGCAGTTGTTTGTGTCTGTTTCTACTGGTTAATACTATTATGGATGATGGAGCTTTCAGACTCATCTGATTAGGAGTAGGCACCATTTCGTTCAAGGGCACCCACACCAAAATTTCATAATTTCCGATGATCTTCCCCTTGCCACATTCTTGTTCTTTATCTTAGTTTACATATTTCTTGTTACTTTCCCCTTGATTGCAATGGTTAAACTCTTTTTTTTTTTTTTTTTGTTTTCCTTTCTCTCTCTTCTAGTCTTTGAAGTTTTTAAATCGAAGTGAACATAATGTATTGTGAAACAGGATAACTTGTAAGTCTATGCCCGTAGGATGTCATTAATTCCTTTAGTATACTTATACCACTAGAATATTTTCTGTTTGATTCTACATGTTCTATACTTTAAGCTGTTCAACATTGTTATGCAGCTGTCCTTGATGTCATTATGAGCTGGAAAGCAAGGATGAGTATGTCTCTGCATGTAAAGCTGAGATACATACTAAAGGTTGTTTCTGCAGCATCATGGGTGATCGTTTTGCCAGTGACTTATGCATATAGTTGGAAGAACCCTCCTGCATTTGCACAGACCATTAAGAACTGGTTTGGCAACGGTTCGGGTTCCCCTCCTTTGTTCATCATTGCGGTTTTAATCTACTTGTCGCCAAATATGCTTGCTGCTTTGTTATTTTTGTTTCCATTCATCCGGAGGTACCTTGAAAGATCAGATTACAAAATTGTGAGGCTCATGATGTGGTGGTCGCAGGTATGCAAATCTCCTTTATGTAGTCCTGCATGTTGGACTTGTTTCATTCCTGTCTTCAATATAATATCTTTAACTCTTTGATCAAGTGCATATTATATTCTCTCTTTTATTTTGATATTCTGCAGCCTCGGCTCTACGTTGGAAGGGGGATGCAAGAGGACACATTTTCAGTAGTCAAGTATACATTGCTTTCATTGTCAGACTGGATTCCCTTGCAATAAATACTAATGGTTCCTTTAAGTTAATCATGAGGTTTTATTCTCCAGATACACAATGTACTGGGTTCTTCTCCTGGCAGCAAAGTTGGCATTTAGCTTTTATGTGGAGGTGCCTTCTCTATTCTGTTTCTGTTTAAAATGTTGTAAACATGGTTACAAGCATGAAGCCATGTTATAATTGGTTTTGTTAATGTTACTTACACTAATGTTCTATCTTTATTTTCATAAGGTTTTTTATGAATAGGAAAAATGATATTAGTAGAAAAGGAAAATTGGACGCATTAGAAATTTAAATATACAGTGTCCTAAAGATGACCCTGGAGGCCTAGCAGGGTTGAACTCTAAATCCTAGGACTATAGAATTGGTTGCTGACACATTTGGGATGGATGCAGGTAAAGCCTCTTGTTGGTCCCACAAGAGAAATCATGCGAGTTCGTGTGTCAAGATACAAGTGGCATGAGTTCTTCCCTCGAGGTATTCAGATTGGTCATGTTCGTATAATCTATTACGTTCATGTGCATGTTTGAAACTTATGCACACCAAATCAACAGTACATTAAGCTTTTCTGTATGCTTTTCAGCCAAAAACAACATTGGAGTGGTGATTGCTCTTTGGGCTCCCGTCATTATCGTATGTTCATGGTTTTCCTTGTGGTGGTCCATCTTGACATGTTTTTTATTTCCCTTTATTTGCATTCTCTTATTCATAATTCCTTCCAGGTATATTTCATGGACACTCAGATTTGGTATGCTATCTTCTCCACGATATTTGGAGGCATATATGGAGCATTTCGCCGTCTTGGAGAGGTTGGTGGAGATTCTAATTTTTCTCGAAGTCAATTCTGTGTATAAGTTTGAGTTCTGTTCCCGAGTGCTCTGTTTTTATGTGATGAACATCCATGTTAAAAATATATTTCCCTTTTGTCTTGTATAGTAGTCCTTAAGAAATCTGTTGGAAACATGTTGTAATTCCTATTGGACCCTGGAAGCTTGATTCTCTATTAAACAATTGTCCCATCTGAGTGGTCTTGTAGGTCGTCAGTTATATCATTCTCTTCGACTGAAATGCTCCCTTTTCATGTGTTGAGCTAATAATGCATGTTTCTCTCTCTGCTAGCAAGTTACCAATTTGGGAATGTATTATCCAACAGTAAAACACTTTATAGAAAGTTTTCTATGACAAATTTAAAATTTTGAACAGACTAGGTGACGTTTCTTTTGGTTCCAGTATTTGAATGAAAATATTTTTGGATGTTACACCTGTAATAGTACTCTTATGTTCATTTGGACTATCATAGTGGCTAGACTATCTCTCATTTGGCTGATCAACACTTTAGGAGTTCTTTTGGCCACACTTTCTTCCTTCTCTCTCTCTCTCTCTCTCTCTCTCACACACACACACACACACACACACACACACAGTAGGCCCTTTCAGTTGATAAGTCCAGACTCTACCTTGCACCCAAGACCTGCATTTCCTCATAGAAGTTTTTCAAATGCCTCTTAGAGATACGAGGAGACATCAATATGCCTATGTTACCATGCAGGAAAGTTTCATCTGCCATGATGATACATACACCTTATCACAGTAACCCTTACTTCTGGAAAACCTGATGCTAATTCAACATTTCTATTGTTTGCAAAGCAATCCAGAAGCCTTACTGTAGCTGCTTTCAGTAATTTGCTTCAACTAGCCAGATTATCGTGATGCTTTGAGTTACACAATAGCTAGTTATATCATCAAACTGAGTTTGACCAGTGGCCTGTTATGCTTTGGAATAATTCTCAAAGGTTTCCCATTCCAGATGTTTTCTCCTCAAACCCCCCCTCTCCTCCTCCCCCTCCCATATTTGGCTTTATTTTATTGCTTGTTAATGCTGAATTTGTTTTTGAGCTGATGAAGTCCATGTTTCTGCTCCACCGTTAGATTCGAACTTTGGGAATGCTTAGATCTCGCTTTCTGTCGTTGCCTGGTGCTTTTAATGCTTGCTTGATTCCAGCAGAAAAAGACGAAAAGCCTAAGGGGCTGAAAGCCACATTCTCCCGAAAAATTCCTGAGGTTAATTATAATATTTTTCACATTTAAACTACTGTACCTTCTTCCTGTTTGCTCTTATTGATTGTTGAGGATCTATAGCGCCAACTGGATTTCACTGGCCTTGGCAGATTCAATCTAATAAGGAGGAGGCAAGGTTTTCTCAGATGTGGAACAAAATAATTGAAAGTTTCAGAGAGGAGGATCTGATAAATAATCGGTAATTGATCATTCTCCCTTAAACAAAACCTTTATTTTACTGTCTTTAAGAATAGTAAAGTCAATTTTCTGACACCTCCTGGAAGTAGTTTTCATATTTTTGTGGGTGTGATTATCACTATATCAAACAGGGAAATGAACCTGTTACTTGTGCCATATTGTGCTGACCGCAAATTGGACCTTATCCAGTGGCCTCCCTTTCTACTAGCTAGCAAGGTGAGTCTGAACTGCTTTCGTTTATAGATATTTAAGCACCCTGTTGAAAGAGAGAAACTGAGCGAAGATAGAAATTGTGAGAAGAGTTTTTTTATTTCTATATATCTTTTACAATAGACACAACTGCAATATATAACGATTAGGTAATCCTATACAAGGAAACACAATATACACATTCCTAAAATACAAGAGTAAACCCTAGTAAATTACGTTCAATAATTCTAACACACTCAATTCATCTATCATTGTTTTCCTTATAGCTACCTATAGCTCTCGATATGGCAAAAGATAGCAATGGGAGAGATAGGGAGCTGAACAATAGATTGAACACTGACAGATATATGCTCTGTGCCATTCGCGAGTGCTATGCTTCTTGTAAAAACATTATCTACTTTTTGGTTCTGGGAGAGCGTGAGAAGCTGTAAGTGTACCTCCCCACAAAAGTACAACTTGAATTTTCTTTATGTTATTTATTTCATTTATTGAATAATCCAATCCTTTCTTCTTATTTGTTGATTTTAGTGTCATAAAAGAGATCTTTTCGAAAGTTGATCATCACATAGAGCAGGGTAATCTGATATCGGAGTTCAATATGAGTGCTCTCCCTAGCCTTTATGATCATTTTGTGCAGCTTATAGAATTTCTGGTAAAATAACATTTTCTTGCAAATGTTTGTTACGTCAAAGATGATGATGTTGGAGAGTTTTGAGAGTAATTAATTTTATACCCTGCAGAGAGAGAATAAAAAAGACGACAAGGATCAATTGGTAATTGTCTTGCTAAACATGCTCGAGGTTGTGACCAGAGACATAATGGAAGATACCATTCCCAGGTATTTATTTGACTGCTATTTATACAATCATTGTAGCACGGTGGTGTGGAAGCACTTTCTTCATTGTTTTTCTCTTGTAGTTTCCTAGATTCCAGCCATGGCGGGTCATACGGAGTGCATCAGGGGATGACCCCTCTTGATCAACAATATCAATACTTTGGGTCACTCAAGTTTCCTGTAACAGAAGAAACAGAGGCGTGGAAAGAGAAGGTATGTTGAATGAAATTGCCTTGTTGGGTAAATACTAGGAAAGACCCTTGTTTGTAAGAATACTGGGGACGCTAATTTACGTTGTGGAGACTAAGATCATTACGTCAAGGAGAAGCTGTAACCATAGAAACTGAAAAATGAGTAGCTCTAATGATTCAAATACAGACAGTACAGGCTGATGATTTCCATTAATATGTCCTAAACAATGGCTACTTGTCAGATTAGGAGGCTTCATCTGCTTCTCACCGTGAAGGAATCGGCTATGGATGTTCCATCCAATTTAGAAGCCAAGAGGCGCATTTCATTCTTCTCCAATTCACTGTTCATGGACATGCCTGCAGCCCCAAAAGTTCGCAATATGCTTTCATTTTCGTAAGATTCTTCAGATCAGAATTCTTAAGATGGAATTATACGTTTTTTTTACTTGCCATTTTCAACATATGTTGATTTTATTTCCTTAATTTTTCATTTCACAATAAGTTTCATTGATAGTAGTCAGTAGATAGCAAACAATGGGCATGCATTGCCCATATGGTTTCTAAGGTATGAAAGGAAGTGCTTTGTCAGATCCTGCTTGACATAAATTCATTTATGCTTCCTTTTTTCTTCCCTGTCTCAACTTGTGAATATGGACCAATAACTGTTAGAATATTCTGTATCTAGTCTTGGTAAACCACCGTCCCTTCTTACTATGTGTAATTACATGTAATCATGGGATTGTGCACACTTCCCCACTTTGTTTCAAAATTGCCAATATGATCTTATGAGTTGAAATTGCCAAAATTGGCCGAATCCTGTTAAGAGACTTAGATGATGTCACTATGCATGCAACAGTAATATGGGAAGTTTACGAAACCATAAATGATGGTGTCTTCAAGCCATGTGTAATAAAGGGCAGGCTATTGTTGACTCCTTTCCATAGTAGAGCTCTTATTCTACTTCATTCTCACCTTTTTATTTGTTTGTGTAGCACCTTAACTCCTTACTTCGATGAAGAGGTCCTCTTTTCTATTGATTCGCTGGAACAGCCAAATGAAGATGGTGTTTCAATATTGTTTTATTTACAGAAGATTTTCCCAGGTTTGTTTATTTTAATTTTTCATACTTGATGGTGTCATGCGCACTCTGAACGTGACTTCTCTAAATGAGCAAATATTTCGAAATGGACAGATGAATGGGAGAATTTTCTGGAACGGGTTGGTTGCAGGAGCGAAGATGATCTCAAAGGGAACACAAAACTGGAAGAAGAGCTACGTCTGTGGGCATCATATCGAGGACAAACATTGACCAAAACTGGTAATCAGTTTTTTTATGCTTTCTTCAGGTTAGATCCATTGTCCAACAAAATTTTCATGACGCGTCCTCTCTGGTACAGTGCGAGGCATGATGTACTATCGCCAAGCTCTGGAACTTCAGGCGTTTCTTGATATGGCGAATGAGGAAGGTGCTCAAGGAATTTATTTCTCATAGCTCATTTACTCTCGACAAATGTAGAGATAGTAATTCATGTTGGCTAATATTTGCTGCAGATTTAATGAAAGGCTACAAGGCTGCGGCACTTAACACTGATGAGCAAGTCAAAAATGAAAATTCATTACTGACACAGTGTCATGCAGTGGCAGACATGAAGTTCACATATGTGGTCTCATGCCAAAAATATGGAATTCAGAAAAGATCTGGTGATCGCAAGGCCACAGATATTTTGAAACTCATGACTAAGTACGATCCTGTGATCAGTTATCTTTCATTGCTTGGTTAAGTTTTCAATCTGTGGGAACTTTTTCATAATTTTGTGTACAGGTATCCGTCTATTCGGGTAGCTTATGTTGATGAGGTTGAAGAAACAGGCCGAGATAAATCCGGTAAAATGGTTGAGAAAGTGTACTATTCAGCCCTTGTGAAAGCTGTTCCAAGATCTGTCGACTCATCTGAGCCAGATCAAAAGTTAGACCAGGTAAAAATCCTTAGTGTGATATGAATGCTGAAAACAAAAAGAAGTTATGAATTTATAACTGGCATCTTTAATCTTTGTCATGAACATCTCATGACAAGCTAGTATAACTTATGTAGGCCTTTAGTGACTAAGCATAATAGAATAGCTTGCTTTGGTTTGTTCTCAACTTGAAGCTTGGCATGTTGGTCTTCTAATATGCTCTCCGTTTGTCCAAAAATGTCCAATATGTGACTTTTATTTTAATATGGCTGAATTGAAATAATAACAACCACTGAAATTTTCTACCCAGGTTATTTATCGGATAAAACTTCCAGGGCCCCCTATACTGGGTGAAGGCAAACCGGAGAATCAAAACCATGCCATAATCTTTACCCGTGGTGAAGGATTGCAAACAATTGATATGAATCAGGTGTTTTTCCTGCCTTGCGTGTTGATAAAATTGATTACTGGACCTGTTGACCTCATGATGATGATTAAACATTTCATTTAGGACAACTATATGGAAGAAGCCTTTAAAATGAGAAACCTATTGCAAGAGTTCCTTAAAAAGCATGGTGTGAGGAAACCAACTATTCTTGGTCTCCGAGAGCACATATTTACCGGCAGGTATGGACACAGAGACCTGAGGAAGAAACACCTTTTACTAATTTGTTATCCACTCTGAAATTCTATAGTTTGTTAACATATTTTCCTGTCTTTGTATAGTGTCTCTTCACTTGCTTGGTTCATGTCAAATCAAGAGAATAGTTTTGTGACAATTGGCCAAAGGTTGCTGGCCAATCCATTGAAGTAAGTTCTTGAAGAAGATATTATAGACGTTAAAGAATTTCTTTCAAATCTAGATAGCAGCTTCTCAGCCCTTCAATTTTCTAGTTTGGTTGGTTTTCCAATTTTTTTTTTTTTTCCTTTTGCTCCCCTCTTTTTAGATTAAATTATAAGTTGCGTGGGAGTGCTCTGGAAAGAAGCTGAATAATGACGTTGATTTTTTAGTTGCATGTTCCAAGTTTGTTCCTTATTTTATTTTAAACTTCATATTGTTCTGTTGTATTTCAGGGTCCGTTTTCATTATGGCCATCCAGATATATTCGACAGATTGTTTCATCTGACACGAGGTGGTGTCAGCAAAGCTTCTAGAATCATCAACTTGAGTGAGGATATATTTGCAGGTGAATCAATATTCTTAAAACAACCCTTGTGTTTAGTCATAAAAAAAGAATTTTGTGTTTCAGTGTTATCACGTGTCTCTTAATCTTGTGAAGGCTTCAATTCCACACTTCGTGGAGGTAATGTCACTCACCATGAATACATACAAGTGGGTAAAGGGAGGGATGTGGGTCTCAACCAAATCTCACTTTTTGAAGCTAAGATAGCCTGTGGTAATGGGGAGCAGACCATGAGCCGTGATATTTACAGGCTAGGCCATCGCTTTGACTTCTTCCGCATGTTGTCATGCTATTTCACTACAGTGGGCTTCTATTTTAGCACTTTGGTATTATTCACACTATAACCAATTTACAAAACAATGTTATAAATCTTCCTGACTGTATAATACTCAAAACTTCCTTGATATCCTTTGACAGCTTACAGTGCTAACGGTATACGTATTTCTTTACGGCCGTCTTTATCTGGTACTCAGTGGGCTCGAAGAGGGACTGAGTAACCATCCAGCAATACGAGACAATAAACCTCTTCAAGTTGCTCTTGCTTCTCAGTCTTTTGTTCAAATTGGGCTGTTGATGGCTTTACCCATGATGATGGAGATAGGCCTTGAAAGGGGCTTTCGTAATGCCTTGACCGATTTTGTTCTTATGCAACTGCAACTTGCTCCTGTATTTTTCACACACTCTCTTGGAACGAGAACGCACTATTATGGACGAACCTTGCTGCATGGGGGCGCACGGTATAGAGGCACGGGCCGAGGGTTTGTCGTGTTTCATGCAAAGTTTGCTGACAACTACAGATTGTATTCCCGGAGCCATTTTGTGAAGGGAATCGAACTTATGATTTTGCTTCTTGTGTACCATATATTTGGACATACGTACAGAGGCGTTGTTGCATACGTGCTGATCACTGTATCTATATGGTTCCTGGTGGGCACGTGGCTTTTTGCTCCGTTTCTGTTCAATCCTTCTGGATTCGAATGGCAAAAAATTGTGGACGACTGGACGGATTGGAACAAATGGATGAATAATCGGGGAGGCATTGGTGTGCCTCCAGAAAAGAGTTGGGAATCTTGGTGGGAGAAGGAACTGGAGCATTTCTCTCATTCTGGGTTGCGTGGTATTATTTTTGAGATATTGTTGTCGATACGATTCTTTTTATATCAGTATGGACTAATTTATCATCTGAGCTTCACCAAAACTGATAACTTTTTGGTAAGACAGAGATGTTTTGCATGAATTTTATGTGTTCTAGTTTTCCTTTTTTTGTTACTTTTGTAATAACGATATGTTGCTTGTTGCACAGGTATATGGTCTATCTTGGTTAGTGATACTTGCTATCCTGCTAATTATGAAGGTACTGAACTATTTTCAAATTCAGTTTATATATCCTGCTTTTTGGTAAATTATTGAAATTTGAATATCCTTTTTTTTTCCGCATCTAACTTTATAAATTAATTAATTTTGAATTAGATCAACTGTAAAAATTCAGTTTAGACTTGTTTTATTATAAAACAAAAATATATAATGAACTCATTTCATTTTTCATTATCATGAATAATTGCTAAACAATTAATACTTTCACTTTCGAGATTAATAAAATGATCTTAATGAAATTACTTTAGTTAATAAAGATATGATTATAACAATTGAAATTCTATGGATCCTTCAAGTTTGGGTGTAAAGCATTATATTCAAAGCTGCTGTTATGTTAGAATCCTATTTTTCTTGCATGGACAACAATTGTGGCGACATTTTTGCAGGTCGTCAGGCTTGGAGGGAGGCAATTCAGTGCTGATTATCAGCTCGTGTTTCGATTCATCAAGGGCGTTATTTTCCTATCATTTGTCTCTGTTCTGATTACCTTGATAGCTCTTCCTCACATGACATTCAAAGATGTTATAGTTTGCATTCTCGCATTCATGCCAACAGGATGGGGACTACTTATGGTAATGAAATTCGCCCCTTCTCTCTCTCGTCTCCCCCCCCCCCCCCCAAACACCCAAATAGAAAAAAGAATCTTGAATGTCTTTGTTTAACAGATTGCACAAGCTTTGAAACCATTAGTTGTTCGGGCCGGGTTCTGGGGATCAGTACAAACACTTGCACGAGGTTATGAGTACGTAATAGGATTGTTGTTATTCACTCCAGTGGCGTTCTTGGCATGGTTCCCGTTTGTTTCTGAGTTTCAAACTCGAATGTTGTTCAACCAAGCGTTCAGCAGAGGTTTGCAAATATCGCGTATTCTTGGCGGACCGAAGAAGGATCGCTCGTCCAGCAACAAGGAGTAACCGCGCAGGGAACGATATAAACCTCTCGTATCTATTGCTGTGGCTTGTCAAATTGAGCGGGCGTACACATTTAGGCTGTGGGCTCTGTATATATGTAGAACTAGCCAGCCAGGCTTATTGTCCTTGTAATTTTGGTGTAGAAAAAGATTTGACTGATGGTAAGTGTGTATATTATAGTGTAGATTTTGCTGTTGTATGTATGGTTATTAGCACTGTGTATATTATAGTGTAGATTTTGCTGTTGTATGTATAGTTATTAGCACTGCAAGTGTTGTATCTCTAGTTAAGTCGCATGCTTGCGAGTTTATATGCGTATTCATACTGATATATGGAGTTCAATTAATGGAAATACATGTTTCAATGCATATGTTTTATGATTGATAATCTTATGATGTATATATTTATTTATTTATTAGTATATGGATTCTATGATCATGTTTCAATAAATTTGTTTTTCTTAAAATAATTTTTGTACTTCTCTATTTTTTTTTTCCCTATGTTGTCGCTTTATTACTCAGATTACTTATTTGTTTGTTTGATCTTTTTTACTCAATTTTTTTAATATTTTATTTTGTGTTTTCCTATTGAAAGGAGAAGAAACTTTGGAATATGGTTCGTCATTTCTTTGTTTTTTTCTTTCATCAAGACCTTTACTCTGTTAAGGTTTTTTCACTTAATGTTAATCCATCAAACAACATTTTATTTATTTTTTTAATTTTTTTTATGTGTTTGGGTTCATCTAACTCCTGATTTCAGTATTTTTATGTTTGTGGCCATGTTCTCATATAAATATTTTTTAACAACCTTTATATTGCTGTATTTCTTAGCAATTATTTTAACCATCAAGTATCGAGTTTGTTAAATCTTTTTTCTTTTCTTTTATTTTTTATTTTTATTTTGATGTTTGTATTTTTTCTAATGGAATGGAGAGCTGTGTTTGAAACTAATCATATTTGCTCTAACAAACCTTAAAAAAAGGGTGAATTACGCTGATCACTTTGAGGTTAGGCTAATTTATAAAAAGTCTTCTACTTTTTCAAAAATTATCAAAAATTCTAGAGGGTTATACTTATATGACAAATTTATTTTAATTTTGAATGTACCTCTTTCTTTTCTTTGGGTGATTTACACTGACCACCCCTGAATTAGGCTAATTTATGAGAAATTTCCTGTAGTTTCAAAAATTAACACCTACTTATAAATAATATTAGTTATTTTTTTTCCCGCTGTAATATTGTTATCATAAAATTTTCATGTAATGAATTTAAAAAAAAATTGTGATTATTTATTCCAGTAAATATTATGAATTTAATGTATTAAAAATATCTACCAACACATTAAGTATGACATATTATTGTTAATACGGAGTAAATTTTAAGAGAAATGAGTTAGAGTCCTCAAGCTAAATAAAGTTATCAAGTACATTATTTAATTTTAATTTTTTTATTTTAATCAATATTTATATTTTTCATTTCACATTATGGATATACGTGACATATATAATTATATTTTTCTCAAATATAAATTTAGCACATATTACGTATATTTAGTATAAATTCATAACAGTAAATTCGGAATATTTATTTGAATAAATAATCACATTTTTTTTAAAATCTATTACATAAAAATTTTATAATAACAATATTACAGAGGAAAAAAAGAAGAATTAATATTGTTGATAAGTCAACCTAAGTAGGTGTTAGTTGTAATATTGGTATAATTTTAAAGGTTTTTGGTAATTTTTGAAACCACAGGGGGTTTCTCGTAAATTAGTTTAATCTCAGGGGTGGTCAGTGTAAATCACACTAAAAAAGGGAAAGGATATTTTCGAAAATTGAAATAAGTTTGTAATATGGGTATAATCTCAGGGGGTTTTTGGTAATTTTTAAAAAAATAGAAAAATTTTCGTAAATTAGTCTAACTTTAGGGGTAGTCAGTGTAATTCGCCCAAAAAAAATATATTTGCCTTTTCAAATTTAACAAAGTTCATCATTTAATTCTTATTTTTATCTATATCGCCCTTTATATATATATAAATACATATATATATATATGTGTGTGTGTATATATATATATATATATCTTTCTTTTAATGCTCCTTTCCGAGCAACAGTTTGTTTACTTTTTAATTTTTGAATATTCTTTTTCCAATTCCTACTCTTGTTCACTTCTTATTATTTTGAAAAATTCAGTTGTGCATTTAGTTCATTTTACTTCTGTTAATATGTATGTGAGTACACACGTGAATTACAAATTTGGGCTAGAGAAAAGTTATAAATGATTTTATGGACAAATGTCAATAGAATATATTAATCAATTTGATTGGAAAATTGGGATGGCTTATGGCAACAGTAAGAGCTGTTTAGATGAACACCTTTGTTTTATTAGAGAAAAAATATTTATATTTGAAAAAAGTACTTTAGTGCAAAAAAATTGTACTTCAATAGGATTTAAAAAAAAAAAAATAAAACCCTGAAAAAGAAAGTCAAAAAGAACTTTTTTAGAGAATAACTTCAAATAAAATTATATTTTAAAGTATTTTTAATTACTGTGCTCGAATGTAAAATTGATTGATTTAAAAAAGAACTATATTATATAAAGTATGGTTCGAGAATCACTTTTTTTAAACCCATCCAAATGGATTCTAAATAAATCTATTTATTTTTTATGTTATGAATATGGACATAAAATGCTTAATGAATCCTGCAGCTTTCGTTTGTTATTTGCTTATTTCTATCATTTCGATATATGCTTTACAGAGATTGATTAACATAGTACCATAGTACTTCACTTATTCTATTTTTACTTTAATGTTTTATTTTAATCATCTTTTTACATATCTTTTCATTAATTCCTATTCTAAATCACTCTAGTTTATAAACTCTCTCATTAATAAAATATTTATTTTCAGTTTTATTGATATTTCCTACTTTTTTTTTTCCTTACTTGATTGATAATTGAACAAATTTATCCAATTGCATATACCCCCTTTTTTTTTTTTTGGACTTAGCATATACTTTTCTTTGATGATACATGCACGTATTTAACAATAACATTAATATTATATTCTTTAATTCCACAAAGGAGGTGTGGATTGACGTTTTGTAAGATATAAAAAAGTCAACGAGAGTATAAGCTCTTCCTCTAAATTTTTCCCTCATTTCAGGTAATCTTGAATTTAAACCCTCCAAAATTTCATAAGATAACTTGAAAAATGAAATTAAAACAATACACCTTGTTATTAATTAAGTGATTTTGAAGTAATTAATAATTTTCTCGCAATCATCGATCTCAAGACGATGATAGGGAATGAAATGAGATTCTGGCCATTATAAGTCAATGAAGAATTAGTCATACACTCTAGCTGTAAGGATTCGTCGTTTTGCCAACAATTGGATGAGAATGCTCATCAACTTGCCCACATTCTTGCAAAAAAAGAAAAAAACGTTTGATTTCATAAGTTGACCTTCTATTAATAAGTACTTTGGATGGGAAAATGTGCGTTTACCCGCAAAATACGATAAGGTGGTCACCAAGTGCCTGCTGGTTAGGAACTTACCTCAACGAATGCAGGTAGTTAGAGGTGTAGAAAGATATTAAATGGAACGAATATATAATATTTGAATCTGTATTTGATTAAATTTTTTGATATTCATATCCGTATTCGAATTCGACAGATATTTTGCGAATTTAGATATATCTGTATTCATTTAGTATATTTGAAAATCAGAAATTAAATTTCCTCTTACAATTATTCGAATATCCGAATCTGCTTATTTGAATGTCGAATTTGTTTGTATAAGTAATAAATCAAATAAAACTTATATAACTTATCTAATTGAAACTTTTGTTTATATATATCTATACTATTATTAAAAGAAGCTATTTTTGTCTCACAAATGACGGTTATTTATGTGATTTTACAAAATTTGTCCTTCAATTGTATGTAAAATAAATAGAGATATGTAAAATTGTGCCTAAAATTGAAAAATTTACATGAAATCGATTCAATTCGGATACCAAATTTTGATGTGTCAATTTTACCCTTTTAATTAGTAAACACATTTATACTATTATAAAAAGAAAGCTATTTTTGTTTTACAAATGACGGTTATTTATGTGATTTTACAAAACTTTTCCTTCAACTTTATGTAAAATTATGGCTAAAATTGAAAATTCATATAAAATCGATTCAATTTGGATACCAAAATTTGATGTGTCAATTTTACCCTTTAATTAGTAAACACATGCAATAAATGAGCAAATAAAAATGTCAATATTGTAATGTTACATTCAATTTAAAAAGCCCATGTTCTAATCCAACAAATCACTTTCTCTAATTACAATTATTTGGTATTTTTTTTCTCTTTATTCTTTATCATATAATTTTATTTCATATTATTATTTTATTTTTAAATTATTATAATTTAATAAATTATTTCAAATAATTCTTAAAAAAGTATTCTTATTAAATAAATTTAATAATATAATTATATTTTCATCCTAAAAAAATTTTAACTACTAAATTGAAATATATATTTTTTATATTTTGCACACACGTAGAGTGTGCGGTGTTGTTAGTATATATATATATATATAAGTATAGTATATGCTCATTAATATAAGTCAAGTTAATAAATTTACTTATATTTTTATTTCGTTGTAAATTATGAAGATATGAGTCAATTAAATTTTTTTTCACTCTATTTTACTTATAAAAAGATATTAGAATACACACACACACACACACACATTATTTCACTACTACCACTACTACTATTACTAATAATAATAATAATAATAATAATAATACAATAATTTTTTAATATTATTTATCGGATGCGGATAATGGATATAACTAAACGAATATATCTGACGGATATACATTTTGAGCGGATATGTAATTACCATATCTGTATCTATTTATTATTTAGATATCTGTAATCGGATACGAATAATATCCGCTTTATATAGATACGAATAATAGACCCTATGAACTGATACGAATGATAAACAGATTTGCGATTATCAATTTACAACCCTACAAGTAGTTGCACTTTATCCCTTAATCTTTGTATTTTAGTGCAAATATTAATTGATAGAAGTAAATAGTTAATTAAGTAAATATGATGGAATATATATTCTCATAATTCATAAATATTGTCGTCCAAATTAGAGCCTAGAGGTGTGAAATAGGTTAGGTGGCCGAGTTCCCGCATAAATACAAATAATAGGAGATAAAATGCAACTGACCCCAGATATTATAGGGTTATCCATAATTTACCCATTTTTATAAGATTAACCTATAGTATGATTAGTGTCGCAAGATTCGATTCAAATTAAAATTTTCTTACAAGCACATATCAAATACAACCTATAGTGAACTTAGAGTACCCCATGACTCATTTAAAAAAAAAAAAAAAAAAAAAGCCTTAGATCCCATGAGAATATAATTGGCATGAGAGTTATATATTTGGCAACATCAAGGAAATTAGAAGAGGCATGTGCGCACCTCATACGTTGACATTTAAAAGCATGGAGAAATTAATGATGATAAGACCGTTGATTTATCGACAATAAAGACTAAAATAGCACCGACTATATGTGGCCCTTAAAATTGTAACAAATAATATAATCATACTTTACCTACCAACTGCTTAAAATTTATACCAAACGCTCTACAAATAGCAAGCATATCACCATATATACAACACTCTATAAGGCATCTATCCAAAAAAAGGGGGGAGAGAGAGAGAATGAAGCACTTCATAAGTTGCCACCCCCATACCCTAAAACTCTCCGAAATAGCCAAAAAAGAGGATCAGGACGATGATCAAATAATCTGTTCAGGCTGCGAGCAACAACTCTCCCCGGGCGAAGCAGCCTACACTTGCCCGAAACGCGACTGCGAGTTCAACCTCCATAAGTCGTGTTACGAATTACCAAAAAACCTCCAGCACAAATCCCACCCGGATCACAAGCTCACCTTACTCACCGAGCCGCCCCGGTACAGCCTTTACTACGACTGCAACGGTTGCGGTGTCGTGATGAACGCGTTTTCGTTCTGTTGCTCCGAGGAATGCACTTTCAGACTCTGTGTGAAATGCACTTTCTTGCCTGAATCCGTGGACTGCAAAGCGCACGAACATGCGCTTGTTGTCCGTCACAACACTCCGAAAATCGGTTATCTGAGAATGGTTTCGTGCGGTGTGTGCAAACACGGTGTCACGGAGGGATACTGGTCTTATTACTGCAAAGATTGCGATTTTTGTACGCATTTGGAGTGCGCGTTCGCTGCTGATGTTGTTGTTGTTGAGAAATGAGAAATTAATCTTGATTCTTGAGAAGTCAAAGAGCCATCATAGTGGTGGCAAAGTGGTGGCAAAAACGGTCGGGAGTTACAAACGTTATTTCATACAATTAAGTTTTGTAACTTATGCAATTAGTATTTTAAGAGTTATGTTACTTATTAGGAGACTAGTATAAATAGTGAACATGTTTATGCATTTTGGGTGGAGTGTGGAGTGTGTGTAGTGAGTGAATGTGATTGAGTGAGTGAAAGAGTTAGGAGAGTAAAAGAGTTGTAAGAGTATTTTGTAAGTAAAGCGTAGAAGTGAAATAGAAGTGTTGATTGAGTAGAGAAAAATTAGAGTGTGTTCTCCTCTCCACTTCCCCTCTCCTAAATTTGAATACTTTTCTACACCACCCCTATCAGAGTTTCCGCAACAAAGTGGTATCAGAGCTTCCGCAACAGTTGTTGCTGCACGAGAAGATCAAGAAGAGAAAAGTGAGGCCGAGGAAGAGGAATTATCTGGTGAAATGACACTGGAGATGATGAAGATCCAGATGGAGAATCAGAGGGCGTTGCTTGAGTTTCAAATGAATATGGCTCAACTCAACGCACAAGCAATCTCCAATATGCGATTTAATATTTAATTTGATGGCGTTATCCATTTATTTCATCTTCTGATAGTGTTTTTGGGCTGAGTATTTAAGTGCTGAGTTGTGTCGATCTCCTTTGCGTTTTAAGTTTCGTGGGCTACTTGTTAGTCGAGCTGATTGTGTGTTTTATGGGAATAATGAACTTCTATTTGCCGTCGTGTGGCAAATTGAACTTCTTTCTACTTTGCTTTCGGTTTTTTATTGTATGTTTGTATATCATTTTTATGGGAAGAATGCCAATGTCCCATAATATATGTTTTTTTTGGATTGTGCTTCACCAACTATGATATTTTTCACATTATATTTTATAAAGGACGAATTTTTTACACTATGTCCGCGAGCTAGTCTGTATCAAACTTTTAACGGAAGAACTCTATGTATTATTCCAACAACAATTTATACTAACGGCCACATGCAAGTACATGATGTTTCCTTTAAGATTTAATGGAAAATGGCTTATGGGACATACATAATATGAGAAAAATTATATTTTACAGGGACATAATGTGAAAAAATTAAAATTGTCGGGCTACAATTAAAAAAGGAGTATATTGTGAGACAAAATTTGCATTTTCGCCTCATTTTTCTACATGGTGTTTGAAAGTGTGACATATGGCAGCTGACCAAGTCACCAAGGTGAATTAGGCTCTTCAAGAAAATTAAGATTCTGCAACATTCATCTCCAAATATCTTCATAGTTCATGTTCAAACGAGGCACCGAAAGTACATATGAAATTACAACTTGCGCACTAAAGTACTTGTGTACATGACAAATTAAACAAGACCCTCTCTCTCCAATATAGGTATGAAAATAAATGAATCTACCTTTATCAGACAATGACTAAAATATAAGGAGATCGATATTAATTATATATAGATTGATAGATGGATAGATCGATGGGAAATTCTTACCCGCACCGGGTTCGGCCACACCATGACTAATAAGGTGGTGAGTGTTTTACACTTGCCATGTGATTGGTGTACAGTTTAGGGAGAGTGACCAATCACATGACAAGTGTATTAACACTTGCTATATGATTGGTTGGGTGCGGCCAAGCCGGGTCTGGGCAATAATTTTCCTAGATCGATAGAGATGTTTGCTTAGAATTATATTGACGGACACTAATGGTTATCATGAAAATGAAGATAATTGTTATATTCATAAAGTTCGAGATTAATTTCCAATTCAAGAAATTCACTCCACCAATTGAAACACAATCCAAAAATTACAAATCGTGATCACAAATTCAACACAATACTTGTAAGGACTCAACTTACAAAATCACACACTCACCCACCTTCATTCACATACTTTAAATTCACAATGAAAATCCTGTTAATGCTAAAAATCGGACTGAAATGTAACCTACCCAAAGGGGAGAAATCATTTTGATGGCTTTGATTTGATAGAAAACTTTGTTGGAAATAATAAATAGGTTAAATTACACTTTTAGTCCTATAACTTAGATTTTTTTGGCACATTTGGTCCTATATGTGGCCTCTGAGTCTCTCTCACATTTGGCCCTATATATTTTTAATTTTTAACACATTTGATCCTACATGTTGACCTCTAACACATTTGGTTCTGTATATTTTTAATTTTTGATATATTTTATTCTAACCTAACAAATTTAGTACTAAGGCCTAACAATTTTGGTCTTGACCTGAAAAATTGGCTCCTTTATTTTTGCATAGTTGGTCCTCCCTAATTTTCCGATCTAATTGATAATCTCCAGCATCAATTTTGGTTCGGTTTTATTGCACTTTTAGAATAGTTAATATGTCACTTTTCATAATGAGAACACATTTTATTGGGGGTGACAAATGTGGGACATAAACTTTATTTTCATTTGCAATGTTAGGACCCTGTCCAATTTTGTGTTAAGAGAAATTCAGAATCATATTTTGTTTTTTAAGATGATAAGAGGAATATATATATGTGTGTGTGTGTGTGTGTTTGTACGAAAATATATACTATAGTAAGAGTAGAATATATAGCAAACACATTACTAGAATTTCTCAAATACAAACCAATACATGAATATAAATCAACATAGAAGACATAAATGCACACAAAATTATCAAACCAGGAAAAGGAAAAACAACACCACCACCGAATTAAAAGAAATATCCATCACGCACTGAACAAACCATGAACAACCAAAGTAGACGAATGAAGATCGACAGAAAGGGGAATCATCATCTTCCGGGAAAATAGCAAATTTCGTCTCATAAATTGACTCATTTTGAGTTTTAATCTTCTTAGATTTTTGTCTTGTAAGTTTTTAAAATTTACAATTTTGGTGTGCCGCCGGATCAAAATTGTCAATTTTGAAAGCTTACACTACAAAACCCCATATAGTGTAAGCAGAAGGATTAAAACTCAAAACGTGTCAACTTACAAAATGAGAAAAATTGCACTTTTCCCTCATCTTAGTTTCTTCAAATGTATCTGACCGTATAGTTGGATGTCCCAATTTGTCCCATGAAAGTGATAGAATCCGACGCTTGCTTCATCTGCTGCGTCCACAGATTGTGCTTTCTCCGCTCCAACTCCGCCTCCATCTCCATCTGCTGTTCCGACTTGGCAGAGTCCAAATGATTTTTCAGCGACTTGATCGCGGACACCGTGTGCCTAAAAGCCATGGCCACATACTGATCGCGCTCGCTTTTGGGATCGCGGGGATTGAGCAGCGTGGCGCAGCTGGAGTGGATGTTGTACTTGCAGGGAGCGCAATTGTACGAGAATCCGTCGCATGGTTCACCACAAGCATCGCAATTGGATCCTTTGCGATAGGGCGGGTAGAGGAGGCCAAGCGCGTGTTTTTTGTGGGAGTCGAAGTGGGCGGATTGTGGGAGCTCGAAGCAGAATTTGTGCAGGTAGAAATCGCAAGGCGGGCATGCGTGGCAAGTACCATATATGGGGAGTTTGCACGCGAAGCACGAGCGGGTTTGATTCTCGAATGGTATGTTTGAAGCTACGTATAATTCATGGGGGTGACTGTTGTGCTTCATCTTTTCTATAATGACTATCTTCTTTGATCTCTGTGTTTCGTGAGTGGGTAGAACTTGGAAGGCTTTCTTTAAATAGAAGTTATGAAAATTGGATAGGGATATTAATATGTTCAGTTGTTTGTTTATCATGTATTGTTGACATTATCAGCACATGAAGGTCAACTTATTTGTATAATCCGCACTGATCGTATACCCTTACAAAGATTCCACTGACTATTTCATCTTTTGTCAAACAGGATCCAGGCATATTATATTATTATCCATAGATCATTTACATGAATTCCACTGCACCCATCCAGGTTCGAACCTCACTATAGAGTTTTTCAATTAGTTGGGGATGTTATGGGCTAGCGGTTGGCAGTCTAAAATACCTAGTCCAATGAAGGGAAAAGCTTAATTCACTAGCGTATTAGTGGTGCTGCGTTTATCAAGTCGGATTTAGTTTTAGCGTGCTTTGACAAAAGCGACATTCTGTAGTAATTAGGTTTAGAAGCCATATCGAGTGTCATGACCTGGTCTTTTATTCAAGGAAATTAAAAGGACATACATTTACAACATAGAATATAAGATGAGACATTATATAAACTAAATAATGGCAAATGATTATAGTAGTTTGAAGTAATTTATAAATTTAATGTACACAATAACACTCTGTCTTTTTATTTACTTTGTTTTAATCTTTTGTTAATTGGAAAAGAAACATCCCGGCAAGGTTCGTCTTTTAGGAATATCAAGATTAGCTAGTATAAATATACATGCAAGTTGCTGAGCTGAGCTATCATGAAAAAACTCAACCCTAACTCAAAGTCTCAGAGATTAATTTAAGCTTTTCCTATTTTGAATTTGTCGTTTTGGAATAGAGTCATGATTCATGAGTTGCACTAAGCCTTATGTTTTCAGTTTAATTACATGCTCCTTAAATTATTTTACAAGAGATTAATTTTAAGGGTGTTAAGTGTTCCATATATATACAAATTGAATCGATGTAATTTTTTCTACGCAACAAAGAACAATAAATATTATGACACTAAGTAATAATGATCAATCTTGCAATGTCAAAGTTGTGTCTTGTCAATATTGATATGCAAGAAAAAGGTAATGTTAGTGTAGAAAATACCTTCTATTTAATTTATCAGAAATTGAATATATTGAGTGATAACAACTTTTATTTTGTCATAACAACACTTAATGGTGATAAAAATTAATATTTTAATCATCACCATTGACAATTAGTGACGCCCCTAAAGTATCAACATGGTGATAAAAATTTATAGCTATGATTTTATAGTACAATTTAGACACTCTGTTATCACCATTGACATTGTGTAAATTATTTTTTGTGAGAAAATAGCTTTTTTTTATCATTAAATGTATATAATTAGTGACAACGTTTTCATTATCTCTTATTATATTATCACAATTAAATTTACTCATTTTCTTATAGTGTTTGTGAATAATTGGTGAAACAAGAATTAAAAGTGATAACAATAGTTAGAAATTTGACTCGTATGGGCAAAAGCATTCATCCATACATAGCTAGAGAGTAGGGGTGTCAATTCGGGTAGGTCGGGTGGGTTTGGGTTGGGTTGAGGTATAAGTATAATAGAAAAAATGCCAACTGGAACCCGACCCAACCCGAAGTTCAACCCGAAAGGTCCAACCAAAACTTGACCTGATTGGTTTAAGTCGACCTAATTCACTTTCAGGTCACCCATCAACCCAACCTAACCCGACCCATTTTTTTTCTTTATTTTTTACGAAAAATTGACGATGACAAAAAATGTTATAAAAAACTACAAAAAGAGATATAGAAAAAAGAGCTCAATTTAATATCTTAAAAATAAAGACCACATTAGCATAAATGTCAATATTAAATTCTAAATCATTTTATATAACTATGAAATTAGTTAAAAAAAAAATTGTGATTGACGGAGTAGAAATTTCTTAAATAAGTCACAATAAAACTTAAGTAACTAATGAGAAAGGAATACTATAGTTTGTATGCTATTAAAATATTGATCTTAACGTGAACTATATATATTTATGTCTATTTTATTTTTTTTAAATGTTATATTTTTCAATATTTAAATTAATCCTTCTTGCCTTAGAAATGATATAATATGTTTTAACTAATTCATATTAAAAAATTATTAATCTCTATAAATTGAAATATCAACCTAAATTTTATAGGATATAGTTGTTTATGACATTCTTTGCAAAACGATCATATAATCTTTTATACCAATCATTATTCCTAACAATATAAATTGAGTTTTTTTTTCTTTGTTAAGAAAACGGTTCAGGAATACTACAAATTGTCTTTAATTGTGTTCAAAATTTCAAATTGTGAGGCCAAATATTAAACTAGTGGGTATGAAAACGTAAAGAAAATAAAAACAATGATATATGATAAATCAAATATATTTCAATTTCTTACATCCTTTTTAAGTATAGCAAGACTATAACCACATTATTAAGTTGTTCTTGATAAAGAGAATATTTGAACTTTTTCTTAGTTATAGTTTTTTTCAAGTTTAATCTCATTGTTTAATTTAGTAAAAAATATAAGTTATATTATATTTAATTGTAAATGCAATAATAATATTTTTTAAAACTAGATAGTACTAAAGGGAAAAACAAACTAAGTGAATGAAAAAAAAATAATATCAAAGGTTAAAGTTTAAGAGAGTGAAAAATGAAAAACTAATTGAAGAATATATATATATATATATATATATATATAATATCGGGTTGGGTTCGGGCTGAATCGAATTTTGGGTGACTTGAGATTCAGTTTCGAGTTACTCGGGTTGACCTGAACCCAACCCAACCCAGCCCAACCCGATTTTATTTTTCGGGTCCGACCTGATTTGATCTGAACCCAAAATTCCAAACCCAAACTTGATTTTTTTTGGATGGGTTGTGTTCGACTCATCGAGTTGGATTGGTTTTTGACACTCCTACCAGAGAGGACATGCATATAATTAATTGAGAAAAAAAAATATTCTAAAGAAAAAAAAAGATTTCCATATATAAGAGATGTTGAAAAAGTCTACATTGAGTTCTAATTAAACATTGACATTTTATTTTGGGGTAAAAAGTCAAACATTGACTTAGATATGTGAGTTTTGGTCTTTTAATTTCTAGCAGTTTTGTTCAAACTTCAAAATGTGCATGATAGCCTGTAATAAGAACATGGGGAGAAGGGGAAATAAAGTAACTTTTTGCATGGATTAAATAAGTTGTTGAGGAAATACATTTAGTTATATTAAAATTCACACAAAAAAGTCGATATGTACTTGACTTGTTCAACGAAGAATATATACTTAAATTCAGTTGAATAAATATTAATGATCCGTAATTTAAAGTCAAACTTGTTCGTGATTAGCATTAATCATGGGGAAGACCTGATCAATTTGCTGTGCTTGCTCTTTCTAAATAAAGTCAACTAAAATATTGATGTAATAATTGCGAAGTTTAAGAAATAGCTTACATAGATAATTTTTGTAATAGCAATTTGCATTTAGAACAAGGGAAAATTCTAATTCAAATTCGACTCCGTCAAATTAATATTAATCATACTCCTAATTATTGATACATAACATATAATTGATGTAAAATTTAAAGAAAGTAATCAATCACATGATAAATGTATTAACACTTACCAGTTACCATATAATTGCATGAATTTAATTATCAAATAGGGATTTGTTAACATATGAAGATAGAGAATAGCCAATCATATTAGGTTTGAAGTAGAATTTTAAATGAAATACCCACCCCCACCCCCAAAAATATAAAACATTGGCCGCACGACCCACGGGAAGAATATTTTTCCAGCGGCCGATTATGAAATTAAAAATAAGTCAACTTCTTGAACATGGATGCACAAATCGAAGTTCTCCACTTAAACAATTAAAAGAAAAGAGAGAAAAAAAAAATAATAATTGTGTCTGAGCTTTAACCCTCCACCAAGAGAAAAACTTTGTCATTAAGCTATAAAAGAAGTTGTTAGTATAATTTTGTTTTCAATTTATTATATCATTAGTTTTTTTTCTTTTGTTTTTAAATATTCCGTCGGATTCTTGTCAAAATTATATAATTCGGCCGAATTACGGTGGAAATTTTTTGTCAGACATATTTTTGCTGAAAAATGCGTGTTTTTCTATAGTGATATAATTTAAATTGTTTAATCAAATTGTGTTACGAGAATAAAGTGTAAAAGTTTTTAATATATAATTTTTCCCATGATCCAATTTTAAAATTCAGAGGTTCAAATTAAATTATCTGTAGCACTTATTCATAGAAAATGGTTAAGCTTCATTGTTTTTTTTAACAATTATTATCCATTAGTTGTAATATAAGTCAACTAATTTTTTTTTTTAATGAAAATGGTTCAAGAGATATAATAAATTGAAAATCTATTATCAAATTAGTGGATATAAAGAAGATATAAATTAATCTATTAAATATGATAATCAACAATATTATTTCAATTTATCATTATTATTTTATTTTATTTAAATATTTCATGACTAACCCCATTATAAGTTGTTCTTTGTATTTGGAGAGAGCGAGATTTTATTTAAAAAGTATTTCACAGTATAAAAGTACTTTTTATAATAGTAAAAGATGAATTGTATAATTTTTAACCTAAAAAGTAGGGAGATGATATTGATACTTTAAATTTTTATATTAGAGCTCAATTCCAATTGTTTTATTAAGAGATTAACTAAAATACCCACTAATTTATAAAATATTATTTATATTATTTTGAATGAAAAATATACCCTTCACTCTAATATGCATTTTGTTTATTTTATATTTATCTGTTGATAGTGAAACATTTGAAAACATTCTAACAAAAAAAAAACCTTTTGAAAACTCAAGAAATTAAATATACAAATCATTGGATGTGAAAGCAATATAATATAATCTAAAAGAAAGTATTATAATAATAATAAAAAAGATAGTATATGTTTCGATTAGAAGGATTACAGTTGACTTTAAGTACTTCTTAATCTATTATATCTCCTAATAGAATTTCGATCAAACTATTTGATTCATATCTAATCCTCTAAATAATAATAATAATAATAATAATAATAATAATAATAAACAATCTTTATATATATATAAAATAAATAAAGTACGTCTATTTTCTTTTTAATTTTTAATTTTTTTCTAATTTTTTCTATTTTTTATGATCTTATTTATAGCTACCAACGCTACAAAAAAAAAAAAAAAAAATTAGCCACGAATTTTCTCTGTGACTAAAAGTGGCGCGCGAACTTTTAGCCACAGATTTTCCTTGGCTAATAGATCCGTAGCTAAAAATAGTTGTTATGGTACAGACCTTTGTTCATAGACGGTGACTTCTTTGTTCATAGAATGATTTTTGTTATACTCAAAATATATTTGTGCAACATTCTAAATTTAAATTATCTAAATTAATTTAATTAATTTTATCAATATTTGTAATTTATTAGTTTTACGTTCACTTTTGATGTTATCAAAATTAAATCAATCAAAATTCTAAAACACCTTGCCACTTTTAGATCAACAGATTTGAAATTTGACCATTAATCAAACTACATATTCAATGTGATATGATTATGTATGTATTAATCGACTAATTGAATTAACTGAGAGATTCAATTTGAATAGTTTATATATGATTATATATGTATTAAATGAGAAATACAATTTGAATACTTTTTTAGAGAACTAATCAATAATTCAATAAAAAAAATCCAAATATTTGATTATATATTTAACAAAAAAAAAATCACTAATTTAATAAGCTACTTGGAGAATGAATAACTAATTCAATAAATCAGTAATAAAAAATTACTAATTTGATTTTATACAACGAGATAATAAAATTAGTAATTTAAAATTAAAAAAAATAAATATTCAGCCACGGAATTGCCATGAATTTTCCATGACTAAATCTGTGGCTATTAGCCACGGATTTTCCGTAGCTAAACCCAGTCATAGATTTAGCTATGGAAAATCTGTGGCTAAATTGGCACCAAATTTCGGGTCAATTTAGCCACCAAATTTAGCCATGAATTTTTTTGCGGCTAAATTTAGTCACGGATTAGCCACGAAAAATACATGATTATTTTTTTCGTGCCTTTCTTTTTTTTGAAATTCGTGGCTATTAGCCACAGATTTTTTCTATGGCTATCCAATTTTCTTGTAGCGCAAGAAGCCAAGAAGAGAATATGGTTTTGTGCTCTAGGTTGGGGCTCATTTATGCCAAATTGAAAGTAAGGTGAATGGGATGGTGATGTAGGATAATTTTCTTCAACAAATCAAATTAAGTGATGTTTAAGGGATAAGATGGTATTTTGGTCAAATATCAAAAGCTAAAAATTGAAGTGGAGTGTCAATATAAAAATTTAGAGTGCCAATATCATCTTAGTTAGTTGAAAATTATTCTCTTTTTAATAATTTTAAAACTTCTTGATCCCTTAAGCATAATTTTTCGCTTTTTTTGTGATTTGGAACTTTTTCACCCAAAAAGAAAAAAAAAATCAAAACTTATCCGGGGT
This sequence comes from Petrea volubilis, assembly GCA_026212405.1. Lineage (NCBI taxonomy): Eukaryota > Viridiplantae > Streptophyta > Magnoliopsida > Lamiales > Verbenaceae > Petrea > Petrea volubilis. Next base: position 20,002,362 of record CM047875.1, read on the forward strand.
AAGCATCATATGTTCTTTTTTCCTTAAAAAAAATTAGGACTTTAAACAACCTCTCCAATTTAGAGGAATTGTAACACATACATGGAACTTTCTCAAGTTAGTTGCCAATTACCATGTAGTATTATAAACTTCATATTCATGCAAGGGGGGACATCAAATGTCACCCAATTGGTTATATGCCCAAGGCGATAATATTCAGAAAAGTTTCTGCTCAAATTATATTTAATTGAGTTAATAAATTATAGGACAAGTGTTATTAATTATTTATATCCTGAATCCCATGGTTTATCAGCCGGTTTTAAACGTACATGGGAGCAAAGTAACAGGCTAAAATATTATGTGGCAATGATTGTATCATAAAATGCGTTTAATTAGTAGATATTTTAATTAGATATTGTAGTTCTATAAGATGAGTGACCAATTAGGCATTATTATACTCACTACCTAAATTAGTTATATTTAACAAAATCCAATATATATCACCATACAATCTTCTTTACATACTACAATAACCAGTTTGGGATCATCCTCTACTATTTCTCGTCTTAAAAGTTATCAGTTATCACACTCATAAAACAATATCAAACGAAAATAGCCAAAAACTCGCAAGCCATTATAGATCAAGAAATCAATCTTGCAGATTAGTCTGGACCCCTTTTCTAAAGATTAATTTGACTCCAATACAAAAGATTATAACTCGACAAATGTATGTCATCAGATGTAATTTTCTTGAAAATTAATGAAAGAATTTCCGGTTCGGATTCTGAATAACTTAATAGAAGATGCATCACGGAGATTATGTAACAAAAGATCATATTCGAATGTATAGTTTCAAATTCGTTTTCACAGGAGATTTTCTATTTCAAATTGTATTTTATCTTCTATTTTAATGTACGGATATATGCCATGTGTAAAAATTTCAAATAAAATGTATAATTAAAAAAATAATTTTATATATATAACATAAATATAAATTATAAAATACGAAAAAAAAATATAATTTTAGAATTGAACATCCTATCCGATTAGTTCCAATGCGGCTTTTGAGCCTTGGGCACCCAGCAAAAGCTGAAGCACAGCAAACTTCAACTCAGTCTCTCTGATCAACTCTTCTTCAGTTTTCGCATCACTCACACTGCTCTGCTGCTTGATCCCAGAAACCACACACTCCAAATGAGTCCCAAAATCGCACTCGCGACAATAGTACATCCACGCCATCTCGTGGACCGGGTTACTGCACACGTCGCAGACGAAACTCGCCTCCTGACCCGCCGCCGCCGCCCCCGCCGGCGACGAGTAGTAGAGAGTCAGAGTGTGCTTGTGGTCCGGCCGGGTCACCGACTCGGGCCACTGGACGCAGTCTATGTGGAGATCGTACGAGCACGCGGCGCAGGTGTACGCGAACGCCTTGCCGTCTTTCAGGCACGCGTTGCACGTGAACCCGTCGTCGTACGGCGGCGCGGCCAGCAGGGTGAGCGGATGCTGGAGGTGGGATTTGTGCCGGACCTCGCGCGGCGAGTCGAAGCAGGTTTTGTGGAGTTTGAAGGCGCAGTGGGGTTCGGTGCAGCAGTAAGCAGATCCGGATAGCTCGCACTCGCAGGCGGAGCAGACCTTCGCGTTCTGTTTCGCGATCTCCATGGGTTTGAGGATGTGGGGGTGGCTGAAATGCTTGATTATGGAGGGTGGTTTTAATTGAGGAGGATTGCTGTTGGTGGGCTGGGAGACTAAGGGCGGTGCTGATGGTGGTGGATTCGTCGTGGCGGTGGTGGCAGTGGCGTTCACCACCGTACTATAAGTTGGGACTGTGGGATTAGGTTGGGAAGGTGGCAGCGGAGGTGGTGGATTGGTGGCGGGGGCATTCACCTGCGGCGGAACAAAATTCTGTTGTTGAGGAATAGTATAGTTTTGTGTTTGATTGAGATGAGCGTTGTTTGGGATATGGGGATAAGTTGTAGTTTGAGGTGCTTGTAGAGGATAATTTTGTGTGTCATTCGGGATTAATGTGGGATTATGTGGAGGATAAGTGGGAAAAGCACTAGTTTGAATTGGAGGAGGATATATGGGATTATGAGGCTGAGAATGATAATTTTGTGCAGGGACAGGGTAAGGGGAAACATGTGGATTAGCATTATCATGCATATGAGCACAATGGACATGGATATCAAATTCACAAGCAGAGCAACTATACGAGAATCCATCACCAGCAAGGTGGCAAGAATTGCAGAAAAACGAACCGGAGGGATAAGTCGGAAAAGGGACTAAGGTTAAGGGATGAAGGGGATGAGAGGGGTGTTTGAAAGACCGCGCTGCACGAAAACATTGATCGTGGAGGAAGTAGCTGCATTGCCAGCACGCGTACATGTTCCCCGTACTGGGAAATTTGCAGCCGGAACAATGGATTTCAGACCCTTGAGGGACTTGGTGGAAAACTAGGCCGTGCTCATGGCTGAAATGCTTGGACTGATCCATGGAAATTTTCTTGAATTTTGGTTTCTTTTTCTGTTCGGATTGTGATATTAATTGAGGGTTGAAGTTGATGACATTGGGATAAATAGAAGGATTATGTCAAAGAGTTTGAGCAAGTTGGATTAGAATGTGAAGAAATATGTGGGGTGACAACTTATGAGATTCTCGATCACAAGGTGAGAGTTGAATTTGTCACCTCTCCCATTATGGTTGACTTTGCATGCTGCTGAGTTGGCTGACCTATAAAATGTATAGAAAAGTCTTCCTTCATCCAAATTGTCATTTTCGTTAGTGATGTGGGCGGGTTTCGTACGCGGAACACGTCACTCCGAGCAAAGGTTATGTTCGAGTGTGCCAGTCCAAAGTCCGAATAAGGGTATGAGTATGCTAGTCGGGTCCTATTCTGCAAGGATGGAACACACGTGAGCCTAGTCGGATGTGTCTTCGGCGAATACCTTCCGACGCTCAAGTCAGAATTCGAGCAGGTAATCAGAAGGTAATAATGTGCGTAAAAGTGAATTTGGAAAGCTTACCCCCCCTATGAACAGTAACGTTTTTCTATTTATAGTAATTGGAGACGGGTGGGCCTGATTAGGGTTAGACCGGCCCAGCCTTGTTATTCGTATAGGGAATATTCTTTGGCACGCGCCGTGGATGTGTCGGGTACACCTATTGTCAGAGACGGTTATTTTTGGGACCACTTCGAGTAGGGTGCAGGACCATCCGAGGAGAGTGGGTCAATCATCAAGGACGTAGTGACTCCGTGAAGACCTCAAATCGAGGAGATACATGGATGCCGGGGCACCTTGGTGAGCTGTGCTCGGCCTCCACCATCAGTAGAGGGAGCTATGGCCTGATCGGACTTGATATGACACGTGGCACCTCACGGTTGGCGGTTTGTGTTGAGCTGGCGCCGACGTGGCCAAAGGCAGGTTCGGCCACACCAGTTAGGCTAGCCGCACCCAATTCTATCACAACTTTAGGATTCAAACCCTAAACATTAGTTAAGGAATCTATCGTCTCATTTCGTTAGACCAACTGATAATTGGTATAGCTAATCTTATTTGATTGAATACATCTATACTTCAAAGGACAGTACTTGACTTCTTAAGTCTTGCTTGGCAAAACTGAATAGCCTTACAAATTTAACTTTGAGTTCATGTTTCCAAAATTGAATTTTGACGTTCTTATTTATTCGTATTTAATACTATGTTTCGTCCTTGAATTTCATTAAAGGAAAAATATTTCCGCAATTTGAATCATTCTATTATATAATTTATTTCATTTGATCCTTTTCAGTTTCTTTAGATCTTCCCTCAACAAAATTTACAATGTTCTGTCAAAAAAAAAAAACAAATTAGTCTAATGATAACTCATAAAGCCAAAACAAGGTCCTGCATAAGCACAATACTTGTCCATATCATTAGTCTATTTTCGATCTGGCATAAACCCCACCCATCGCCCTTTTGATTAAGGTAGCATTGGCATGCCCCGGTCTAGGAAGGAATTGGATACAAGAATTATATCCGGTCTTCAAATCTACGGGTCCTGAAATTGGAATATAAACAACTCGTTCAAAACAGACATCCAAACAATATAGAGTTATTTAACCAAGTTTAAAAAGAAATCAAATTTTCATTGTCCATTTGATGTGTGAGATGTTACAAGCACCATATTCCTTGAAGTTCAGAATTAGATTCTTTGAACTCTTATTCCCAACCGTTTATATAACATTAAAAAAAAAATTAACAGTTAAACGCTCCCATTTGTAAGAACTGATTAAAAGTACAACTGAATTCCATAAATCAAAAAATGTGAAACAAATTCCGAATAAGTTGACAAATGCATTGAATTTGTACAAGTTTTCGATTGATACTGTCTTTTCAAACCCAACAAAGTAATCTCTCAAGTCTTCAATCTAAACGCAACTTATTTAGCCAAATGAAAGAAAATAAAAACATGACCAGTCCAAATCTGCGAACTTAACAAATAAAATAGATAGCCACAGAAGCTGACTATTTCATACTGCCCAATTAGGTATTTTTTCATTGATATTTTTAATTATTGAATTTGAATATGATGATATCAAAAAATAGTAAAAAGGTAAAATTATGATATCATTTTACACAATCTAATGCTTGAAAGCACCGTTTGAATGAATACCCGAATGAGTAGCATCTCATGAGACGATTTTTGCATTGTGATGATAATTGCCCGCACACTCCAAATGGGCACCACATTTACAACCCGTACAATTGTAAAACCAGCAACCCTTCGCCACGGGACCATCACAAACATAACACACAAAACCATCACTCTCGACACTCTCCTGAGAACCATCACACGACAAAATCAAGGGATGTTGATGGTCCTGGCGAGTCTCGATCTCCGGCAACGAAGCACATTCAACGTGAAGATCGAACTCACACTCCCCGCAGTGGTACGTAAACGCGTGCCCCGACTCGCGACACGCATCGCAGGTGAACTCGGCGTCATGGTAGGGCGGAGAGAAGCGGAGAGACAGAGGGTGCTTGGGGTGGGAGTGGTGACGGATGCGGCGGGGGAGGTCGAAGCACAGATCGTGGAGGAGGAAGCTGCAATTGGGCTTGCTGCAAATGTAGGCTGGTCCCAGAATATCGTGCTCGCAGCCGGAGCAAACGGCTTTGTCCTCTTCATGGACCTGTGATAGCTCCAATGGGTGGCGATGGCTGAAGTGATTGAATTGGAGCTTCTGATTGAGTTTATCGCCAACTAGTTCGCACTCGTCGCGAAGAATTTTCATCATTAGAGCCATTTTTTTTTAGGTTTGTGGATCAAGTAATTTTCACGGAACTTGAAGCAAATTGCCGGGATTGATGGGGGATTAATATTTGTGTCCCTAGCTCCGTGTGTATTAGAGAGAGAGAGAGAGAGTTCGTGTTTCCTAAATTGTTTCCGTGAGTTAAGCCACACTTTGTGCATGATGATATTCTAGTGTTTTTTTTTTAAATAGGAAAATTTCATAATATATCTCAATTTTAAATCATGTTTCATTTATTATTCCAACACATTGATATTCATTAAATGTAAAGATCTCAGATGAAATAGATAATTAAAGGAATAATTTTATATGTTTAATACGAATCTCAATTCGGATTTTCTGCTATGTAAAACGACATTATATTTTTTCCTCTACTTATCAATACACGTTACATATATTAATAAACGGTTGAAATAAGAAAAAAAATTTATGATATTGAAATTTTTTTGAAAATTCTCTTTCGTTATAGCAGTTATTTGCCAATACATAGTGGTATGTATTGATACATAAAAAAGAAAATATAGTACGATTTTGTAGACTGATTCTATGTTTCAATTTAACAATTTTGTCAATGCTCATATATTTTCTTAATAGTAAAGTATTTCGAACCTAGAGCCATTTAGGGGAGTAAAGAGTTCAGACTGTTTAATTACATAATTGAGTTGGCATAACTTTTGGAAGCTGCCTAGTTAGCTACCACTTCATTCTCGATGCTGACTCTTTCAAAAGGCCCACGTTTCAAGTTGACGTTTCTCTAGTCTTATTTTAGAACGTGAAGGGCTTAAATGCAGAACATAAATGTTGACTTTTTGACTTCATCAATTCAAGCTAACGTGTCGTTTAAAAAAAAATATCATTTCAATTAATTACATCAATAATTTAAAAAGAAATATATATCTGTTGAAGATCTCTTATGTCGATATTATATACAGTTATAAATATAATATATAAAGTGTAAAATTTATGGTGTTCTTATTTTTAGTATCTTATATGGCATTGATGTGGATAAATTGATTTTATTCTCTTTTGACAATATAAAATATTTACATATTTAGTCTCATTTAAGTTTCGTAAGTTATAATTTTTTAATTATTACTTTCCATATTTCGATTGTTTTTCTCTTTACATAATATTAATTGTTTTTTAATACAATCAACTTAGAACATCCTATAAATATCAATCGAAACATCGCACACGCACACGCACACTCACACTCACCCAAAGAGAAAGGGAAGAGGACAAGAGGGTTAGAATCCAAAATCTCAATGGTGTCAGTACGAACCCCCCATCATTAGACTACAGTTCCAGTGACTCTACATAATATTAGTTAATTTATTATTATTTAGGGCAAATCGTCAATACTCCTTAAGGTATGTATAGGTAGAAATTAGTCCTTCTTATTTTAAAATTTACAAATACCTCTTTAGTTATGTGTTGACTTAACAAAATTCATCCTTCATTAAAAGCGGAACCTAATTCCGAATTGTATTTCTGTTGCCTTTAACGTGGTTTTGAGATGTGATTATCATGATCATTACAAAGTCCAAAATTTAGAAGCTATATCTAAAGTTAATTTAAAAAAAAAATCACAGTGCCTGTATTGAATTATAAATGATGATACCCCTTGGTAGTTAAAGTGAAATTATTTCGCGAATGTTAGTGGAATAATAAAATGGATTGTCAGATATTGTCAAGCTCGCCGGAGCTCATCTTCTTATGTTTGGATTGACTATTATGGCTGCAGAAAAATTATCTCTTGATCGTCTCTATTAATGTTTATAAGAATATCCTAAACCTCGAGAGGGTATTTTGTAATTTTTAAAACAAGGGGACCTAATTTATTTTGCAGATTCTATTTTTAATTTATTTATTTGCTTTAGAAAAAAAAATGATGTAATTCTGTAATTGTTGGGGTTTTAGCCTTGATCCCACGCAATGGAAGAGAAAAGCTTTACCATTGAGCCTTGTGGGGGGTTTTCATTGTTATTTTTTAAAAAAATTATTTCGACGAAAATTTCCGTTGGAAAACATTTGTTTTCTTGTGAGGCTTTCTAAATATCATTCATTTTATAAATTTGTGAAAATATATTTCAAATACACATATATTTGACAATAATTTTTAATACTTTTTTCTTTGAGAAACACGTTCTTAAATTATATATTATATCAACATATAACAACATTCTATAAATAATTTTTGTCTTCCTTTATTTTGATAAATTAAGCATATTATAATTCAAAAACCTTCAAGCCATCCGTCATGTTTATATCAATATGGACTAACATGGCATGTCCTCACTCAGCGAGATAGGTCATCAATTAACAAATAATTGGAGAACACGTCACACCTAGGAGACTACTAAAATATTCTAAGTTAGGGACACATATGATGATCCACCTTCGAATGGACGAAAACCCCTTGAGAGGGCCACGATTCCCTTGAGGGAATCCTTTCGAGGGTATCAAATGCCTCCCCGGAAAGCCTTGAGGGCATAGTCCACTACTAGAAAAAACGAATTTAACTACGGATTTTGTCAAAAATCTGTGGTCCAAAAAATTAGCCACGAATTTTTCCGTGGCTAAAAGTGGCGTGGCTAATGTTAGCCACGGTCATTTAGCCACGCCCTTTACTCAGCTATGGATTAGCCACGGCCAGGCCGTGGCTAATAGCTACGGTCAGGCTGTGGCCAATTTGGCCACATAATTCTGGAAAATATAAGGCCGTGGCTAATAGCCACGGATTAGCCACGGCCTGGCCAAAATTGAAACGATTTGTCTTATATTTAACATATATCTATGTTATATTTTAATTTTAAATTATCTAAATAAATTATCAATTTTTATAATTTATTAGTTTTACTAATTTTTGATTTATTAACCATTTTTTATTTTTTATTTCAAATATGTAGGTAAAATATTTATTTCAACAATTTCAAATATTAATTTTATTTTCCTATTGAGTAAAATAAATAATAATCCTAAATCAATTTAAATACACAAATCAAATATTTGAATTTATTTTGTTGAATTAGTTATTTAAATTAATTTTTGATAAGTTATATCAAATGATTTTTGATCACTAGTTAAATCAAACTCACTTTACTTTTTTTGTTCATATATGTATTTAAGTATAGCTATATCTTTATATTGTGGGATAACTTTCATAATTTAATAAAATCATTTATGTTGAATCTACTTTATTATATGAATATAAATCAATTTTAAATATTTTAAAATAAGTATATAATTAACAAAATAATTTGAAACACATAGTTCTATAGCATAAATCCACATTATGAAATTGTTGGGACTTGCACAAGTGCACGCAGCCGTCCAAGTAATATAAAGTGAGTCGAGTGTCGAATCCACAGGGATTGTGATTTGGCCCGTGAAATTGACTCGTGTTGTTTATCTAAATTGATCAAACTAAGTGGTGGTTTTGATTTTCTAAATAAATCCTAATTTTCTTAGTAAAAATGACTTGCGAAATACAATAATAACAAATAACCAAAGCGAGAAAAGCAAGTGCAAGGTGGTTTCATTCACGTAATTTGCTATTCTAATCCAATCCCTAAGTTGAGTGGTTTCGTGGTTGTGTGAAGCCTAGGAACAAATATATCCACAATCTCTCTCGAGCATTACAGAATTAATTCATACAATTCCTCTAAGCCTAAGACTAACCAATTCTCATTCAGTTAATCCCAATTTTAGAAGTATTTGTATGAATTTTTAAACACTGCCTTAAGGCTCAATCAAAGTTAAATTCATTCTCATGCAACTTTAACCCAATTGATCTCGTCTAATTAGAGCTAATATCGTGAATCGTCTCTCGACCTCATCACGATTCTCAAATTTGATAATTAGGGGTGATCAAACCCTAACCACGTATTAAACCATTAAACAAGAATCACACAACAAGAAAATATACGAAAATAAATTCAAACTCATGGGATTTTCATAGAATAGCAAAAACGATGAACTACACCATCCTTACACTTAATTGAAATTAGTTCATAATGAAAACAAACATAAAACCGAAATATGAAAGAGAATTCATGAAAAGAGAATAATGAACTTAATTGTTGGAAATTTCAGGCGCAAAACTCCTTTCGTTCAGTTGTTCTTCCCTTCAATCTTGATTTCTCCCTTCTTCCGTTCTTCACAAGGATCCCCAAAAGATGAAAATCAATGAAAGAAAAAGTTCTAAAGAATAAAACCTAGCTAAAAACGTGAACAGTGGCCGCCACCTTGTTTCTGGACTTAAAAAGGGTAGAAAATCCCTAGAGACACCTTCCCAAAATAGAGTCCTAATCGCACTAGGAAAGCTGTAAATTTCTGCCGTGGATTTTAGGTACGTACCCAAAATAATTTGGGTAAGTACTCAAATTTCCAGATTCATCAAACACTCTACTGACTGAAGTTGGGTACATACCCGAAATATTCTGGGTACGTACCCAAATTTACAGATTCGTTTCTTCTCAAAATCTCTGAAAATCTCTGAAATTGGGTTGGTACCCGAAATATCTGCGTAGGTACCCAACTCTTGATTCCACATTTTCGTCTCCTTTATAGTATTTTTGCCATCTCACCTACAAAACACGATTTATCTCAAATTTAGGCAAAAAGAAGTTCAAATGGGGAAAAATGCATGATAAGTCCGTCAAAATAACATAAAAACCAAGTAGAATTACGGACTTATCAGTATTCCTTTTTTTTTTTTTTACTAATCTTTGGCTTTTCTTTTTTTGTTATTGAAAAGTATTTAGTGATTGAACAAGTAATTTATTAATTATAAAAAATATTTAATAAATTAATAGCAAAAATAAAAATTGTCAGAAAAATTTATTTAGATAATTTATATTAAGAATTTCGCATAATTCATATTAGTTAAAGTGGTCTAGTGGTTTGATACTTTAATTTCAACCAAGAGGTTAAGAGTTCGAACTACATCAGATTCAAAAAATAAATTTTTTTTATTCTATGGCTAACAACTAGCCATAGTAAGACCGTGGCTATTAGCCACGAGCTAGCCACGGCCTGGCCACGGTTAGCTCGTGGCTAATAGCCACAGCTAGCCCGTGGCTAATTTAGCCACAGTCAGGCCGTGGCTATTAGTCACGGTCAGACCGTGGCCAAGCCGTGGCTAGCCCGCTAATAGCCACGACCAGACCGTGGCTAAACCACTTTGGCCTTATTATCCTAGTTATTTTACACTTAAATATTGTAAATTATCAATAACAATTATACGTTGTTGAATTATTAATAAAACTATAATATAAGTTATGACAATTGATCAATTATAAACTTTCAAAACTAGATAATTAACTCTTATATATAAACAATTGACAATAAACGATGAAATGGACTGATTAGGAGTATACTTATATACTTATATGTAGTATAATCCAACATATATTGTGATAATATAATAAAATGGTAAATTAAATCTAAAGAAATAATTATGAAAGTTAAGTTGTATATTAACTCAATAAAACATTATAATATCGTCAAATAATTGAAACGATCATTCGTCATTGGAATTGATATTGAAATAAACATTGAAATATATCAATCATCTATATATCAGTGTATTATATATCTAATATATGTTATATATGTACATATATATCTTATATATATACATCTAATTATATATAAATACACATGTATATAAGTATATCTAATCTTATATGTATGTAATATATTGAATCATTTATTATATATATATCATTATATATATATATATAATATACATATATTAGTTAAGTATAGCAAAAATTAATTATTAAATAAAAAGTTAAAGTGGCGTAGGGGTTTAATGCTCTAATTTCAACTAAGAAGTCAAGAGTTCAAACCATACTTAGTGCTAAAAAAAAACAACTTGGCCACAGATTGGCCGTGGCTAATCCGTGGCTAAAAATTGGCGGCAAATTTCGCACCAATTTTAGCCACCAAAAATAGTCACGGCCAGGCCGTGGCTAATTTAGTCACGGCCAGGCCGTGGCTAATTTAGCCACGGCTAATCTGTGGCTAAGTTTTTTTCTTTTTTTTTTTTTAAATCCGTGGCTAATCCGTGTCTAATCCGTGTCTAAAATTCGTGGCTATTAGCTGTTTTTCTAATAGTGAGTCCAAACCAAGTTCGAGGCAATGCTTCGATGATAATCAGTTCAAGGAGACATCTTAATAAAACTGTCCTGAGATGTCCCTCGAGATAATTTGTCCAAGGGAATGGATATAAACGACTAACCCATTTGAGGTCTCGAGTCTCGAGGGTCCTCAATGAACAAGACCTAGCTCGAGGGTAGCAAGTAGAAGGTCCCTTAGGTGTGAGACCCTAAACGGTTCACCAATTTTCAAGGAGACCGTTGCTGACCCCCTGATAGCCAGATACGTCTGTAGCTATGCACCAATTTCCAATCGACAAGTTGTTGAGGTCGAATTAGTCCAAAAAGCCATTAATGCTCTCTCATGAAGAATATTTTCAACATTTAATACTGTGTTCAATCCCATTAAATGCAAAGTATGGTGGTCAAATCTTTCAAGGGATGGTCCATCAAGGCAAAACGCACTCACTGACATGCCTTGGTACTTTTAGCTGTCATTTAGTGGTCCAACTCCATCAAACATGTTAAATCATGATAAGTATAAATAGGCTCTAACCTTTCAATTGGCAGGTATCACACATTGACCCCAATTTTAGTTTCTTTTAGTATTATTGTTCATCTCTTACCTTTCACAAAAAGTCTAAACACTAATTTGAGCGTAGGAAATCCAACGCTAGGGCAAAACTAGATACTTTTATGCGCGTTCACTCCATTTATGTAGGAGAGCAACCAACAAAAGTCTCAAAGTAAAAAGCTCTTGATCTCGGTCAACCAAATACAAATCCATATTTTATATATATATATATATATATATATATATATATTATTTAATTTTTTATATATTATTTTTTAGAATTATTTTAAATAATTTATATTTTATTTTCTTTAATATTGTGCTATGTCAATATTGTAGCCAGATTCCGGCTAAAAATTTTTGCCATGTAAGCAATTTTTGTGCCATGTAAGCAAAATCTGATGAACTCATACCGAAAGTCCTAAATGTGTCAAAATTTGTTAAATTGTTGTCTTGAAATTGAAATTGAGCTAATTGAAGTCCTAAATGTCAAATTTGAACAATATAGTGTTCTGAAAATGAAATTTTCCCTATTTTACAATTATTTTCTTGTTTTTCTTTTTTAAATTTGGGGGGGGGGGGGAAGAGAAAAAAAATGTAAATTACAATGATCTCCATTGAAGTTTGTCCAAGATATATCTCGACACTTCTTCCATAATATGTCCAATTGCAACTCAAAACTCTTGTATTTTTTTAAAAGTTGCATAAAAATCCTTCATGTATTGCACACGCTTTGACTTTCAAAAATTGTATTTCAACTACTAAAATAACTTTTTTACCTTTGCAGTTTAATTTTATTCCCTATTTATTTTTTTCAAATAACCCCCCAAAATAGCCCCTCCCCCTCTCTACCCTTATTTCATTCAAAGTCAGGCCAAAGAGGTGACGAGCCACTTTTAAAAAACGCGTGGATTTTTATGTTATTATTTTTTTATAGGGTTTTTTTGTTAATTATGTTGAAAACTTTTCATAAGATATGGATTCAAGTCGAATAATCCATAATATAAAAAAAAAATACAATTCGTATGAATCGATTAATCACAGGATCTTTAGTAAACAATCAAATAATGCGTTTAAGCTAAATAACTAACCTTGATCCATGATAGATGTGGAAGAGAACTGGATCTAGGGTTAGTGGTCTTCTAAGCCAAGAAAGACGGCGTGAGTTTTCTGTATTCTCTCTCTTAGATGGGGCAGAAAGAAAGACGCCATTCTATTCTGGCTTAGGAACCATGCCCTAATATACCTAACGTGTCAAACTTTTAATTATGGACCCATCAAACATAATTAAAGCTTGACCGGGCTTCTACACATAAAAGACTCATACTTAATATAATATTTCTGTAAGCCCATTAAATTTATGTCTTAAATGGATCACATAATTGGGCTCCTTTTAATGAGATAGCAATGTACAATAAATTAATATGTGAGACCAACAAATTAGAGAAAAAACCCAACAATCTCCCACTTGGTCCACATATGCTTCCGAAAATTGTACATAGCTGAAGCCTTAGTGCGTACAAACTTTATGCCATCTCAACCTCGAAATATCCCAAACAATCTGGTCCATCAATTGTGCTAATATAGGATCAAAGCGGCTTTCGTCACATAACTCGTAACTAAACCGAACAATGGTCACAATACTAGCAAAATTAATGGCATAGATCAAGTATGGATGTGTAGCATGGAAATCACATGTAACGTGATCTCAATCATGTCTATTTCCAACTGGTCTTATCTTATGACTCAAAGAGTCCCTCAACACTTTCCAATCCTTATGCAAAACCACAGTGGAAGGTTAATATCCTTATTTCAGAATATTCAATTAATTATGAAACCTTAGTCTATACAGAACATAACCATAAAAATATGTACAAAGAGCATAAAATCAGGTAGCAAACTCCCACTAACATGGCGTACCATAGATCCTTATGATACCCATTAAGCTTCACGACCACGTAGCACTTTAAGTGGTGATTCCTTAGTGAGCTTTAAATTATTGAGTTTGTATTAATATGCTCTACTGACACCCGAATACTCTGAACTCATTTATTCACAATTAGAAAATTAATGTCTATATATTAGACTTTCCCAAAATCTAGTTGTTCTTCGAATATAGCTTGGAGACCTTATTATCAAAAAATGATCCTTTATAGTGTCAACGCCATTGATCACTTTCAATCTAGTGATAAATACAAGTTATATTCCTTGATTGGATGTCTTATAGCAAATTATACATTCAGCCTTTATAGTTGAAAGCTATTAGTGTCTTAACACTTTTTCGAAATAGCTCCTCTAACTATCATGAATACATAACTTAATGTGGATCTCTTGTTATCCAAGCATCCAACAAGTGACTGAATTGAAATACCACACGATCTTTAAGTGATTTTATTTCCAATAAGCGAGCATATATATATTATTCTTTGTAAATACCTCATAACCCATCATTTTAATGATCTATTTTTGGGTTACTAAAATATTTGCCTAACATCCCTACCACGTATGCTAAATCCTAATACATACATACTCATGCATATATGAAATTGGAGTAAAAACTTTATCACCCTTCGCTATAGGGGTGTCCCCTGGTGCACAATTTTATATACTAAAATAGCTAAGCACCTTACCAATATGGGCATTTTTTTTCGTTTAAGTATATTTTTATGCAATAGGCTTATATTGTTGCTTGCGAGTAGATTATTATCTACATACAACACCAAGAGGGTAAATTTGCTCTCACTAATCTTGAGATATATCCACTAATTAAAGGTGTTTTCCTTGAACCAAAAGAGGTCATCACCCCATCAGATTTTCGATATCACTAATGGAATGCCTACTTGGATAGTTTATGGACTTCTTCAATTTACATTAGGTGCTTTGAGTCTTTGGACTCAAGGTTCTCCGGTTACACCATGTATATTGTTTCTTCAATGTCTCCATTCAGAAACATTGTCTTTATGTCCATTTGATGCAGCTCTAAATCATAATGAGCCACAAGTGACTTAGCAATTTTAAGAGAGCCTTTTGTCTAAACCGACAAGAAAGCCTCTTTAAAAAATTAATGCCTTCCTTATGAATAAATCCATTGGCATAATTTGTATCTTTTAATGTTACCATTTGAATTCCGTTTGATTTTGAAATTATATTCATAACCAATGAATTTCATCCCCTATGGTAACTTCGACAAGATCCCAAATACCATTGCCCCTCATGGATTTCATCTCCTCATTCATGGCCTTGATCCATGATTCAGAATTCAAATACAATTTGATTTAACTAAAAGATGTAGGACCATCTTGCAATCTCATATCAAATTTGTGTTCATGGAGATAGATGATATAGTCATCTGAAATCATTTTTCTCCTTCATCCGATGGATCTCTTTATTGGCACTCTAGGTTTGAGGTTGTTCGGGTTCATCAACTTTAATAGATGATGATTCCCTACTTGATTAGTGGGAATTTCAAATATAGTTGTGTTTTAGGTAATATCCTAACTTACAAGCTGAAGAGTGCTAGGATAGACTATCCAATCCATTTCAGTTGTAATCATAGTGGGAATGCTAACACATTCCTCTTCAAACACAACCTTCCTATTTTGACATCTCCCACTATAACCAACAACTTTTATTTACGTGGCATTTTCTCTTTTGAAAAAGGACATATGTGAGGGATCATAGAATTTAAAGTCCCTCGATTTTGAATATCCGACAAAGTAGTAACTATTGTTATTTAGTCCAGTTTATTCTTACTTAGGCCTGTGAGGCCTAGCCTCAACTAGACATCCCTGGACATGCAAGTGTCTAATACTAGACTTCTTATTCCATCCACAACCTGTATGGGATTTTCGTTACTATTTTGCTTGGAACTCGCCTTATTGTATTAACTATAGACTTTAATGTCCCATCTAAAACTTATTTTCGAAGATTACGACCACTCAATAATCAAGTACAAATAACCACATAGGAGTAATTATCAATAAGTTGATGTCAATTGTTATCCATTCCATGATGCCGTAGGAAATGGTCTACAAAAGTCTACATGTATCAACTCTAGAGATTCTTTACTCCTATTCGCACTTGTTTTCCTTATATATATATATATATATATATTCTTCATACATTCTATACATTTTTTTTTAAGTCTGTAAGAATAAGAAAATCAAGAATTCCTTTGACATAAGCATGTTTATTCTCTATTCAGAAAAATTACCTAATTGCTTATATTGTCACACAACTGAATTCTTATTATCCAATTTTGGCTTTAGTACCAAAGTTACTTTTAAAAGGTGTCTTTTCATCTCTGTTAAAGCTGTTGGTATCTAATATTCAAAATATAACAAACTAGAATACAAGTTTCTTTAATATTTAAATTTAGAGAAATACTAAAAATCTTATTTCCAAAAGGACAAGTGGATCTGGATTTGTCCATATAGGAAATAGGAACTAAATTCCATCTCATTGATGGCGTAATCAAAATTTTTCTCTAAATTCAAACACAAACTAGTATTCAGGAGAATATTATGAACACCAATAGCCTTCAACAAAGCCTTGTTGCCATTTTCCATATAGATGTATCTTTCAACACCAATTGACATTATACACCTTAATTAATCCTAAAGTATGAAGCACTAAAGTCAAATTAATAAAGCAAACAAAATTGAGAAGTCAATATTGTTCGCATACCCATTGACCTATTTGGGACAATATTTCTTTATGTGACCAACTTTCTTGCAAAAGTAACAAATAATTACTGAATTATGTTTCTTTTGCACTTTATGTTGGAATATCACAAATCTTGCAGTTTCTTTAAATTAAGTCCTTGTTCATTTCTTAATGGTGGTAGTTTCTTGAGAAATTATTGCCCAATTAGTACTTCATCTATTTTCTTAACTGAAACTAGGTCCACAAGAATGTTTTTCAATATTCAAACTTTTAAGAACCTTTGTTTTGTTACAAGATTGGACTATTCTTTGATGTATTTCTTTAGGACTATTCTTTGATGTATTTCTTTATGTTTCCTTTGCATTTATACCGCATTGAAATGAGCTTTCTAAGGATAATGTCCATTTCGACCTTTTCGCTGGAACGAATCGGTCTTCTATTGGAAACTTTGGCATTTTCTTTCTCAAAATATGACCCCTTATGAATTGGGAATTTAAATGTTGCATGACTATTGGACTAATATAATTTGATTGATCCTACTTCTCGTATGCGACTTTCTATCAATAGTACTAATACTAATGATTAGATTCGCATGACTATCAAATCCTAATATATAGTCAAGTCTATGCAACCAAGCATATCATAAAGTGCATTTTTCTATTTCTCAGGGTTTGTGTTATTAAGCACATGAGATGTTATTCATGATGGCAAATATTAAAGACTCTCTAAAGAAAATTAAATATGCTCAAAGTAAATCAACCGTATAAAGCATGTACAAGTGTGAATAATAAATATATCAAACATATTACATGCAAGTGGGCCCATATCAAGATACCTAGCACAACATTGTTATTTAGTCTTTTGATGTAAATAACAACTTTTAAGTGGTACTTTTGTCCATAATTCATGAATATTGATAGTTTCTTAAGATACCCAACATGACATTGTTATTTAGTCTTTGGACAAAACTAACAACTCGTAATGGTATCACATAATTCATAAATATTTCATAATTGAAAAACGGCCTAGCAATATGCCTTTCTTTAGACTGACAAATTGCCAGAATGTTAACCAAGATCATTTTAATATTTATGACTATCCTTTGTCTTGCCAAAAATAGTCTTCCTTTGGGCCGACTATCTCGCATAGACAAAATAACACAAAATTCACATATTCATGCATAAACCATCTAGCCAAAATAATCTTCCTTTGGGCCGATTATTTCGCATAGATGAAGCTACTAGGACAACTTACATATTTATGAATATCATATCTGGCCAAAATAATCTTCCTTTGGGCCGATTATTTCGCATAGATAAAAGAGTATGAACAACATATTCATAAATATTAACCATCTGGCCAAAATAATCTTCCTTTGGGCCGATTATTTTGCATAGATGAAACATGCCTATATTTTCAAAAATGATAAATTTTACCTAATAGAGGTTGTTTTGGCAACATATTAGTTCAATCTATACAATTTCAAAATAGGCAAAATAACTAAATCCCAAATGCACTACTTAAAAGGAAACTTTATACATAAAGCTAAATACACAAACTATATTGTAATAGCAATATAGTCAAGTAGGGCGCATACTATATACAATAATTTTTGAACTCGAATTGTACGTGGCGTTGTTATACCAGGACACGAGTCATCAAAGATGACTCTTTTCGTCTGGCCGTCCGGGTTTCCAGCCGATATACCGTTCTAGTTCAAGGGTTCAATTTTGATTTGATCCCAAAATAAAACATACATATGTTGAATTTAATATAAAATAAAAACAACATACAATTATAGATCTTGGCAACAGCCAAGGCATAAATACCATATTGTCACATAATAAACCCAAGTTCAATCAATATGGCTACCATATTTTTTTTCTTAAATCTGACACACGCGTTCAATCCCAAGTACAAATACGCGTGATGATATTAGTGCTCAGAATAGAGTAACAGCCCAACGGCTGAGTGCACACACGGCCAACCCCAAGATCCCAGGTTTGAGACCCGCTGGCCGCTGCTGTCTCCTTTTCTTTTTTTTTTTATATAAATGAATACTATTTTATTAAAAGTAAGCAGCAGTGGCAGGTTCGTACCCCGTGTAGCAGTTCGGTGGTAGGGATACCATAATACCACCGAACAGACCCAGTTTCGACTCACCCTGGGTACAGCGGAATACTTATTCTCTTGTTTTTCATATTTTTTGCTTACTAGTCTAAAGACCAAAACCATGATAAAGTATGCGAGCAACAGCACAACGGTTTGGAGCGCGCGGCACTTGCGCATGGTCTCGTGTTCGAGCCCCATTATTTGCATACAATTAGGGTTTATTGCCCTTTTTTTTTTAGACAACAATCCAAATTTTACGAATCATCAAGAAATCATCCGAAAAAAAACTTTATGAATCGATTTCTTTTATCCTTGATGAATACATAAATAAAACCACATAATAACATGAAATCAAATAAGATTTACATATATGAACATACATCTACAATATATATCCAACATAAATATATATATTGTAGATTTAACTAAAGCATGCTCAAAACATCAAATCATAACCGAATAAATCAAAATAAAACATATTTGATTAATTACTAATCCTGCTCTGATACCACTTGTTGAAAACTTTTCATAAGATATGGATTCAAATCGAATAATCCATAATATAAAACAAAAATACGATTCATATGAATCGATTAATCATAGGATCTTTAGTAAACAATCAAATAATGCGTTTAAGCTAAATAACTAACCTCGATCCATGATAGATGTGGAAGAGAACTGGATCTAGGGTTAGTGGTCTTCTAAGCCAAGAAAGGCGGCGTGAGTTTTCTGTATTCTCTCTCTTAGATGGGGCAGAAAGAAAGACGTCATTCTATTCTGGCTTAGGAACCATGCCCTAATATACCTAACGTGTCAAACTTTTAATTATGGGTCCATCAAACATAATTAAAGCTTGACCGGGCTTCTACACATAAAAGACTTATACTTAATATAATATTTCTGTAAGCCCATTAAATTTATGTCTTAAATGGATCACATAATTGGGCTCCTTTTAATGAGATAGCAATGTACAATAAATTAATATGTGAGACCAACAAATTAGAGAAAAAACCCAACAAATTAAACATAGAATAGGTGATAAATTGCATTTTATCCAATATTTTATATAAAGTGACACATTTATCCTTTATTGAAAGCTACACAACCTTCCCCATATCGCCTTGAGTTTTGTATGCTACAACAATCTCTCCCATGATATATCCAGTCACAACGTCCTTAAATTTTGGCAATATATAGAAGGGATCGAAAATTATAATCAAACACGCTAATTTAGTAAACTATAAATATATGATATAATATAATATAAATTTTCAATAATCGTATCGAAACCATATTGTGTTCAAAAATTTTGAAATTTTTTGTATAATTATGTTTGTATCATGTCGTATCCATATCCTGATAATATAGAGAAGTTCAAACCATTTGTCTTACATGATAGAGCAACTTTAGATTGCTCGTGAGTGATAAGTATACATAGACCTTGATCAATGCAGTTTTTTTTTATTATTATTATAGGTAAGATCAATCAATGCAGTTTATATTCATGTCTTTTATCGCTTTCAAAACTTTTTTATTTTTTGTATATTGGTTTTCATGTTTTCTTTATATCTCATCATCAAAATCAAATTATAATTGAATTTAATAAGAGTCCCATTATTTTAGAATGATAGAGAGAATTGGGGGCAATTGGTACATTATACCGTCTAGATACACTTGATTGGTATTATATACTCTAAAATTGAAATTTTGATATTTTGCATCATTGAAAATACATTAGCTTGGCACTTTGCACTCTCCACCCATTTCCATTGAAAATTTCCACCAGAAATATTATTTCGGCCAAAATTAAAAGGGCCAATTTGATATTTTATATAAAATTAAATAAAAAAGTAACTAATTGAACGTCGACTTCTTTCTAAAAACTAGGATACAATACAGAAAAAATGGAGAAAAAAATAAAAGGTAACGGAGCTCCTCTTGACGGTTTGAGTGTTTCTCAATGTCTCTTTAACTTTTCACCTAATTTCTAGCAATAAATTGAAAAATCTTGACGATTGAAGTTGGGTAATAAACAATCATGAAAATATTAAAAGAAGAGGATGACAACAAATGGGTACCTTACATTGAGGATAGACCATAAAATATTTCTTTTGGCTACTTTTAGTTGGTTTTTTTTTTTTTTTTTGAACTATGCACTGTCACACATAAGTTCGTATCATTGTCACTCAATGAAAATCTTGTTTCTCAAGGCTATTAAGTGTTTTTAAAGTGATAGCAAACATGGCTTTGCCAAATTGAATCAATTTTTTTACTAGTGAGGGTATTAAATTTAGGATGAATTAATTATTGGTAATATCTAGGCCAAAATTTGAATTCATAAGATTATCTTTTGATTTTCATATTATCATCTCAATTCTAGAGATTTTTTATTTTTAGTCAAAATATTATTTCAATGAAAATTTTTAATGGACATGGGTGGAGGGTGTGCAAAGTGCCAATTTAATACGTTTTTAAGGATGAAAAATGCCAAATTTTGAAGAATTTTAACGAGCATAGTGTCAATCAAGTGTGTTTAGAGGGTGTAATGTACCAATTTTTCGAGAATTGGAGAAACATTTTTCATATTAAACATTAATGCATGCAATTTTATATTCAAAATAATGATTATAATATATTATCTCAAAAATAAAATAAACAATTATATTTTCACTTCTCGAATATCATATAAAATAAAAATTAAAATATTGGTATGAAGAAATAGTCAATTAGGGCCAAAAGTCTTCCATCCCAAACAAGCCAATCAGGAGAATTCTGAAAACTAATAGCAACCAACCAATCACTTCTGTCTCTTTCATTTATTATAAAACTTTTTTATATAAACATATATATTAAAAAAAAAAATTCTCTCAATCAAACCGTAGACTATATTTTTTGTCACACAATAGACATTAGCCACTAGACATATTTTAGTAGCAAATACTGAGTATTTCACAACCTTTACCTCATTTCTATTCATACTTTAATGCACTCAAAAGTCCACCCTTGGCTTGTAACGCGTCAGATCATTGCAATTCGCATTCATCTTCTTAACCCCGAACTCACTCTTCTCTGCATGTTTCCAAGTGCAAAAGAGAACAAAAAAACATGGGCAAAATAAGCTCTCAATCCCAGCAAGAACCCCAAAAAGAAGCCACAAAAACCCATTTCAGCCACCCACACCCCTTGAAGCTCATCCCCTACAATCAACAAACCCCAAACACACCCATTTCTTGTTCAGGATGCAATCTCAAACCCTCCGGCCTCATCTACTCCTGCACAATCTGCACCAACTATTTCCTCCACAAAAATTGCTTCGAAATGCCCAAGAAAATCTCACACCCTTTCCACAAGGACCACTCCTTGACTCTCCTCCCGGCGCCCGCGTACGAAGAAGGCCTCTTCAACTGCGACGCGTGTGGGGAGACGGGCCGCGGCTTCTCGTACCACTGCAAGCCGTGCGGCATCGATCTGCACATACTCTGT